>OZ038511.1:70651908-70689408 GCA_964036315.1 Acanthosepion esculentum | reverse complement strand
TCTGTCTTTCTTTCTCTTTCTGTCTTTCTTTCTCTTTCTGTCTTTCTTTCTCTTTCTGTCTTTCTTTCTCTTTCTGTCTTTCTTTCTCTTTCTGTCTTTCTTTCTCTTTCTGTCTTTCTTTCTCTTTCTGTCTTTCTTTCTCTTTCTGTCTTTCTTTCTCTTTCTGTCTTTCTTTCTCTTTCTGTCTTTCTTTCTCTTTCTGTCTTTCTTTCTCTTTCTGTCTTTCTTTCTCTTTCTGTCTTTCTTTCTCTTTCTGTCTTTCTTTCTCTTTCTGTCTTTCTTTCTCTTTCTGTCTTTCTTTCTCTTTCTGTCTTTCTTTCTCTTTCTGTCTTTCTTTCTCTTTCTGTCTTTCTTTGCCAGTACAGTACAATATAAATTGCAATAAAGAACATAGAATATTTACTTACTTTTTTTTTTTTTTTAACAGTGTACTACTTAATCTTCTTTTGTGAAGAAAGCGTATTTTAAAATTCTTATGCCGGCTAACGAGCTTTGATAGTCTTCATCAACAGATCCTCGAATGCTTCAATCGTCTGGTGGGGGCCGAGAGCTGAAGAAACAGACTTTGATTATTCTTCTTCATAGCTTGGCGGTACCCATCTCCTCTCCATGCTCTTGACCACCAGCTGGAGACCAGGGAATATGATGCGGGTCGCCCTCGGGTTTATGAATTCAGAATTGTCCTTTTGTTAGATCGGTTCTCACCCAAGTGTTATATAAGTACTCAATTTGTGGTGGGAGAAAAGTGTATTAACACGCCTGGAATTCGAACACTGCTCTCCGAGCCGCTATCCATTATTCCACCGTGTGTCGACAAATACAATAATTTTAAAATTTTTAAGGTGCTACTCTTTTTATATAGAGACTTAGGTAACTCGTTATTTTTATTTATTTTCTGTTTACCAAAACTGCACTAAAATGTATCAACCAACCTTAGCTGCGATTAATTTGGGTTAGCCCATATTTTTTCTTAACATTTAAAAAAAAATATGCATGAAACCAAACCTGGAATACATGGTAATTGAAAAGTAACGCTCTAAAACGGGGAGGTACTTTTCAATCACCTTGTATATTTTTTAAACCCTTCCTCGCCAATTATTTTTTTTTTTGGGGGGAAAAAAAAGTTTCTTTTTCAGACGAAACTGATGCACCTTGAAGTATCCGAGCAGTGGCTAACACCCCTAGCAGACGTATGAGTTTAGAATTGGACCCATTTCAAGCTCAGAAGGGCCTAAAAGAATCGAGACCGACATATAAATGCGACTTAGCTGGCTTTCGAATATTACGTTTTGGGCGTGTTTATTCGCTCGTGTCTGAAAAAGATACATTCACTAAAAACTTATATCCACGTTTACGCCGGGGATAGGTGTTAAATCGGCCCGAACTCATTTTGAGCCCTCTTATAAGGTCTGTTAAATCAGAAATATTTTCTGGAGTCTGTTAATTCGAGGGATTGCCTTTTTTTTTCTTTTAATGGTTAAAACAAACGTGCATGCAATATAACGGTTATCGGTAAGGGAAACGGAATCGACGAGCAAAGTTTTATTTTTCTACTGAATAATTCTAAGATGTCAATATCGGTAAAACTTTCGGGTTTTGCTGGAAATGAGCGTCTATTTTTCTTTATTCATCGGCTTTTATACTTGAAAATCTAACCTGGTTTTATTTTCTCTGCAGGAATTGATACTGATTCTGTTTGCGGATTTTGTTACGGTAGCACAGCAAAAACGGCACATCGTAGCGAGATTTGTCAGCGCAATACCGTTAAACCGAGCTAACTTGAAATATAATTCCCCCATTAGTTTGCAATTTAATAATAGGAAAAGAATCAAGAAAAGCACGACTATTTTTTTTACTTCTCTCTCTCTCTCTCTCGCTCGCTCGCTCTCAAAATGTTTTGTAATTTTTACGTCTTTCCATTACTCTACAGTTTTGAAAATATTTCGTTTATCTCTTGATATCTAACCAACATTGTCCTTTTTTTTTTTTTCTTTTTTTCGGCTCTTTCCCTTTCTTCTATCGTCTGGTTATTTCGTCATGGGACAAGCTTTATCAAGTCTGCCTTGTCGACCATTACTACAAATGGAAATTCGATCTTTACTGGGCACTCTGTATTTATGACTTCGTGCCGGACTAAAATATAGTTAATAAATGATGCAGTCAATAAGTACTGAAACGAGTTTAATCAGAACTGTGTGCCCAAAAGTGGCCTTGTGTCAGACTATGCTAAACTTAATGAATGCATATGGTCGGCTTTGTAATCTACCTGTGGTTGATGTTAGAATCCGAATAAATGCCAGGATTTTGAGTGACGGAATCATTCCATTCGTTCAGTCTGTCGCATTTGTGCTAATTACTAAAAAATCTCAGAGTCGTTTTGAAATTCCCCCCCCCCCATCCTAAATAATGAGCGTTTGTTAGAATTTATTTCCTGTTTTTAATATCAGTTTGTTTTGTTGTTTTACGTTGTTGTTGTTCGTTGTTGTTTGTTCATATAAAATATCAGGAAAAAATGACACCTGATAAACAATAACCGAAAGCGGGGAGCGTAGCTTTTTAGATACAGAAATAGATTGTTACACGGACTTGGTGTAATTTGTCTTTGTCACCACAAATTAAGTGACAGGTCAGTTAATTTGGTAACTGGAATGTCAACTACTACCTCCGGACAAAGGTGACTTTTTCATTTTTCTCGGTCGCGAGGTGGGAGTGACCCCACGACACTTAAAATAACTTTCTCTTCCAGGTACAACGAATTTAAGCTTGTATGTGTTTCAGTATGTGTAAGCGTGTGTTTTGCGCCCCACTATGCGTACATATGCTCACGTGTGTATGTGTGTGTTTTGTGTATGATATGTGTATGTGCCACTGTAATACGAATAACCAGTGAATTTGAATCGACAAAAATACACAAAATCCCTCAGATTCGTTTGTGGCGCACCTGATGTTTGAAAATACATTCAATGGCTTGCGAGAGCTAGTTTAACATATCAAGTATTTTTCAAGTGTTTCAAAGCTTTACATTTCGTTTTGGTCAATTAACTTTCTGTTTTAACTAAAAAAAAAAACATTCTACTGTTTGTTCATTGCAACATCCTCATCTTTGCCTTTCGTACGATGTTTTAACCGTCCTGTCGTCTTGCTTAGACCCCTTCTGACATAGAGATCATTTCTTCACATTTATATCTTCCCTACTACTGTCTTTACCCTATTTCAATCGCTGTCCCCTCCGGACTTCATCAGGGTAACGGAATCATGTTGAACGTGACAACTTTAAGGAAGACAAAAGCAAATAAATAATTAGCAAGTCCTTATGATGATACTTGCAATTAAAATGACAGCGAAATAAATATTATGAGCGTCTCTTAAGTTTAAAAATGTTGACAGAAAAATATTTTCTCAACTTGTAGTTCACATATTTTAGTGTTCCGTTGTTTTTGGCTATCATAATCGGAAGGTCGATCACACAGTTAAGCAGTACCCCAAAACAACCACCCAATATCATAACTTATTCCCAAAGAGTGTAGATTTTGGATGACCCTCTGTATTTTTGATTATTTATAACCTCTGAACTTTCTCCTCACTTTTTTTTTAGTTATTTGTTGGTGTCGCCCGCTTCTAAATATTTTCTGGCCTCGAAACTTGGCTTGCGTTAACTTACTTATTTCTACGCGTCAGCGTATGACGAAAGAGAATCCATTATTTGAAAAGATGCCATCAGCTTTGTATATGGAGTAGGGCTTTTTTTTCTTCTGTTATGGTGTGGTCGAGTTTATGTCGACGAGGTTTTTTTTTTTTTTGTCTTTTTATTTTTTTGGTCTTGTCTTTTTTTTTTGGTCTTTTTATTTTTTTGGTCTTGTCTTTTTTTTTGGTCTTTTTTTTGGGGGGGGGGGTAAATACTGAAGGTGAACAATGGAGTTTGAATAAATTGTTTAACGTCGGCACTCTTGCGTTTTTACTAGTAATTACACTACCCGTGACCCGTTGGGTCATTGACTGTTCAGGTTATAAATTACTGAAGTTGATTTCAACATTAAAAAAAAATTGTCTGTTTGAAGAAAGTTGAAATAAAAGTACTTGCTATATAAACAACTCGTATTTTTATAACCTTATTCAATAAAAATATTTTTTTATTCGGATTAACTTTAAAAATGTTTTTTAATATGCCAAAAACTATTTTTAAATATTCAAAATATTGTTTGTTTAAAGAAAGCTGAAATATAAATAATTACTCTACAAACAACTGGACGAAACGGCAAAGCGGGATCTCTTTGCCTCTGTCTTTAACCTAAAATTATTTTAATTAAAAAAAAAATTGTCTGTTTGAAGAAAGTTAAAATTAAATACTAACTGTATAAACAACTCTTAAATCCTTATGCGCTGACGGACGCATCACACACACGCACGCAATCACAGACTTTTAGCATTATATAGATGGCTTTCATGCAGAAGACCCCATCAAAATCTGCCTGGCAAATATTAAACTCGCCAACCTCCCGATTTGATGCACGACATGCGCTAAATATTTAGCTACGATATGGATGTCTCAGAAAATCGTCTCCGATTTGCATCCGTTCTTAAATCTTCTGAAAAAAAAACAGCGTCGACTTCTTAGAACAGATGAAAAACAAAAGACTTTTATCATTTTATGTCTACCGGTCGGTTCATTAACATTCTTTGTCCCAATATTATTTATCGTTGTTAGACGAAGATAAATATATAAGAAAAGCGAGGTGTGGGAAGCTCAGAACTGGTAAAAGTTTTAGTTGACAAGTGTCTGCCTTTTCTTGTAATCTGATCTAATCTTGAGGCTTCTTTGATGTGGCGAGAAGAGACAGCGATCAAAACCGGGCCTAGAATACGCCGACTGATTCAACAACAGAAAGGTAAGATCTAAAACTGTGCCACATAAAGTGTTTAGAGTTAATTATAAGCGGTCGGCATTTACATGTAGACCTAGTGAAAACGGCTAGCATTTGTCGATCTAAGCGCAAGCTGTCGGCATTTACGCGTCGGTCCCGGTGCAAACCACGAACATTTACGCGTCGGTCCCAGTATGAGCAGACGGCATTTACGCCTCGAGTGACCGTATAGAATCTATCACACGCATTGGCATATAGTCTGACGCAATTTATTTATTAAAGAAAAAGAAAAAGATCTCGACATTAAATAATTCTACAAATGCGGATATGGTGATTTTTCTAAGAGTAGCTTAAATGTGGTACAAGGCCGAAAGTATGGGGCACCCTCTGAGGATTGAACTCTCTATTCATTTTTTAAATTTTCTAGCGAGTCAAGCTTGGTAACCATTACACCACGTCGAGGTGCCCAACGAATGCTGATATGTGATAAGATCTATTAGTCCAAATGAACTTAGCGCTCCATAAATAACCTAAAAAAATTGCTATATTTATAAATGCAAATTTTATCAATAGTAGACTGCGTTAGACACAAGTCCGTATGGAATAGAACCAGTTGACACTAATCGTTTTTATTGAATCAATTATATCATAGAAGAAAGTGCAGATTACATGAATTTATTTAAGGTGAACCTCAGAAAGTGAGCTACACACTTGATTTCATTACCTTTCTCTGTAGCACATGGAATGAGACATGCAGAATCCAGTTATGAAACTACAACGAACTGGCGTTATAATTTCAAGTGGCGCCTTCTGTAGCATGTCCGTCATGCGTCGCCCTCTTCATCCGCTGATTCAACCATTGAGATGTGTTGCAATCATCATCCGCTTGATCCACTGTTAGGGCCTTTGCGCTTGATCGAGCTTAGTCTTTGTCGCCAAGGATAGCCCTAACGGGAGTTTAGAACTCCCGACGGTATCGTTCATAGTCATTGGACCACGCAAGGAGTAGCCATCATATGTACGCCCATAGAAACATCTCTCTCTCTCACATATATATATATATATATATATATGCTGATCTCGAAAACGAATATCACAACCATCATTTTAAAAATGAAAATGATTTTTCTTGATTTGTGGACACATTCGTGTAACATCTGCCCTGCGTTTGAGGGTTAATTTAGCCTTCAAAAACAAAGTTTCATTTAAATATTTAATAAAAATGAAACGGTTGTTTTTTTACTAATAAGGATGTTTCAGGTGGAATTTCTCTCTGAAAATGAATAATAGTCCCAGCCCGTCTATTTGAAACTCAAATGTCCATGTGTAGATTATAGTAAAAGGGGTTTGGTGATGATTTATATTGAGAGCAGATCTTATCTTGAGGAAAGGAAAAAAGTTATCTCTTGTTTGGATTTAGTTCGCTGAAGTTTTGCTATCTATGACTTATCTAACATAACACGTCTTCTGCATAAAATTCGAGTGGTCGTATGTTGCTCTTATAACGACCCTCCGTGCCACTCGACCATGTCAAAATGATGATTGAAGACAAGGATTTTAGGTAGATCCGCGATATTTTCGTGGCTTTTAGTCTAAATGTTTATTTATCTTTCGTCTAAATCTACTATAATCACGTTTTTATTTTATGTATTTTTAGTTTAGTTTTCTAAACCTATCCCCCTCGCCATGTTTTTTTTTTCTTGTGTTACCGTTTCCCCTCCGACATGTTTTTTAAATATTACCGTTTCCTATGTTTTTATTTTTAATTTTTTTATATTACGTTTTCCTCTCCGCCATGTTTTTTACATGTTACCTTTTCCTCTGCGCCATGTTTTTTATATTTCCGTTTCCTGGGCACCATGTTTTTTATGTTACCGTTTCCTCTACATCATGTTATTTCCGCTTTCTGGCTACCATGTTTTTTCTTACATTACCGTTACTTCTCCGCCATGTTTTTTTCTTACATTATACTTCTCCGCCATGTTTTTTTCTTACATTACCGTTACTTCTCCGCCATGTTTTTTCTTATACAATGTATAATAGATATTTTTTACCAGATTTTAAAACCTTAACTTTATGCGTATTATACACGATAATTACATTATAAACTTTTCCGCTATATTCATAACGGTACAATGACAAAAATTAAGTATTAAAATTAAATATTTACGGCGCAAACTAACTAATGTGTCGCAAATAATTTAAATCACTAGCTAAACATCACATTTGTTTTAAAATTATTCATGTAGAAATTAACTGCATTTTAGTGTGCTCTACGGCTGTCCGTGTCAAAAACAGACGCTATGAAAATTTTGTATAATAAAGATATCGTAGACGTTTGGAATTCAAAATGGCGTAACCCAAAGTTAAGGGTGCGCGACTTATACACGAACAATTACGCGAATTCGAAATAATCAATGTATAATAACAATAAGTAGACGGCAACACTTGTCGGTTGTTAGCTTCTAACGCGGTGTGGACAAGAGATCAACTGTTGCGAAAATGAGTCAAAAATTGAGTTAGCTTGGTTAATAAATTGCCTCTTTTGTTTACGGTCTCGTGGACTACAGCTTATACGAAATGATAATTATGGCCATTGCTTGAGGCATTTGAATAAGTACTTCATCAATTCTCAGTAATGTCCCGAATTATATTTAATCTTTTGTTGGGTCTATAACACCAGAGCTCCAAATCCATTTTTATCACCATTGCCCCGGACAAACATTCAATCGTACTGAAAAAATTTAAATCCTCCCGAAATCAGATTGTTTATATATATATATATATATATATATATATAATGATAAATGAATGGTAATACTCGTTTTGAAAAGCCTCGATTAGCTCAACATGTATTGTAATATAGCAAATTGATGTCCAAAGAGAAAATTTGAAATAAAAAAAAAAGAAAGAACCAAGAACATAACACTGTATGAATTCTCTTGTCAAGTGCTTGAGCTGTGTTTATATATATATATATATATATAAGAAAGAACAGTAAGATATAAAATCCGGTGTTCTTATAGATATTTTTATTTTTACACAATAGTGCTCAATGTAAATTTACAGAGCATTAATATTATAAATTAATTGATTTAAAATATGGGTTTTTCGCTACACAGCGATAACCATGTTTCAGAAATGGAACCTAAAGCTTTGAATTTAATTTTATTAAACCAGAGACATTAGTTCCATTTCCTCGTCAAGCGAATTTGGTTTAATAACAAAATTAAATTCGAAAGCTTTAGCTTCCATTTCTGAAACATGGTTATCACTGTGTAGCGAAAAACCCATATTTTAAATCAATTAATTTATAATATATATATATATATATATATATATATATATATATAATATTAGTAGTAAATATACACATACATATGCAATCATATATCTAAAATATAAATATATATATACATACATACATATATGTATAAAAATTAATTCCAAGAGGATAGAATCCAGGTAGAACTCAATGTCCAGGACAGAGTAAGGATATAATAAAAAGACTTAAACACTAATATTCCATGGTCATAA
This sequence comes from Acanthosepion esculentum, assembly GCA_964036315.1. NCBI lineage: Eukaryota > Metazoa > Mollusca > Cephalopoda > Sepiida > Sepiidae > Acanthosepion > Acanthosepion esculentum. Next base: position 70,681,009 of record OZ038511.1, on the reverse strand, counting down.
TTTATTCCATTGGAATCGTAAATACGATCCAATTCATCAGACCTACAAATTCAAAAAGCAAACACAAAAAACATCTCCGGGAATAAAAAATAAAATTTAGTGAGAGTGTATGTATGTATGTATGAGAGTGTGGGGGCGAATGCTAGAGTGAATGAAAGCCAAAGGGAGGGGTAACAGAGGAGAGAAGAATAGAAAGGTCTAAAGATGAAGGGGGACTAAATTTAACAGAAGTTTTAAAAAAAGAGGAGGCAAAGACAGTTTAAGTGAGAAAAATATTCATATCTTCAAATGTCTGATACTTTAAAGATACACCGGAAGAGTGTATACATCTCTTGGTGACATACACACACAATAGACTATATATATATATATATGTCTATTGTGTGTGTATGTCACCAAGAGATGTATATAGATGTGTATTTATTAGTATATACTTCTTAGCTCTGTCTAACCACATAGAGAATTGTTTTGTTTACACCTTGAGTTAATAGTTATTCATTTATTTGTGTATGCACGCTAGCGCACATGTATACAATTGCTAATATCTAATTATTTGTCTATATTTCTGAGATGAGGTATTATGTACACTATTTACGTTAGTCCTCATCTTTGTCGCCATATTTATTACAACGTTTCGGCCCTTGTGTGCTCCGACCTTCTTCAGTTGTTGGAATGTCGAACTGAACCCTTTATTTCGCTCACTGGGGTAGACTGTTCCACCTGAAGAAGGCCGGAGCGTACAACGGCCGAAACGTTGTGACAAATATGGCGACAAAGATGAGGACAATAGTCCGACTAATGTAAATACTGTACATAATACCTCATCTCATAATAGTAATACTGTACATAATACCTCATCTCAGAAATATAGACACTCATATTATAAATTAACCATTTTATAGCTTTTTTTGTATACAATGGTTAATTGTTTCACTCGTTATATTTTCAAGTGCTTCTTTTAATCTAGCAAACACATCAATAAACTTGGGACTTGAATTGTATTTTCAGCTAAAAATGCACTTATTTTTCCACAATATAGATATCTGTGCTAGGTTATAATGCTTATTACCTAAAAAATATTAATACTGAATACATTTTTTAAACATTTAAAGTATATTTAATCACATCTTCCTAATAGCTGTCACGATCTGTAAATTCAGATATTAGTCAAACACAATCTCTCACAAAATCCCATAGCCCTATTTGGGTCACGACATTTGATTTAGTCACAGCAGTAGTGGTGTGTTAGGAAAGACAATCTGGCGGACCACAACCCTCTTCTACAGTTTGAAATCTTAGTTTTCTTTCTCCTAGACTGGTTACCAACCAAAGCTATAGGGCCCCATCTATTTACCCATAGCTGAGGAGAGAAGAGATTGATTCATGGCTTTCCCAAGGGTGTTAGCACGTAAGTGAATGTAATGCAGTCGTACTTTCCGATTTCTCAATATGAGCCGCTATCAATCATTTGGAGTAATGGAAGCAAACATCTGCCGGTATCCAAAGTCGGTTAGAAAACTCAGCTGAAGTTAAAACTGATCTGGAATACCGATTTTTAAATTAGTCTGGAGAAATTCCCTCTTGGAATATCGGCGAAAGAAATTTGTTCCTAGCCACTCTTCTCTCTATTTATTTGGCTGTGTGCGTTGTTCTAATCTCAATTCGGTCACAGTAATTCTAATCTGACTGCTTGGCGCATATTTAAGGCCCAACAAATTCTAAAAATGCGAGCAAGTTTTCACGGCCACGTTTACTTAATAACAGGTTTAATCGAGGGTGGTTAGTTTATTAAATGAGTCACATGTTGCACACAATCAATAAATAGTTAAATTTACACTGAGACTCGTTACATTACCACCAACCGTTCAACTATGATATTTAGTCTATACAATTAATGGGACAGCACACATCAAAGGGTTATTGATAAAAAATTATAATTAATACTACTTTTTTTACAAACCTGAAAATTAATACCACATTTTTATTATCATTAAAATTAATATCGGAAATTTTAAAAACCTGTGAATTAATGCCAGACTTTTTAATATCAGCCTATTATAATTGTGTTTACCTCTCCCTTCGACTGTTACACCCTGCCAATACCTCATAAATAATGGACTATTCCGTTTTGATCGCGTGGGAAGAGGGGGAAAACACTACTTGGTTTCAGTGAGAAAAAGATAGATAGAAATGTTCAACGTCCGTTTCAGTGAAATGAAAAAAAAATGGTCACTTACAAATATTTTCAATTGTACCCCCTTACTTCTTAAAATAACGACCAGCATTCATATTTATGATTGTTATATTTTGTTAAAGTTGTTAAGCTCAAATATTTAACGATGCTATAGGGGAATTTCTCCAAATACTGTATTACTGCGTCATGTCGTTTCATTTGTACCCACTTCTTAAAATAACGACCAGCATTCGTATTTGATTCTTATTGCAATATTTGTTTAAAGTTGTTAAGCTCAAATATTTAACGATGCTATAGGGGAATTTCTACGGATATTTTATTGTTGTAAAACTCACCATGAGTTTCTTCAATCATTAACTGAAGAATTAAGATTCATCAGAAATTGAAAATAGGAAAACTGAAATTTTCACAGATTTTTCTAGTGAAAATGAATATCGGAAATTTTAATAACTCTAGAATTAATGCCAGATTTTTTTAATGTCATTAAAATTAATACCAGAAATGTTACTAACCTTTTTTCTCGAGTACGTTTTGTCTTTATGCTAAATCCACTTGAATTTCCTACCCTGGACACCGTTACATATACAGCTGGACCATAAGAGAAACATTTGAACAACAATATTATCGAAGGGAAACAGTATAATTAATTTTGAACCTTTTCTGTTAATTCACCCCAAAATAAAAAGAATTTATATTTACTAAAACTCACGCCCATATTCAGAAATGTCCTTTAAAATTTGTTCAAAAATGCATTTTGTTATTTTTTTGCCTTACGTCTCCAAAGGAACTCGCATAAATAAGTCTATCATGCTGCGATGAGTCCCGAACGTGTGGGCTTATTATTCATTTTATGGTAGGGAAGTCGTGACCCTTGGATCCAATTTCCTTTCCTGTGCGTCTCGTCTTAACTGCATTCACCGAGACGGCAGTGCCATCTATCCTGTCGATCTGTTAAGCTCAAATTCATATCATGTCATTTAGAGCAGGGGTCGGTAACCTTTTGCTACCCATGTGCCGACTTATGGTTTTAAAATAATTCAGTGTGCCAATAGCATACGTATTTTTATACCAGTCAAGGTCAATATACATGTTCTACAATATATTTTATATAGTAATATATATACAGAGAAACCCGGATATAAGAGACCCTGATATAAGATAAACCCTGATATAAGAGAGATTTTCTCTGGTCCCAAATTAGAGCCTGTGTTAATGTATATATAATAGACCAAACCCGGATATAAGAGAAACCCGGATATAAGATACTTCTCCGGTCCCAACAAATCTCTTATATCCGGGTTACAGTGTATATAGTATACAGTGTAACTCGGATATAAGATAAACCCTGATATAAGAGAGATTTTCTCTGGTCCCGAATTAGAGCCTGTGTTAATAAAACAAAATAGACCAAACCCGGATATAAGAGACTTCTTATCTGGTCCCGACAACACTCTTATATCCGGGTTACACTGTATATACTTTAGTATATATTAAAATTGAAACCGCGTTGTAGTACAGTGTAACCCGGATATAAGAGAGTTGTCGGGACCGGAGAAGTCTCTTATATCCGGGTTTTGTCTGTTATATATGCATTAACACAGGCTCTAATTTGAGACCAGATATAATCTCTCTTATATCCGGGTTTCTCTTATATCCGGGTTACGCTGTAGTTATTGGTTCGATCTTCGTGATGTCATTTGCGGTTGCGTGGCAAGCGAGCCGTAGGTTGTTGACCCCTGCTTTAGAGCATTTCATCGACTGAGGAAAAATATTTACTTTCTGTAAGAAGCGTACATCACTCTCCTTGTCGTTACATTCTTGTATTGACTCCAACAACTTCATAACAAACTAAACAAATTTTGATTTTAAAAAATTATAATTTCAAAAGAGTGCCAAAAATTAAACAAAAAAACAAAAACATTAAAGCTATCATTTCTTTGGGGTGAATAAATGTTTGCGATAAGAAATTTTACATTATTTGGGGTGAATTAGCAGGAAAGATCGTTCATTTTTCTTAATTTATTGAAAGAATTCTTTAAAAAATTGAACAGATTTTTATTAATATTTTTTTTTATTCATAAAAGTGAAAGCCATCTGTTAACTTATCACCCAGTCAATTGAATTAAGTCTAGAATAAAAACATAAACGGATCATCACGATTTAAATAATGACCTACAAATAAAAATAAAAAAATAAGACAAAAGAGTCAAAATTAGATTTCGCTAAAATTGACTGGATTAATCAATAAAAATCCCTTTTAGCCCCGATTATCATTAAGTACTTCCCCAATACAATAATGTGAGTATTAAACAAACTTAAGCTGTGATGTTTCAGATGTGACGCTAATTTCCTCAGGCGACAAATTCAAATTGAAAACTAACTTTCGAGTAAGTCCCAGAGTAGCTGAGACTGAGTTCTCAGGTTCTCTCACTGTAAGCCTGCATTGTATTGTATGTGGTTCAAATAGCTGTGGTCTGAAAAAGCAAAACTTGCGTGAGAGTGAAAACAAAAACATTAAAAATAAGTATCTCCGCAAAAACTCGATACCTAAGGTTTAAAATGTTTTTGTTTTTTTATTTTAGCTTTAATTTCAAGATAATAGATTAAATTTAAAAATATTTCCAGAGAGCAAAATACTTTTCTGTTTCAAAACTAATTAGAATTGACTGGAAGGTGGTTTTATTTTGAAATCGCTAAACATCGCTGATTTTAGCACTGATATATATATATATATATATATATATATATATATATATATTTGTGTATTTAGGCAGCAATCCTTCTTTCAAGCACATTTCATTAAAAACGACTGACAAGGTGCTTTTATTTAGTTTTTTATATAATTTCTCGTGCGATCTAATAAAGTTTTTCTTTTCAGAGGATAAATTATATAAAAACTGTCCGAATGTTCTTTTTATCCGAGCGCTTTCGGCTATACATTTAGCCATTATCAAGGATTATATTTCAACTGTTAGAATTAGAAATAGTTTGTGTATGTTTATAAAAATGAATCACTTTACACATAACAAACTATTTCTAATTCTAACAGTTGAAATATATATATATATATATATATATATATATATTACACACGCACATACAAGCTTAAAAGCCTCTGTATCGGGCGGCATTTAAGCTAGCTGCTGCAGAGGGTTCTTGATTGTCCCTCAGACTCAAACTCCTGAATAAACCGAATGCATATTTTCAGCATTGGAAGCTCTCCTGGCAGCCGTTTGATCTGAGTTTTCATTTGCACGGGACTTCCTTCTCACTGCAGCCTTGGCTCTTCTGATTGCAATCTGGTCCTCTCTTGGCGGAGATTTCTTTTTGCGAGGCAAACTGCTGTCGTATATGATAGGCAACAATAGAATAACTCAAAATTGATCACTGCATTTAAGTATTGCATTAATATTTAAGCTTTAAAAGTTCAACAATAATTCTTTTGCCTCTACCCAATTCAAATTTTATGCACGTAGGTCCTTACTTTCCGTACAAAAAATTATTTTTATTTCGTGGTTGACTTTCGCTGGATTTTATAATTAATTTTGATTATTCCCAAATTTATTTCCAAGTTATAAAAATTGTTGTCGTACAAAACTTCGTCGCAAAAAATCACGTTAAAAAATCGCCGAAAACAATCGCATGATCCGGCCCGCGATGTTTTTAATTTATTCACAGAGTCGACTTGGTTCCAAAATCGTTTATGTTAGGCTACGTTCTCTAGGAGTAAAATTGAAAATGCGTGACACACATTCATTCATTCATTCATTCATTCATATATATATATATATATATAATTTATTATTATAATATATATGCGAATGTCAGTGTGTCACTGTGTATCACGTATGACTATGAATTGACTATTAATGTGAAACTTGGATTTGAAATCCGAGGAAGCCAGTAAAATAGTTTTGTTGCTTGAAACAAACACTATGGGAAATAAAAAGATAAAATTATGTTAATTTTCTTAACTAAGTGGCTTGACGACCGTTTACGGGTCACACTGTCCAGGAAGTAGGCGTCGACTGGACTAAAACATTTGTCTATATTTCTATATATTATTGTCTATTTATTACTATGAGATGTATAGTAACTATTTATATTATTTACATTGTTCGGACTGTTGTCCTCATCTGGATAAAAGCGTTGGTTGAAGCAATCCGGTGACTTGACCCAAAGAGTTGTGAGTTCAATACCTGGCCACAGCAGAGGTGAACAAAAACTTGGAGAATTGAGTTACTAAAAAGGGAAATAGCTGAAACTGATTTATCCAGATAAGGCATGGCACGTGGAACTAGAACAATCTACCCCGGTGGTCGAAATGAAGGGTTTAGTTCGAATTCTAATGTATATCACCTGAAGAAGACCGAAACGTACAACGGACGAAACGACGTGAATATGACAATAAAGATGAGGACAATAGGCCGAACAATGTAAATAATTGAATAAAACAATTGATTTAATGGAATAATCATAATTGCTTAAGATACTAATGCAATGCCATCACAAGTATACTTCAGACTACAGTGAACAACCGGATCACTATAATTGAATTATTGTTAGTATTTGATCTATCCTTAATTATAATTAGGTTGAATATAAAAAAGACTGGTCTTTCACAAGTGAGTTTATCTTACTTAGATTGTTATTTTTAGTTGTTTTTTTTCTTGCTAGAATCCATCTTGCACATTTATAAATTTACCATTTGTCTGTGCATCGAATATTTCTGCATACCTGGTTTGGTGTTCCTGCTAAATGTCTTGAGATTCTTGATAAAATCGAAAGAAGAATCTGCAATGTTATTGGTCCTGGCCTGGTACCTAAACTTTCTATTTTCACCATGACAATAAAATCCGGAATAATTATCAGATTCTATTTAAGAGCACACAGAATTTGTAGCCTCCGGTATTTACATGAAGAGGAGAAATACATTGAGAATACTTTTAAACTCTTCCAATACCCTAATTATTTCATATTCAACGCGAAACAGAAGGCTTGTAAAATCTTTCAAAATAGTGGCGCGGACTATTCTTGCAAATCTAATGAATTAAAATATATTGTTCTACCCACCAACTCTATCACAACTACAACTGAAAAGAATTTATCTAAAATTAACATAAAATTTGTTGGCACTACTTGTAAAACAATAATGGATTTAATTAATAGAAAATAATAATAACGTAAAACTTGGAGGAATTTACTCTTTTACCTGTAATAATTGCCATAAATAATACATAAGAGAAACCGCAAGGAATTTAAATAAAAGATTATATGAACACAAAGGGGATCTTTTACAAAACAACACATTAAATGTATTTGATTCTTACTGTAATTAGTTTGATCATAATTTTGATTTTAAAATTTGATTCTAAAAGAGAAAAATGACCTAAAATCTGTTGTTAACTGGCACAAGAAATGGCCTGTTAATTTTAACGCTCCCAAAACAAAACTGCACTCTTTTAATCGTCTAAGAGAACCCTTTGTCACTCATTATGACTTCTCTGACTCGTGTTTTCCGCTGACATGAATTAGAAAGAGTATATTGAATAAATTGCTAGATTTGCTTCTAGGAACTGCTGTGTCGTGAATCTGCCTTAAACGTCTATAAGTCTACTATTCTTCATTGCATTGAATATTACTGCAATGGGTCTGGTGCTTCTGCTTTATATTGAGAGATTCTTGATAAAATATAAAGAATCTGCAATGTTATTGGCACTGACCTATCATCTCGGCTTCAGTCACTTTCCTACCGCCGTGACGTAGCTTCCCTGCGCTTTTTCTATAAATATATTCCGATGTACTTTTCTCTTGGGACCTAGATTTTCTGAATTTAAGCGGAGTACTGGATTGGCGGTAAGGGCTCATCATTTTACACTTGAAATGTCTAGATGTAACCGGAAGTTCTATGCTAACAGTTTCTTCTCTCACACTTTTCGCTTGTAGAACTCTTTTCCGGCTTCTTGCTTTCCGGTTAACTTTGATCTTCAAAAAGTTAACTGCAATATCGATCGTTATCTTCTGTCTTCATAATACCCGTTCTTTTATTGTTCTCTCTCCTTAATAAATATTCTCTTACACTCAGTAACTTCTTGCGTCTTATTGATTTTTTGCCTTGCTTGGGGTGAAATGATTTATGAAGACGAAAGTATATAGAAAGTGCTTTAATCGCTAAATTATCCACAGTAGATTTGCATCCAGAACCTTTTCTTTTATTTTGGCGGATTTCCTATGATCCCAATGTTGTATACTTAATAATAAAATTGGCAAAAAATAAAAGCAAATAGAAATTGTCTAGACTACATATCCAGATTCATCTAAAAAGAAAAAAAATTAAGTTTAAAATTTCAACGTGTTAACGTTTTTTGTTTGTTTTCATCACCTAAAAAGAATCTACCGTATATACTCGGGTATCATGCGACTTTTGAAGACCTAATTTTGAAGCTAATTTTAAGAGGGTCACATCATACACGTGATATAAAATCGGTATCGCTCAAAAGAAAGTACAGCCACTAACACGCAAGGGGTTACAGGGTATGGAGGAATTAGGAACAGGACCATTAGTGACGAGTAGAAAGAGAAAAGGTAGCGGTTGATATTTCATTTAAATTTTTTCTGATTAAAGTTGGCTGGAAATCATGGAGACGGAAGGGAGTTCAACAAGCGAGAAAAGAAACTGTCAGCATAGAACTTCCGGCTACATCTAGCCAGCACAACTGTAAATTGGTGAGACCTTGTCGCCAGTCTAGTATTGCACTTAAATTCAAAACGTCTCTGTACCATAGCGAAGAGCTCATCCGAACAATTACCATGAAAGTATTTATTTAAAAAAAAAAAGGCACAGGGAGGAAACATTACGGCGGTGGGTAATTGGCAGAAGCCGAGCCGCCAGATCAGGACCAATAATATTGCTGATTCTTCTTTGGATCTTATAAAGGAGCTCAAGGAAAATTGCAGGGACACTGGACCGTATGTGGCAGCAATATTATAAGCATGGACGAATGGTAGACTTATAGATATGCCAGATAAATTCTATATAGAAACGTCGCGCCCGGCACAGTGAATCGATTTTCTTAGCAGCTGACCTAGCCAACTGTTTATAAGTGCTAATAGATGTAGCACAAGGCCAAAAGTATGGGGCACCCAGTGATGATTGAACTCACTACTCGGTTATAATTGTTCTAACGAGAGAAACTTGTTATCGATTACACCATTGCCCAAATGCTAATAAACATTATGATTGGTTTAAGAAATGTAACTATTATCCAATAAGCCACGACCCCTACCTACTAGAACTGACGGATGCCCATAATATAATAAAATTATTTTTTTCCGGTTTTTGTTCTCATAAAATTAGGACAGAGTTCGTACTGCGCTATAAGGTGACATTTGTCAGATTTGACATTTGCGATGACTCAATTCTAAGAACTCGGGGCCACAAGGTAAAAGTTCAAATTTATTGGACATTTTAAAAACATTGTTTTAAAATTATCATTCTTAAAGTCACAAAATCCGTTTTGTATCCAGGATGATCAAAAATACGTACATTTGCAGTTAATAGATTTTAAAACTTCCATAGCATTTCAATAATCCGAAAACATTTCCGGATTATTGAAATGCTGAATGTTACGATTGATTGATTCATTGGACGATTGGTTCGGTTTTACGGTTTATCAACCCGTTGTGTGTTATTGAAAGTGTTCTCTTTTCTGGACTTATTGACTGTAAAAATTGTGCAAATGTCCCCTTCATTAGGTTCAGAATAGTAGACACTTTTACGTATACAAGGAATATATATATATATATATATATATATATATATATATATATAATGATCATACATTGAATCAATTAGTAATATTAATGCAATTAATGGCGAAATCTCTTCGCTAACAGACTTAATATAAGCATTAACCTACTAACAATCCACTGAATAATGCGATCCCTATGTATAAAATTGTTGTCAGTTGGTTGCATTAATATTACTAATTGATTCAATGTATGATTATCTCTTTATAATATAAAATATATGCTGCCTATCATAATACACACACACATTATATATATATATATATATATATATATATATATATATATATATATATATATATATATATATATAGTTTATGAAAAACTAGGTAATCAGTATGGGTAGACCCAAGGAGGGTAAAATCCAGAGAGCTCAATGTAAATCAGAGCTAATAATTTAAATAAAAATAAAAACAGACCACTTTAAGTGGTCTACTTTTATTTTTATTTAAAATATATAATACAATGGGGAAAATATAACGAAATGTGTACACACACACACACACACACACACACACACACACACACACACACACATATATATATATATATATATGTGTGTGTATGTATGTCATCCACAGACGCTGTTTCACAGCTCATCAGTGTGGCTAGACGTCCGGTTGCCTCTAGCTAGGATCGAAACCCGACTGAATTTGCGTCGGAACTTCTATCAGTAAGCCGTCGGCGCACGGCAGGAATGAAGGTGAATTTTAGCGTGTTTATTTTTAGATTTAGATAGACTGACAGTGACTCAATTCTGCCGAAGAGTCGTGCAATATTAGCTTAAATAGTCACTGTTTACAAACTCACACCTCAAACCAAAGAGCTCAACCGAAATTAATTTTTCAGGAGCCAATATTTTTGTCATCCACAGACACTTGTTTCGCTGTTTCTCACACACACACACACACACACACACACACACACATATATATATATATATATATATATATATATATATATATATATATATATATACACCCAAATGTGAGAAAGAACAGATGGAGTAAAAATCCACTGTTCGTAGCATTTACTTTTAAAAGTGCTCAATACAAAGTAGAGCAACATATTATTATAACAGATTATAATAAACATTTTGAACTCACGACACAAAAGCTTTCATGTTTCAATCAGTATTGAAATATGTTCGCTTTTGAATACTAAACAAATGTTTTACAATGTTTACTGTAGATCTTTTAAACTAATAGTTTGTAACTAATTGTTTTTTTGTTTTTGTTTTTTTTTAATCTTTTGGACCTTAACTTAAACATAATATAAGACGTCATTTGATTAACTTAAGATACGCCTCCTGCAGATATGGTCGTTCGAGAGAAATCATGGGAAATTTGTTTAAAAACATTAATTTGACCCTTCCTTCATAGCTAAATGGTATAGCACGTCAGGCCAAATACGATACAGGTTCAATTCCTGTTAAAGGACACATATTTTCTACAATATTTCTCGGACATTCAGGCAGGTAAATGTCGTTAATACTGTTTATTATAAACAGAGCATTTACTTAAATATTTGTATCTATAAAAATAGCGTATAAACAAATATATATAAGTCCAACAATTATTTTAATATATTTTATTGTTATTTATATAGACACAAATATTTATACAAACACAAGTAAATGCTCTGCTTATAATAAACGGTATTAACGACATTTATCGGCCTGAATATCCGAGAAATTTCATAGAAAATATGCGTCCTCCGACAGGAATCGAACCTGTATTCTACACAGAACCATATAGTCTGACGTGCAATACTATTTAGCTACGAAGGAAGCGTCTGGTTAACAAGGTCGAATTACAGCTTTTAAACTACAAATTTCCCATGATTTCCCTCAAACGTTCATATCTGCTCAAAGCGTATCTTAACGTAAACAAATGACGTCATATATTATGAAATGGACTAAGTCCGACAATTATTTTAAGATATTGTTATCAGTCAGTTATGTTTCATGCGTGATACACGCTTAAGCGATCATGTATCTTTCCATACATGACTGACGAGGCAGATTTTTTTCCGCAGTAGGTTCCCATTTCTTTCTACGGTAGACCAGTTGCCATCCAAGGTTATAGAACCCAGTCTGTCCTGCTATTTACCCATAGCTGGAGGGGGGAGAAGAGGATTCATACCTTCCCCAAGGGTATTAGCACGTAATGGATTCGACTGAAATTCGAACTCGACCCTCCAGTTCATATGCTTTATATAGACTTAAATATTTGTGTCTATATAAATAGCGTATAACACACACACACACACACACACACACATACATATATATATATATATATATATATATATATATATATATATATATATATATATAGAACAATCCTTGAAAACGAACGAAGCAACATTCGAAAGTGACTGTTTAAATGATGTCACCATCAGTAACTTCAAATTGGTACCATCAAACGTGAAAAAATCGGAATTCAAAAGAATACTTCCGTAAATGTGGGTGCTTGTATCTTTATGCAATTGGCTTCCGATGCAAACAGTTATTTTTTTTCTTTTTAGATTTCTGTCTTTCACGGTTGTTTATTATTGGCCCCTTTTGTGTAACAGGGGCAGACATATGCCAAATAAATTCCACGAAATGCCCAATAATACACATCGCCAAAACATGAAGAAATCTAAAAATTAAATAATAAAATAAACATACGACTATAGAAACATCGTAGTGATCTATTGCATAACTACACTTTAAACGCATTAAAAATTTACCGTAATATACAGGCTACGGCAAAAGTAACACTCGTGTTTGTTTTTATTAACAAAAATAAATTACAGTATTTTAAGAAAAGGTGTATACAGAGTCCTTGCAAAGTAACTCCCCATTCTAAAATACTTATAATTTATTTATTAGCTATAATTTTTTACAAGAAATGGCTATGAGACGAAAGCGTTAACAATGAGTTTTTATTTAAAATTCGATATTGGCACCAAATTTCACTACCAGCTTCTCGAGTCGCCCAGGAATTGCGTTAACTGATTTCATCAAGAACTCTTGTGGTATGGAAGACCTAATTTCTTGTATTCGCCCTTCAAGTTCTTCCAAAGTCCTAGTTTGGTATAGTGGACTTGCTCCTTTAACCAACTCTAAAAAGTCACAGAGCGTTAAGTCAGAACTCCTAGCTGGCCACTCATACATGAAATAGGGAGTTACTTTTTAATCACCCTGTATAGTGTCACATCAGAACAACAGGATTTGTTGTGATTAACAACCTATTTATCATGATCAAAATACTTCACTTAATGTTCAATGGAACGTTGATATCTCTCTCTCTCTCTCTCTCTCTCTCTTTCACTCTCTCTCTCTCTTTCACTCTCTCTCTCTCTTTCACTCTCTCTCTCTCTTTCACTCTCTCTCTCTCTCTTTCACTCTCTCTCTCTTTCACTCTCTCTCTCTTTCACTCTCTCTCTCTTTCACTCTCTCTCTCTCTTTCACTCTCTCTCTCTCTTTCACTCTCTCTCTCTCTTTCACTCTCTCTCTCTCTTTCACTCTCTCTCTCTCTTTCACTTTCTCTCTCTCTTTCACTTTCTCTCTCTCTTTCACTCTCTCTCTCTCTCTTTCACTCTCTCTCTTTCACTCTCTCTCTCTTTCACTCTCTCTCTCTTTCACTCTCTCTCTCTTTCACTCTCTCTCTCTCTTTCACTCTCTCTCTCTCTTTCACTCTCTCTCTCTCTTTCACTCTCTCTCTCTCTCTTTCACTCTCTCTCTCTCTTTCACTCTCTCTCTTTCACTCTCTCTCTCTCTCTTTCACTCTCTCTCTTTCACTCTCTCTCTCTCTCTTTCACTCTCTCTCTTTCACTCTCTCTCTTTCACTCTCTCTCTTTCACTCTCTCTCTTTCACTCTCTCTCTTTCACTCTCTCTCTTTCACTCTCTCTCTTTCACTCTCTCTCTCTCTCTCTTTCACTCTCTCTCTCTCTCTTTCACTCTCTCTCTCTCTCTCTTTCACTCTCTCTCTCTCTCTTTCACTCTTTCTCTCGCTCACCATTTGACACATTTCTACATTAATTTCAGAAAATTTATCAGAAATTACTTGTTTAATTCAGGAACTGTTTTCGGTTGGAGGCTGTAAACAAGATCTTTCAGTACACCGCACAAGAAAACGTCGGGTGGTGTCAGGTCTGGTAATCACGAAGGCACTCAATTACTCCACGTCGTCCTATCCACCCTGGATAGAAATTAAGATTTAACCACTCACGAACGCGATAAGCCATAGTTTATTTTAAACCATCTTAAACTGCTGTCATTTATTTTTGTTCAGTAAAAGTTAATACATTAAAAGGACATTACTTTTTACCTCGCCCTGCATATCTCCTATATATCTGGAGTGTCGAAAAAAAAAACAAGGGCTCTTTTTTTTAACTAGATTAAATATGCAATTTAAAAACGGTTTTTCGTAGGAAACGTTTAAACGCACCTAATTTAATGGTGAAAAAATTACTAGACCATAAGAATTCAAAATAGAGGAAATAATAGAAGGAAATTGAGATTACAAAGAGAGAAATATAACGTGGAACTCGCATAATTGAACGGGATCAATAAAATAGTGTATTGATGAGAGTTATCTCGCATGAAAAAAATAATCATGGCTGGCTGGCAGACAAGATAGGAACCAATTTGACTTGTCAGGTTGGATGGCTAGATCGAGAAAGATATGTCTGGCTGTAATATCTAATCTCATCTATGGAAGTGCATGCTAGACAATCTGGCCACAGATCAAGAGACTTGAAGCAGTAGAGATGTGTTTCTATCGAGAGATTCTGAGAACACCATGCACAGAGCATATTGAACAACGTGGAAGTTTTAAGAAAAATAGGAACAAAGAAACTGATACAGAGAATTAAAAAAAATAGCTGAAGTTTCTGGGACATATAATGAAGGTGAATATGTACAGTATTTACATTAGTCGGACTATTGTCCTCATCTTTGTCGCCATATTTGTCACAACGTTTCGGCCGTTGTACGCTCCGGCCTTCTTCAGATGGTTGGAATTTCGAACCGAACCCTTTATTTCGATCACTGGGGTAGACTGTTCTAGTTCCACGATATGGGGACAACGATGAGGACAATAGTCCGACTAATGTAAATACTGTACATAATACCTCATCTCAGAAATATAGACAGACTCTGAAGGTGAATATGATTGGCTGGCTGGCTCGATAGAGAAAGATCTGGATAACTAGATCGAAACAGCGATATCTGCCTAATTGGTGAGCTAGAGCGAAAAAGATATGTCTGGTGATCTGGCTCGATCGTGAAGGATATGTCTGGCCGAATCGATGGAGGACAAGTCTGGCTATTTGCCTCGATCGAGAAGGATATGTCTTGCTATTTGCGTCGATGGTGAAAGATATGTCTGATCTGGCTCGGTCGTGAAGGATATGTCTGGCTATTTGCCTCGATCGATAAGGATATGTCTGGCTATTTGCCGCGATCGTGAAGGATATGTCTGGTGATCTAGCTCGATCGAGACGAACATGTCCAGCTGACTCGATGGTAGACAGTTCAAGTGATCTGGTTCGATCGAAAAGGATGTGTTTGGCTATTTGGTTCGATCAAGGACGATATGTCTGGCCGGTTCTGTCGAGAACGATACGTCTGGCGTGCTCGATCGGGGTTATGTCTGGTGATCTGGCATGATCATAAGGGATATGCCTGGCCGGATCGATCGAAGATGTCTGGCTGGCTAGTTGGTTAGATCAAGAAAGACAACTTGGCTGACTGAGTAGCTAGCGCGTTCGGTCGAAAAATAAAACCTACACGTCTGACTGACTGGATAACTAGAACGAGAAATGACCAGTCACAGCTGGCTTGCGACACATACTCTCTTTGCCTCGTCTAGCACAAGGCAGCAGTAGTGGAAACGCTCACTGTCAGCCTGTCATTGCCCTACAGGGGAACATTTTCTATTGCGATTTAAGATTCGTTTAGTCTGATTCAAGGACGCAATAGTGAAGGCTTTGTATATGCTAAGTATTTTCTCTGCGTATGCAAGCCCGCGTGTCTAGTCGGTATAAATATTCAATACTAGCCTAGAAGCCACCCTTCGGGCAGATTTTACACTAGCTTCTGCGGAGGGATTTTGGGGCTTCGGCCTTTCACCTTCAGCGTCCTATGTACGTAAAAGTTATAAGAATTTAGAAATAATAAAATTATTTTATCTTTATTCGACACCTGAATTCGGCATAAACTTTCTTCGTATACGCAACCGATCTCCGTAGTTTGTTTACATTTATTTAGCGCGCAATTTTTCTTTTCTTTTAAAATCACCATTCTTTATGATCCTGTCACATAAAGTCACTCCTAAAAGACATTAGGGAACCCGAACTGTGCAATATTTCGAATACGTCACAGTAGGGTGCTAGAAAGAGGAAAAAAAAACATATGCGCAAAGTACCCTGTCCCGCTTAAGTTTTAATTACGGTTTAATTGCAACTGCGACGAAAAACGATATTAAAATGAAACCTTTTAATAAAGAATTGTTTTTTAAACTTTTCACTATCTTCGATATTTAAATTTAACTTTAATTTGATTTGTTTTTTTATGGCATATCAACCTCAATGGGTCATTTAATGCCGACAACTTTTTTTTCCCCCGATAATATTTTTGCTTTGTTAGAAATCCATTTCTGTCAATATTTCTTTCCTCAAAAATATATAGCTGGTAATAGTATTTTTCCAAGAACATATAGCTGGTAATATATATTTTTCTTTTTCCAATAATATATTGTTGGTAATATTTATTTTTCAAAAATGCATTGCTGGCAACATTTAGTTTTCGAAAATGTATTGATGGTAATATTTTTTTTTTTTTTTTCTTACAAAGAATTTCTGGTATTAAAACCTATTTTTGCACTTTCGTAGTTGCAATTCCATTGAATAAGGTTTTGTTAAAAAAACGTATAGCTGGTAATATTTTTTTTTTTTTTTTTTTTTTTTTTTTTTTTTAAAACATATAGCTGGTAATATTATTTTCCAAAAACATATAGCTGCTAATATCGTTTTTCAAAAACGCACTGCTGGCAACATTATTCCTTCGAAAACGTATAGCCGACAACCTTATTTTTTCAAAAAACGGCCTTTCTGTTGGATGTAGTTTATCGCCGTACCCAGGACGCGGATGCAGTTTACCGTCGTACCCATGGGCGCCGATGCAGTTTATCGCCGTACCCATGGGCGCCGATGCAGTTTATCGCCGTACCCATGGGCGCGGATGCAGTTTACCGTCGTACCCATGGGCGCGGATGCAGTTTACCGTCGTACCCATGGGCGCGGATGCAGTTTACCGTCGTACCCATGGGCGCGGATGCAGTTTACCGTCGTACCCATGGACGTGAATTTAACTTTAAATGAGTTTAATTTTTAATCGTGTGTAATAGTTACTAGCTGTTACTTCCGGTTGTTTATGATTCACCGATATCGAAAAACGGACGGACGGACACACGTACACTGAGCTTTATTTATATAGATAGAAGAGATACCTTTTTTTAACACTTACATCACTTGTGAAAACATAGCGTTGCTCTGGAAACCAAATTGCACGTCACATAATGAGTACGTTCCTATTAAGATCCGTTGACCCTATCACCTTTCCATTTTGCTAAAATGTGTCAAAGGACAAATCCGTTCTAGATCAAACTATAATAGAACTTTAAAACTTTTTTCTTTGTTTTTTGTTCTTTTAATTCTTCTTTTATGTGACGTGTCATCACTTCAGCACGTTGGCGATCATGGCTCTCCACAACACCCTGTCCTTTGTAGCTAATAATATCTTTTTTTCTTTTGTTATCTCTCCTAAATTTTATTCCGCCATCCATTTACTCCCTCTTGTCTTCAATCTTTCCTGTGAGTATCGAACTTTCCGAGCCTTCTTTCTTCATTAAGGGCCCTAGAAATTTCAACTCTTTCTCATTTTAAGCATACGTGTCCTTTTTGTCTCCATTTTCTGTAAAACTTCATTGTTGCTCACATGTAACATGTCCATCGTATTCTCAGCATCCTTCTGTAGAACCACATTTCTATTACTTCACGAAACAAAATGCAAAGTCCCTTGGGTTTTTCGCAATCTTCTATATGTCTTCAGAACGTGAGAGATCATGGCTCTCCACAACTTCCTATCCCTTGTAGCTCTTAGCAATTTTTGTCTTTTTGCCAAAGTTTCTCTCAAACAATCTTTTACTATCTATTCACACAAATTACTCAGCTAGGTAGCGCGCTATCTTCCCTTGTCATTTTGCTGTCGATATGCCCTCTGAGTATCAAATTTTCCACGCCCTTCTTCCTTATATATCCATGAAATTCCAGTGATCTTTCTTTTTTATTACGGTAAACTTTATTTTTAGTGGATACCCATATTTGAGTAGACGTTCCTTTTATTTTAAACACTATATTTATTTCGTCTACAGGCTTGAACATTTACACATTTTCTTTAAGATTTTTCGAATGATCAGGTCGGTAGATGAAATAAAATGTTTAAAACAAAACGGAGCGTCTACTCAAATATAGGTATCCACTAAAAAAATAACGTCTAAAATTTCATATATATATATATATATAGTCATCCACAGTTTGTTGGCTGTATCACAGCTCATCAGTGTGGCTAGACATCCGATTGCCTCAAGCCGGAGATTTTACCATTAGCTATCAGCGCCCGGTTGAGAGGAAGGCTAATTTTTTTCGTGCTTATACTTCGAATAAACATGCCAATAATCGAGAGGGCTCAATTCCTGAGGATTAATATAAATATAAAATTTGTAATCGCTCGGTCCACTCGTCAGGAGGCATCAACAGTTGTCTGCTGATTTTCTTATTTTCGTTTAAATTTATATTAAGTTAAAGAAAATAATTTATGCGCTTTTTATTGGTGTTAGGCTGATTTTTTTCATTGTGTGTGTGTGTGTGTGTGTGTGTGTGTGTGTGTGTGTGTGTGTGTGTGTGTGTGTGTGTGTGTGTGTGTGAGAGAGAGAGAAAAAAACTTAGGGTCAGAAACTCAAATCAATCCAACTAAATATGTTAGCTCTATCACTGATATTGAGAGCTTTCCAATAAGTACCGCGCATATATAATATATAAATAATATAAAAATTACATACACATATATATATATATATATATACAGTGTTGCTAGAAATTTCAGCTCAAACAGCTTCTCAAAATCCGACCAAACATTTTTTTCTTTTTCTTTTTTTTTTTTTTTCTTTTTTTTAAATCGCTTGTTGGTGGGGACCGAGAACTTTTACAGATCTACTCTCATATATGATAGCCGCTCCCGTCAATTTCGATGTGTAACGGTCCAACTTCGTTTTTATAACTGAACCACTCTACTACCCACACAAATCCCCATAACATAGCTTCCCTCGGCCTTTTCTAAAAATACTTCCTTGATAATTGTTCTGATAAGCTTTCGTCTATGGTATCTAAACTTTATGAATTTAAGTGCAGTACTAGATTGGCGGCAAGGACCCATCATTTTACAGTTGAAATGGTTGGATGTAACCGCAATTTTGATGCTAACAGTTTCTCGCACTTCTTGCTTGTGAAACTCTGTTGCTTCAAGTCTCTTCTTCATCTGTGAGAAGATTGTCCAGCATTCACTGCCATACAGGAACACCAATATTACATAACGGTCCGGTACTCTTTTCTTTGTTTCTAATGAAATTTTCCTGTTTCTTAATACTTTGCTCAGTTTTTGGAAGGCATCTTATAGGTTATCCGTTGTTTTTTCTCAATCCCTCTTGCTTTCAAACTGTTCTGTGAGTATCAGATTTTCCAAGCCTTCTTTTCTCATTATGTGCCCTGGAAATTTCAACTCTCTCTTCTTGATGTTAAGTATAAGTATCCTTTTTGTTTTTCATTTTCTCTAAAGCATCATTGTTGCTTACATGTTCGGTCTACGATATTCTCAGCATCCTTCTGTAGCACTATATTTCAGTTGCCTCAAGTCTCTTCTTCATCTGTCCAGCATTCACTGCCATACAGGAACACCAATATTACATAACAGTTCAGTACTCTTTTCTTTGTTTCTAACTTTTCTATTTCTTAATACTTTACTTTGTAGTGAGAGTAATAATGAAGAGTGTATTGATCCAGAATGTTGTGATAAAAAAGGCAATAACAATAATATTAAAACTAGTAATAACATAACACTGTTCTCTGCCCTTTGGAGATTTTAATAGAATCAAACTAAATAGATTTGAGAGTGATAGAATCTTTTAAGGGACATAATTTCGATCTCTGTCTTCCTCACAAGACTTTGATGAAAAGAACTTTAAGCTGATAGTGACAGGCAGTTCTTAAGAAGTTAGACAGACAGAACAAATATGAGATAAGAATGTAACCGTAAGTTCTATGCTAACGGTGTCTTCTCTCGCACCTCTCGCTCGTGGAACTTTTTCTTGTTTTTTGTTTTTAAGTCAACATTGATCTTCAAAAATTTAAATGCAATGTCACTCATTATCTTCTGTATTCTTAATTCCTGTTCTTTTATTGTTCTCTCTTCGTAATATTTTTTCTCTCGTGTTCTCTCTTGCGTCTTAGTGGCTTTACTGCCTTGCTTGGTGTGAAATGATTAAACATTTTTAAAAAAAAAGAAACTCAAATTAAAAAATAAATAAATTGACTGTCTTGAGTAAGTAAACAAACTTTAAAAAAACTCTGCTTCAAAAAGGTTTTATCACTTATCGACTAAATTGCAGCAATGTACAATTTCCTCAATTTAATCAAAAGGTCACGTGTGTGTATACACACATTTAAACACATGGATGCATACACACACACACACACACATATATATATATTATTTTAATACCAGTAGTACCCTGAAAATCAGGTGAAACCTTGGTAGGTACGTTCTGGCTCACTAGGTTCTTATATATATATATATATATATATATGAGAGAGAGAGGGGGGGATTAGATAGGTTCGTTTATCCTTTTCATGCTCCTCCTCAGTCTTTTGAACGAGAGCAGAGGTTTATCCCTTGTTCCCTGTTTAGGATGAGGTTCCTTTTAAAGTCTTTTCATTCTCTTTCACCCACAATAGCCTCATTGTGCCTTAGTGGCATTATCGCCTTGCTTGGGTGAAATGATTTTTAAAAAATGATTGTAGTGATGAAGGTTCGTGTAGAATCAACAACACCCAGAAATACAGAGAAATGCTGTACAATGTGTCACGAAATATCCCGAACTTCTCTTATGTTTTATTGCCACGGCACTACCTCTGGAATAAGGTCTAAGCCTCAAAACGGTCATCATGACTCAAATTCAAAAGGCATCACCATCAGTAATAAGGAAACATTTTACTATGACTATAAGCAACTGAGATCCAAGTCTTGACTTCTTCCCTTGCGTAAACGAGTACTTCAGCTAGTACATTAGACATACGTTTTTAGACGTATCTTGTTTCACAGCGACAGTGGAAATGACGATGTCAGTGAAGTAAGACTCACGCAAATTGACCTATCTCAAATGACCTCTAATGTCTGTCAAGGGTGGTTGATTGCATTGAAAAGAGTGCGCCTACAAAATCAGCAAATAGAAAATAAGACCTACTGCCTCCATTTTATCATTGAAGCGTCGCTGTTGACGCCATTTGTCGCCTCCTTGTATCTCCCTCCTGCTATTCCTCTATCCATCCACACCTTCGTTTTTTAAATTAGATTTCTGACAACTTAAGAGTTGTGTACCGAACTTTAAAAGGAAGATGAGTCTCTTTGATGAACATGGTTTTACATTTAAATTTAATTGGTTCTGTTCAAACGGATTGTTTATATAAGTGTCAGTATGTAATAAGGACAGTTGCTTACGAAAGAAAGCTTCAAGAAAATGAACACAGTAAGTACATGTGTGATATATTATGTATGTGTTGTAGGTATGTCCACTTTTTCGCTAAAAAAAATGGCATACCCTGATGAAAAAGGGTCCCAAACTTAATAAAAACAAAATTTTATCGCGAAAAGTTTATTAATAAGAGGAGAGACTAAAGTATTTTTAAAATTATTTTTAAAATTTTTTATTGCTTTTTAGCACGTTTGAAATTTGGGTTGAAATTTGTTTTCTTTTTAGTCAGAGGTCATCTGCATGTTTCATTAAAAACGACAGACAAGGTACTACGAATAATCTTCTCATTTAATTTTTCTTGTGTTCGAAACCAATGGGTTTTTGTTTTTTTTGTTTTTTGTTTGGTTTGTTTTGTTTTTTTTCATTTATTTCTTTATAAAAATGATTAATAATAGAACATTGTAGCCGGTTTACATATTCTGATAATTTTGTGATTTTTTTTTTTATTTTATAAATTTTTTAATAAAGATTTCTTTTCAAATTTATTTCTTTATAAAATGGTAAATAATAAATATAACATTTGTACGTTGTTCACATATTTTTATAATTTTGTCAGCTGTATGCAACCGCATTCTTAGATCAATGTTTTAAAAGGGCTTTGAGCGAGTGAAGCCTGAGGGTCTTGGCAAAGACTATCCTTCTTTGGAGATTGTAAACTACAGAATCGCAAACGAAGAACTGTACAAAATAACAAAGGACATTAGTTGAGGTCTACCAAAAGTAGCAACAGCTAAATTCGATAGCATATGTAATGTGAAGAGAAAATAACAGCATAATCAAGATGTTGACCTTCCACATTACTTACAAACAAAAGGTTAGGAAGGACCCCCCCTTCGGTACACGAAAGGGCTATAACAACTACTGAACTTGGCAAAGCTGTTTTCCTAAAAACAAAAATTGTTTTAAGAGAAATATTTTATAAATTTCAATCAAAAGCAGTGTTGGCTATTCGGTCAATGAATGACAAATGTTTCCTTATAGGGAAACGGCTAATACTGCCATTAGCATTATTATTTTTGGATAAGATCAAAGTGAGGCTGCGAGATTTGAAATTCTAAAAAAAAAACACATTGCCGAATAAGTCAAGTTTATAGCGGTGTCAAGGGAATAATTGTCCTTTTGAAACCCCGTGTTTTTGTGGACACGAAGGCGAAACATTGCCAGCATTTTTATCAAAGGTTGATAGATCTGGAACGACTGAGTTAGATACGACCAAACTGTGATAGTGTGTATGTGTGCATATTTGGGCAGGAATCACTCTCTAATACATGTTTCCTTGAAAATGATTCACGGGATTTTATTGCTTTTTTCTTGTATGCGAACAAGAGATTTTTTTTTTTTGGCACACAGTGTATGGGGAAGTGATTTGAATAATTGTTTGTTCCGAGCGCTTTTGGTTAATCTATTAGTCATTTTCAAGGATTTGGGTTGCGCTCACGTAAATGGTGTGCAGGTTACTGATACGTAAACATGTTTTTAATTCCGGAACACGGTCAGAACATTATGGTCATGATCGTTGTTGATATTGTTAAGGATTTTTTTTTTTTTATGATTAGGGATACTATTATTTATACATGTTTTCTGTAGAGATAGATGTATATTATATTTCACATATCGAAGTTATTATGTTTACGTATTTATTTAAGCGGGTCCTTATGGCGCTATAACCTGAGGGATATTAAGTCAGCTGTCTTGATGAACTTGTGTAAACGACCCGTTTTTTTTTTTTCTTTCTTTCTGCACCCAGTGTGTATTACATCTACCCGCTAGCTTATTAGAGAAAAGTTAAAGAAAATATCCTCTCCGGTTGCGTTTGAACCTCTGTCCCCCTTTGTAGGAGAAACCACTGTTTGATCAGGGGGGGTCTCTGTGGCCAAATGTTTTAAAACATGCTGGAGTTGAAATTCAGTGCGCGTTCTCCCCACTATCTCTCAGTATATTTGTTTCTTTAGCTCTATTTCTGTTTCTTTCATTGCCTCTTTCCCTCCCTTTCCTCGCCTCTTTCCCTCCCTTTCCTCGCCTCTTTCCCTCCCTTTCCTCGCCTCTTTCCCTCCCTTTCCTCGCCTCTTTCCCTCCCTTTCCTCGCCTCTTTCCCTCCCTTTCCTCGCCTCTTTTCTTTGCCTCTTTTCCTCGCCTCTTTTCTTTGCCTCTTTTCCTCGCCTCTTTTCTTTGCCTCTTTTCCTCGCCTCTTTTCTTTGCCTCTTTTCCTCGCCTCTTTTCTTTGCCTCTTTTCCTCGCCTCTTTTCTTTGCCTCTTTTCCTCGCCTCTTTTCTTTGCCTCTTTTCCTCGCCTCTTTTCTTTGCCTCTTTTCCTCGCCTCTTTTCTTTGCCTCTTTTCCTCGCCTCTTTTCTTTGCCTCTTTTCCTCGCCTCTTTTCTTTGCCTCTTTTCCTCGCCTCTTTTCTTTGCCTCTTTTCCTCGCCTCTTTTCTTTGCCTCTTTTCCTCGCCTCTTTTCTTTGCCTCTTTTCCTCGCCTCTTTTCTTTGCCTCTTTTCCTCGCCTCTTTTCTTTGCCTCTTTTCCTCGCCTCTTTTCTTTGCCTCTTTTCCTCGCCTCTTTTCTTTGCCTCTTTTCCTCGCCTCTTTTCTTTGCCTCTTTTCCTCGCCTCTTTTCTTTGCCTCTTTTCCTCGCCTCTTTTCTTTGCCTCTTTTCCTCGCCTCTTTTCTTTGCCTCTTTTCCTCGCCTCTTTTCTTTGCCTCTTTTCCTCGCCTCTTTTCTTTGCCTCTTTTCCTCGCCTCTTTTCTTTGCCTCTTTTCCTCGCCTCTTTCCCTCCCTTTCTTTGCCTCTTTTCCTCGCCTCTTTGCCTCCCTTTCATTGCCTCTTTTCCTCGCCTCTTTGCCTCCCTTTCATTGCCTCTTTTCCTCGCCTCTTTTCCTCCCTTTCTTTGCCTCCCTTTCATTGCCTCTTTTCCTCCCTTTCTTTGCCTCTTTTCCTCCCTTTCTTTGCCTCTTTTCAAGAAGGAGGGAGGCAATAACAAAAATGACTCAGAAAACGTTTCTCACGTGGTTAGAAGTTGGTAAGCATTATGACTTTAATGTAAATAAGCTCCTCTTCTCATTGTAGCCTGTTCCCACCCCAACTCTCTGACATTCCTATGACTCTACAAAAACAATATGTTCCAGATTAATTAAATCCGCCGATTAATCCTCCAATCACAAGCTTGCCCTAATCCAAAAAAAAACTGTACGGAATCTTAAGTTCATAACAAGGGTAACGTGACTTTTAGTTTACAATAACAAATCCAGTTACCTCTTAGGGTCATAGGGGCACCATGTGTACTGCAGCCAAGATAGCCTGACGGTGCCCAGCCCTCTTCAGGTTGGTTCTGAATTCAGAGATGCCTGTTTCTTAGATTGTTTGCCAATCAAGGCAAGAGAGCTCAGTCTGCCTTACTATTTAACCCAAAGCTGAGGGAAGATATATTTGTGTCTTTTCCAAGGGCATTTTATATGAAAGTGGATGTCATTGGTTAGAATTTGAACCTGGCATGCTGATTCCACTTTCGGGCTATATCTATGGACTTGTAAATCGAATATATTTTAGTAAATTTAAGAGAGCATTCTGACTCGCCGAGAAAAGTGGCTTCACTTTGAGTGTATCCCTAAACCTTTTCCTGGCTGTTCCACGGGATCCTTCAATCTCAATTAGCATGAATATAATTAGCATGCTAAAAGAATGATTAGGTCAAGGGAAATTAACCTTTCCGATTTCTTGATCATTTAACCCCCCTCTCTCTCCCCCTCTAACCTCCGCTCCTTCCTTAATGGCGGAGGGGAAGTTGATCTTTTGATTGGTTGAATTTGTTTAGTGACATATCAACACCTATATGGGTTATTTAAAGCCAAAATCTAAATATTTTGTATGCATTTCTTTTCTTGGATATAATGTTTTAGTGATACAACTCTTAATAACTAGCACCTCCAAAATTTAAATATTTTGCACGCAATTTTATTTAATTATTCTTATTTGGAGATGATAGTTTTAGTATCTTACTAATTAACCCATAACTGGGGGGAAAGGTGCATTCATACCTTTCCCAGGTGTATTTGCGCGTAAGTGAATGTGACGAACGCGACTGGAATTGGAACTCTTTTCTACGATTAACAATTGCTCATACAAGCTTACAGCACCTGCGATTCCCTAGCGGTCACCCATCTAGATACTGACCAGGCTCGACGTTGCTTAACTTCGATGATCGTACGGGAATCGGTGTTTCAACGTGATGTGGCCCTAAGCGCGAGATAGATGGGAGAAAAGAATAACGTGTAGGATTACGAACAGAATGAAAGGAAAAATTGCATTGATTAGCGTCCTTCCCAAAAGATCAACATCCTAGGCATGACGATAAACTACATCCAGCAGCAAGGCCTTTGATCAAGAGATTGGAAGTTTTGAGGAACGTGGAACCACCTTTTAAAAGAATAAAGTGTGGGATTGACATGCAAGAATAGAATAACAGGAAAGATATTTGTGGCGGACTTCACCACATTAATTTAACCTTAGATTAGGAAACAAGGCTGATGTGGAAAAGGATAAGAAAAAAAATAACAAGATGTACAAAGCATGCATTTAAGAAAGAAAAGGTTGAATAAAACAAGAGTTGTTTCTCTTTAATTGTAATTTTTGTATTTCAAAGTTCACTGGAAGAATGTTTATAATGACTGTTCTCAGAAGATTTCGCTGTGTAAGAAAAGGTTATGTGAGTGTATAAGGAATGTTCAGCATGTGAGTGGTGGTGTGAGTAAGAAGGTTGGCGCATGGTTTCAACTGTCGTGGATTCGTTTGGCAGCTGAATTCTCACTAATGAGCTAAGAAAAATTCTTGCTTATATAAGTGACTATAGACTCCAGACCGCTGCGCGGGAAAAATTACTCTCCACGTGCAGTCGATCTGATTGGCTGGCATTGACCAATCATCGAGCGAGTTTTGGGGAGACTTAAGAAAGCTTCTGGGATCCGTTTCTCCCAAAAGTGCACAAAATTGACTACATGAAAATAGAGCGATTATAAAATTGTCGCATTGCTGCGATTTGTAAATTGTCTATAATAACGTAGTAGTGATTAATTAACCAATGAATGCTTGTCGTTGTATGTGATTTGTATTTTTGTATGTATGTGTGTGCGATATAGATCGGCACATATTTATATTTACTAAAATTCACATCAAATTCTCCCAGAATTTTACTCCAGTCAGGCTGACCTTTGCGATCGCCCCAAATGTAGCAGACTCTGGTGCACTATTTTTGAGGGTGGGGGTCTGCCTTCGCATTCATCCCGACTTTTTTGAATTGTAAAAAATTCCTTGTAAGTACCTCGAATATCATTCGAAATCACGAAATGTGAATAACTCTCTGAATTTTGGTAATTTTTTCATTTTACAGGTTCGAGTTGCTGCAAGGCAAAACAAATTTTGATTTAAAATTTATTTAAACAGTGCAATGTAATAAAAAAAAATTTACTTTTTAAATTTATTTCTTGGGGTGAATAAATATTTGCGATAAGTAACTTTACATTATTTGGGGTGAATTAACAGAAAAAGATCCATTTTAAAATTTTATTCTTGTCTTCATTTTTTTTTCTTCAACGTTTTACCCTATTGTATTCTTGCAATGTTTATTCTATTCTTTATTCCTTCCGTTATTCTATTCTTGTAATGTTTATTCAATTCTTTATTCTCTTTCTTATTTGTATATGTCAGCGTCTTTTCTCTCTATATATTTTTAATAAATTAAAATCTATTACAAGCATGAAGTATTTTATTTACACATCTCAACATCAGCAAGGATTAAAAAAAAAACACATGACAATGGGAGACCGACTTACGGCAAGTCAGCAGAAAAGAAATGCTGGGTGGAATGAATATTTATTTAATCATAATCAGTGAGACGGAAGTTACGGGTCGGGAAGGGGGTTAAAGATGCGGAGAAGAAATTATTTTCCACTTACGTCTGTTAAAAGTTGAGATTTTGCATGTGGATTTCAAGTTGCACTGTCACACTTGGAAAATCGGAGCATCACAATCTTCGTGTCTTTATTTTCTCCAGTTCGCCCATATGCTGGGAAAAGATAAGGTTAGTAAATATACTTAAGTATTATAAGGAAAGACATTAAAAAAAATTATGTGGCCATCACAAGATGTAAGATCGAGCCCAATTCTCTCAGTAATGTTTACATTAATTCCTGACCAAAAACAATACATTTATTCTGTTGCAATGTATTTCTGTAGTAAAATTGTTTATAGTGCATTTCCATTATACATAATAATAGCCGTATTCTATCAGTAATGCTTGTATTTATTCCTGACTACTGACAATCCCATCCCAATTTTCAATGCATTTCTATAGTGAAATCATTAGCAATGCATTTATATCTATTATAATAAATAAGAATGTCAGTGTGTCACTCTTTTTCAGCTTTACTCCGAAAGACCGTAAACCAACATTAACATACTATTTTAAAATCAGGCCGACTCTGTGAACAAATTTAAAACATTCCGGGGTCGATCTGGACCCGCAATCCTGAAATTTTGGATTCACAATTTTTCATGA
The DNA here is from genome assembly GCA_964036315.1 of Acanthosepion esculentum. Lineage (NCBI taxonomy): Eukaryota > Metazoa > Mollusca > Cephalopoda > Sepiida > Sepiidae > Acanthosepion > Acanthosepion esculentum. The sequence continues at coordinate 70,652,603 of OZ038511.1, read as the reverse complement.
CTGCGATTGGTTTCGGCGATTTTTTGCGATGGGCAACAAAAAATGCGGAAACCTTATTTGCGTGTTTAGATGAATTTGCCACTCGAATCCAAGAGATTGTTTCTCTCAATTCATTAGAATGAATAAGTTATATATATATATATTTTCAATGTATCCAACTCTCGATATCAATGGTTTCGGCACATGTTAATAATTTGCCTACATTGGTGGAGTCTTGTTGTTTTTTCTTTCTTTTTGTTTGTTTTTGTATTCTATTTAATGCACGTATTTTCAAGACTCCATATTTCAAAAGCACATTCCTCGCTATGTTTCACCCGCAACGCCGGTAGGGTGGGTCCTCTGTTTCAATTGCCGTCCGGATTAGTTGGGCCTATTGTAATACACAAAAATGTCCGTTTCCCCTCTTTCCATGCGTTAAAAACGGAATAGTCTATTATTTGGGAGGTATTGGCAGGAGACGTTAAATATTTCTATCTTTCTTTCTTTGATACTGTCCGTCTGAAAAATGACTCGTTTATTGCAGTCACCATTATATCTCACCCCTTTTGGCTAATATCAAAGCGTAATATCTGTTCTTATCAGCTTTATCTGATTTTCTCTCTTCCCTTCTTCCTTTCTTTGATTTTCTCGTTAAAACTAATCGGTGTCTTTTCCACTCTTTCCACACGATCAAAACGGAATAGTCCATTATTTAT
>OZ038511.1:70491908-70644408 GCA_964036315.1 Acanthosepion esculentum | reverse complement strand
TATAAATATATAAATATAAATATATAATTATAATTTAAATATAATATAAATATATAAATATATAATTATAATTTAAATATAATATAAATATATAAATATTTAAATATAATATAAATATATAAATATAAATATATAATTATAATTTAAATATAATATAAATATATAAATATAAATATATAATTATAATTTAAATATAATATAAATATATAAATATAAATATATAATTATAATTTAAATATAATATAAATATATAAATATAAATATATAAATATAAATATATAATTATTATATAAATATATAATTATAATTTAAATATAATATAATTATAATTTAAATATAATATAAATTTATTATAATAAAAAAAATTGTCAATTTTAAATCTTTTCATTTGTGCCCACTTTTTTAAATTAACACGTTTGATCAGCATTCATATTTCATTGTTATCGCAATATTTAAGTTGCAAGGTTTAACGATGCGATAGGGGAATTTCTACATATATTGTCGTATTATTAAAGTTGTGGAACTCGCCATGAGCTTATTCAATCATTGACTGAAGAATTACGATTCATCAGAAATCTTAAATATGAAAACCGGGAAATTTTCACGGGTCTTTCTAGTTTGTTTTTTTATTAATTGCGTGTAGAAGTAGATGTGTGAGTGACGTAACGAATATCGGCGCTAAAAAAAAAAAATGAAATCGGCCATCTGAGTTCAAATTCCGTTCGAGTCTGTCGCGTCCGCTTCGCACTGAAAAGCATCAATTCGCCTCTTCTCCCCACTGCTATGGTTAATATCGTAGGGTAGACTTTCCTCTCTTTCTCTTTGCTATTTTTCTCCTTTCCTTTCTCTTCTCTTTTCTTTTTCGGAAATTAAACATATGTCTACCTATACACCATTTACAATAGCCCAACCCAAATCCCTAAAAATGGCTAATAGATTAGCCGAAAGTGCTCAGAACCTTTCTAACCAGACGCTTCCTCTGTAGCTAAATGGTATAGCACATCAGTCTATGAGGCGGTTCAATGTAGGATACAGGTTCGCTTCCTGTCGGAGGACACATATTTTCTATGAAATTTCTCGGACATTCAGGCCGGTAAATGTTTTTAAATACTGTTTATTATAAACAGAGCATTTACTTAAATATTTGTATCTAGAAAAATAACGTATAAACAGAAAATATATTAAAACAATTGACGAACTTAGTCCATTTCATAATATATATATATATATATATATATATATATATATATATATATATATATATATAAGCAGTTTCACGAGCCTCCTTTTTTTTATATGTATTGAAAGTATTTGTTTTTGTAGACATTCTAGATTTGTTTTTTCCTTCTTGGATTCCGTACTTTTTAAAAACAGAAAAACGTTGACCGACATAAGAGAAATTCACCTTTTTTTATTTTTGTGTGAAACCCGAGCATTAAAAAAAGTCTCATTGTTAGTTAATAGGTTTGCACAGGCATGTTCGGTGCGATGGAGATACTTGTGATACGTTGCAAGTTTGTTTCTCTTTAGCTCTCTGTCTTTCTCTCTCTCTCTCTCTCTCTATCCTTTAGCTCTCTCTCTCTCTCTATCCTCTAGCTCTGTCTGTCTCTCTCTCTATCCTCTAGCTCTGTCTGTCTCTCTCTCTCTCCTCTAGCTCTGTCTGTCTCTCTCTCTCTCCTCTAGCTCTGTCTGTCTCTCTCTCTCTCTCCTCTAGCTCTGTCTCTCTCTCTCTCCTCTAGCTCTGTCTCTCTCTCTCTCCTCTAGCTCGCTCTGTCTCTCTCTCTCTCCTCTAGCTCGCTCTGTCTCTCTCTCTCTCCTCTAGCTCGCTCTGTCTCTCTCTCTCTCCTCTAGCTCGCTCTGTCTCTCTCTCTCTCCTCTAGCTCTGTCTCTCTCTCTCTCCTCTAGCTCTGTCTCTCTCTCTCCTCTAGCTCTGTCTCTCTCTCTCTCCACTAGCTCTGTCTCTCTCTCTCTCCTCTAGCTCTGTCTCTCTCTCTCTCCTCTAGCTCTGTCTCTCTCTCTCTCCTCTAGCTCTGTCTCTCTCTCTCCTCTAGCTCTGTCTCTCTCTCTCTCTCCTCTAGCTCTGTCTGTCTCTCTCTCTCTATCCTCTAGCTCTGTCTGTCTCTCTCTCTCTATCCTCTAGCTCTGTCTGTCTCTCTCTCTATCCTCTAGCTCGCTCTGTCTCTCTCTCTCTCCTCTAGCTCGCTCTGTCTCTCTCTCTCTCTCCTCTAGCTCTCTCTCTCTCTCTCCTCTAGCTCTCTCTCTCTCTCTCCTCTAGCTCTCTCTCTCTCTCCTCTAGCTCTCTCTCTCTCTCTCTCCTCTAGCTCTGTCTCTCTCTCTCTCCTCTAGCTCTGTCTCTCTCTCTCTCCTCTAGCTCTGTCTGTCTCTCTCTCTCCTCTAGCTCTGTCTCTCTCTCTCTCCTCTAGCTCTGTCTCTCTCTCTCTCCTCTAGCTCTGTCTCTCTCTCTCTCCTCTAGCTCTGTCTCTCTCTCTCCTCTAGCTCTGTCTCTCTCTCTCCTCTAGCTCTGTCTCTCTCTCTCCTCTAGCTCTGTCTCTCTCTCTCCTCTAGCTCTGTCTCTCTCTCTCCTCTAGCTCTGTCTCTCTCTCTCTCGCTAGCTCTCTGTCTGTCTCTCTCTCTCTCTAACCCTTTAGCTCTCTTTCTCTCCTTCGCTCTCCTTTAGCTCTCGCTGTCTCCTTCGCTCTCTCTCTTAGCTTTTTCCTATCCTTTAGCTCTGTCTCTCTCTCTCTCCTCTAGCTCTGTCTGTCTCTCTCTCTATCCTCTAGCTCTGTCTCTCTCTCTCTCCTCTAGCTCTGTCTCTCTCTCTCTGTCTATCCTCTAGCTCTGTCTGTCTCTCTGTCTCTCTCTCTCCTCTAGCTCTGTCTCTCTCTCTCTCCTCTAGCTCTGTCTCTCTCTCTCTCCTCTAGCTCTGTCTCTCTCTCTCTCCTCTAGCTCTGTCTCTCTCTCTCTCGCTAGCTCTCTGTCTGTCTCTCTCTCTCTCTAACCCTTTAGCTCTCTTTCTCTCCTTCGCTCTCCTTTAGCTCTCGCTGTCTCCTTCGCTCTCTCTCTTAGCTTTTTCCTATCCTTTAGCTCTTTCTCTCTCTCTCTCCTCTAGCTCTGTCTGTCTCTCTCTCTATCCTTTAGCTCTCACTTTATGTTCTATCTTCCTTTTCTTTCTCTTGCTCTGCTTTTCTCCGCCTTTCTTTCTCCCCATTCTGCTTTTCTATCTCTTTCTTTATCTCTCTCTACGCATGCGCGCGCGCACACACACACACACACACACACACACACACACACACACACACACACACACACACACACACATATTACTCTCTCTATTTCTTATTCTTTTTCTCTCTCTATCTCGTCTAATTCTCAAAAACAACGAAGGCTCAGTGATTCCGCCCGGAAGAAGCTCCGATAGGGTGCGCTGTTCAGTGATTCAGATTTGACTGACGACAGCAGACAAAATGGCACGTGAGAATATCCTGTCATTATTTTCTCTCTACATTTGTATAAATGGTCGACTCCTCATCAGGTTGGACAGGCATAATTGAGTAAACCTAGCATGGCAAAAGGCTAAATGTGTTTAGGAGATAAAGGTACAATGTTGTGCTACGTAAATGTTTCCATCATGAGTGGAAGGCAGCCTTTGTTGATAATCTTTGTTCATCTTCCTTTTCTTTTTCTTCATCTTCCTTTTCTTTTTCTTCATCTTCCTTTTCTTTTTCTTCATCTTCCTTTTCTTTTTCTTCATCTTCCTTTTCTTTTTCTTCATCTTCCTTTTCTTTTTCTTCATCTTTTTCTTCATTCTTTTAAATCATTTCACCCCCAAGCAAGGCGATAAAGCCACTAAGACTGAAGACTACTAGGAGTGAAAAAGAATTAGAATTTAGAAGGAACCGGAAACCCAATCCTAAACACGAAACAAGGAATAAACCACTACTCCTGTTCAAAAGACCTGGTAGGAGCGTGAACCGGACGATAGGTGTAACTATCTACTCCTATTGTGGAAAAATATATAGTAAATAGAATTTCAGAGTTTAAGCGGCGACGTTAGAAGTATAGTTGAAGTAGGCTTTAGAAGGAATAAGAAAACCCATCCTAAGCAGGAAACAATGGACAGTATCATCGTCAGGGTGTTGTTTGATGATGACATTGTGCTAATGTCGAAAGTACTCGGAATAAGCAATATGTATTAACACGATAATTTTCTCTTTTTCTTTGATAATGACACCAAAAACCTTGTTCCTTAATATGAAAGAATCCTATTATTCAATGAAATATGTCTCAATGAAAACATGAAATATACTGCCAAAATATACGCTATTGTATATTATTGTTGTACGTTATTTGTATATACACAAATATTTAATTAAATGCTCTGTTTATAATAAACAGTATTAATAACATTTGCCAGCCTGAACGTCAGAGAAATTTTATAGAAAATATGCGTCCTCCGACAGGAATCGAACCTATATCCGACACGGAACCATCAGATAGCCTGACGTGCTATATCAGTTTAGCTACGAAGGAGCGTCTGGTTAACAAGGTCGATTTTACTGCTTTTAATTTCTTAAGGCCAGCTTCACTTTTACAACCTCTCTTACACAAATAGCAAACATAAAGTTTGTCTGCGTTATCCATGTTCAGAACGTGCCTGTCCCCGTGCACCATCATGTGATGTTTGATTCCCGCAACAAACTTACGAACCTTGTCACAAAACTGGCACAAATAACCTGTAGGTCTTTCTGGCAGGGTTGCATTTCACAGGTTTTTACACTTGACCTCTCTGCTGTGATCTCATATGACTGGCTAAACCAACCGCCGAGAGGGTGACTTTTCCACAAATAGTCCAAGTGTGTTGACGTCCTAATAGCTCTGGGACGGATTCTATTTCTTTCTTCCTAATGGCGCGCTTTTTGTTGGAATGCTCAAGAGTCTTTAGGTTACATTTGACTACATCCTTATATTTATATATATATATATATATATATATATATATATATATATATAGTTCTCATGTTTCAAAAGCGAGATCCGAGACCCCTAACATAATTTTTTAAGTTATGTAGAGTTAAGGTGTCTGGACCCGCTTCCTTGTCAAGCGAGAATTTTCTCGCTTGACAAGGAAGCGGGTCCAGACACCTTAACTCTACATAACTTAAAAAATTATGTTAGGGGTCTCGGATCTCGCTTTTGAAACCTGAGAACTCTTATATGTACCGAAGGAATCATATTTTTAAAAACTAAAAATATTATAATATATATATATATATTAAATGTGAAACAAATAACCGTTACTTTTTCCATCCTTGTTCTTAATATTAAAAAAAACAAAGTTCAACATCTGTTTGTCTTTTTCAAACAATCAGTTTTATCGTTTCTGTGAAGAATCTTTCATTTCAACGTCTTACTGATATGAAAGGGTTTCTTTTAGTGCTCAGTTTGAAAGGCCGACATTTCTACAATGTACTGCTTTCATCCTTCCATATCCTTATCGTAAATAAATTTACAAATATATATTCGTCAATGACTGTTTTATCTGCTCCGCCAAAAGCGGAGTTGAAGATAAAATATTAACCAAAACTAACGGTAGTCACGTTATTTTTAACTTGAAGGTACTGGATAACGGTAACGTTCTCCCATACGCAAATAATTTAAAAATAAAAAATACTGCGTTATAAATAATGTTCATTTTATTATTATTATTATTATTTTTTTTTTTTTTTTTTGCTTAATGATTTTGTTTTTTGCGTGAGGGCGTCGAATGCAAACTGCAATAGGTAATTACCCTAAATTACGACATTATCAGTCGACTATTCAATTATTCCAACAACCAGGTCAAATTTCAAAGCAATTGCAGTCATTCCTCTCAACTGGTATTCTCATATCTCAAGGGGTGGCCGCAGTGGGGAATATATAGACTTTTCAAACGCTCACACAAAACACTACACGTTTTAATGAAAAGAGATACAATTTTAGTATTTGCTTTTCTCAATTATAGCAAACAAATAATGTCAAGGATTCATTTATGTCTTGTATATTTACTTTACTCTTCGTTTCTTTTTTATTAGATGAAGCATTGTCAACCATTCTTAATAATTTTTGACTAGTATTTACTTTCATCTTCAAAATTTAAATTTAGATTACTATCCTTGATTTTTGTCAAGTATATTAAAACCTGTTAACAATAATAATTAAAAATATTACCCTTAAATGTATCTTTTTTCTTTTCTTTTTTTTTTAAAGCAATCATTATTTCAAGACGGAAGTTTCTTCTACATTTATTAGGTTAATATTCTTTCCGACGAAAACTTTCCCATGAAAATCGCATTTAAATTTACTATTTATTTTTCCACGATAGGAGTAGATAGTTACGCCTATCGCCCGGTTTACACTCTTCCCAGGTCTTTTGAACAAGAGTAGTGGTTTATCGCTTGTTTCGTGTTTAGGATTGCGTTTCCGGTTCCTTCTAAATTATACTAATTCTTTTTCACTCCTAGTAGGCTTACTTCAGTCTTGGTGGCTTTATCGCCTTGCTTGGGGGTGAAATGATTTAAAAGAATGTTTATAAGTAGTGCTTTTTCAAAATTACTTAAATACAAATCGCACATTGGTTTCCAGTCTCCTAGACTGGTTACCAAACAAGACTAGAGATTCATGTCTGTCCTGCTATTTAACCCATAGTGTGAGGGGAGAAGCAGACTCGTGCCTTTCCCAAATACGAAAAGAACACAAGTTACCAGAACCAAAATCTGATCAAAATGTGGGAATTTCATTTTTTCTGTCATTAACTAATAATGGTAATAGCTTTTACTTTATAAGGAAATATTCGACATTCTTTTACCAAACAGTCAGTAATGTTGTCAGTTGAAATTTACAAAATGTTTCACTTAAAACAATTTTTCAGGAAAATACATTCCTCAAGTCTAGTAGCTGTTATCACTCTTTCAGTACTGACAGGCGTTTCCTTCCTAGCCTTTTGTTTGAAGTAGTGGAATGATTGTCATTATTTTCTCTTAGAGTTAAATGAGTCATCTATTTTACTTGTTGCTGCTGTTAGAAGTCCTCACGTGATGTGGTTTCTGTTATTTGCTACAGTTCGTTGTTTGATTCTGTAGCACCAGTCCCTGAGGTTTGACGAAGGTCTACTTTTGAAAGTCCTCAAGTGATGTGGTTTCTGTTATCTGTTCTTTGTTTGTGATTCTGTAACACCAATCCACAGTGTCCAATGAAGAATAGTCTTCACCAAGACTCACAGGCTTCACTCGCTCAAATCCATTTATAACCATTGATCTTAGAAAGTTGTTGTATACAGCTGACAGATTAGTTATTTCTGAACAGGTTTGGCTTCATTGATCTGACAAGACTAAGAACATGACTCAAGTTTTCAGGTTAATGTTTTGGTTTTGTAGCAATTGGAGGTATTGGGCGAAACTACCTCTAGCACAGCCTAGTCTATTTTCAATTTCCTTTTATTTTATACTAAATTTGTTATAACTGATCCATACACCAAGGTATTTGAAGTGTTTCATATTTACTAATTCTAGATTATATTTTTTGATGGATTCTGGGTAGGTGCCATCACTGCTTTCATTCTAATTCCAGATCATAGTTTCTGTTTTGCAAAGGTTTATCTTGAGTCCTATTTCTTGGAACACTTGGGCAGAGGATATGGATTTTCTGTTAGGCCACGCACGATTCTTTATAGACCTTTTTTCCATTGTCCCCTGTACTGTGAAAGAACAAACTAGAATGAATAAAATAGATTAGGTTAAAAATATGAGAACAACTTCGACAGATACCTGAAGAAGGCCAAAGGGTACAATAAACGATATGCTATGCAGAGCTGGTGCAAAGGTCTCATTTCCTCCCCAAATCTATAAGCCCCCGCAAACTATGAGAGATACCTTCCCCAAATCGATGATGTCCCTGTCCTACTACATCTTAATTTTCATGAGATAGTATTGATATAAAATACAAATTTTATTTTAACCTAATTATGTACAATAATGGATCATATGCAATATAGGTGAACAATTCAATTAGAATCGTTGAAAATAAATACAATTTATCTAAATACAAATTAGAGACAGCTTGATTACATCGTCATTTTCTCATTAACTTACATGTGCTATGCGTCGCCTGTCTCTGTCTCTTTTATAAATACTTCCATGGTAATTGCTCCGATGAGCTGCTATCACTGGTTCCCAGGCTCCATGAATTCAAGTGTCCTACGAGGCTGGCATCCTGTTCCCACCCTTTCACTGTTAAATGTAGATGTCTCTTCTACTCCAATAGCTTCATATCTCGCACCTCATGCCTATGGAACTCCCTTCCTCATTCCTGTTTCCCTGACAACTATAATCTCCAACTATTCAAGTGTAACGTCAATCGACATCTCCAGTTGCCTTGATCTATCCTCTATCCTTCTCCACATCCTTTCCTCTAACACTCCTATCTGCTCTCGCTCCAAATCCTCAGTAACCCCTAGTGTGCTAGTGGCTTCCAGCCTTGCCTGGGGTGAAAATCTTAAAAAAATTTTGCTTGTTGCTGCTGTTGGAAATATTCAATTGATGTGGTTTCTGTTATTTGGTAAAATTCTTTGTGATTATGTAGTGCCAGTTCATGAGATCTGATGAAGGAATGTCAAACTAAATTAGATCGTCTTCTGTTTTTGAACTGTGATTTTCAGTGTATTTAACAACTAATAAATTAAGTCCAAGGTTATTAGGGTCAAATCACTCTGACAAAAACCAGTTACCGTTCAATCGCCGAAATTAATCAGTGTCGACTTCATTTATTACATAATTAGGAATCAGCTTGAGAACACTTGAAAACTCCTGCAATCAGAAATATGCCTTGGTTTTAAATACCCCCAAAGGGTTGATAAGCCGAAAAAAAAAAAAATCACTTAATCAATTTAGTCCAAACATGAATTTCGCTCAGGGCTGGTGCAAGGGATCTAGTGCCCCACCCAATGTAGGATAATGGATCAAGTGCAATATTGGTGAACAATTCAAGTAGAAACATTGAAAATACAATGTATCTAAATACAAATTAGAGACATGTCATAATAGATCATTCTGTCTTGAATAAATAGATGTTTTGCAGCAAATTTTAACATCAGCTTGAGATTTTTCTTGTTAAAAACTTGATTTTAACACATTTAACATTATGGATAAAAAAATATTAAATTTTATATCGTGTTTTTTTTCAAGACTTATCATGAGCAAAACAAATTCATTTGAACTGTCTTGCAAATTCTATGCTAACACTTTCTTTTCTCGCACTTCTCGCTTGTGGAACTCCCTTCTGGCTTCATGCTTTCCATATATTAATCTGCAAAAATTTAAATGCAATGTCAACTGCTATGTACTGTCCTCCTGATTATTCTTTCCTCTCAATATTAATGTTTCTATTCCTAATTCTTCCACAACCGGTAACCCCTTGAGTTTTACTGCCTTAGTTACTTTACTGTTGTGTAGTTTGCAAATATTTATTTTTAATTTTATTAACTGTTAAATTTTACAAGAATTTTCAAGTTGTTTATTGATAGAATTGCCCGAAACATTTTCCAATATTTCTGTATTTATCTGATTTTCTTTTTGTTTTCAGGATGAAGAGGAGTATATTGGATTCGCTACGTTGCCCGAGCAAGTCCATAGGAAGGCTGTTAAACGAGGATTTGACTTCACTCTGATGGTTCTTGGTGAGTTATCTTTTTTTTTTTCCTATCATTTTACCCCTAGCAAGGCAATAAAGCCACTATGATACAGTGGGTTGCAGAGTGTGAATGAAAAAGAGAAAAAGATTGATTTGCTTGAGAAAATTGGGATCTCTAGGAGGAGGAACAGTGGAGTAATGGATAGTGGCTCGAATTGAGGAATCAAAGAGCCGAGTTCGAATTCCAGTCGAATCCATTACATTCACTTTCATGCTAATACCCTCTTCTTCTCCCCCCAGCTATGGGTAAATAGCAGGACAGACCGTGTTCTATAGCCTAGGATGGCAAATGGTCTACTGCAGAAAGAAATGGCAACCTACTGCTGCCTCATCAGTCATGTATCTTTTGATATATGACTGGCACATAACTGATTCTTGTGTGGCAACCAATCTAGCAGAAGGGCAATCCCAAATATAAAACCAGCCTGAAGAGAAATGGGTTCCATCAGACTATTTTGCCTAAGGTTCATCTACATCTGGTTGCAATACACATGGTGCCCAAACGATGCTTTGGGTTACTGGACTAATGCATGTGTTCTAGGATGACATTTTGTCTTTGTTGGATCTATGTTGTGTCTATTTGTCCTGGGTATGATGTTAAACTACATCGGCAGCAAGGCCTCTGGTCAAGAAATTGGACATTTTGAGGAGTGTGGAGCCACTTCTTAATTGCTGGTGTTCCCAGGTCAACCCTGACTGGTGGTGGTAACACCTGTTAGTGTCCCAGCTATGAGCAAATAGTGAACACCCCAAACAAAAAAAAACACTATGAAAGTATAAAATTATCTTTTTATAGTAAAAATACCAGTAATACATTTTATATATAAAAAAATTAGCAACAATATATATTTATAACAAAATTACCAACAATAAATTTTATCTGTAGTTGACGGCATACAAATGCATTCAAAATATATTTAGTTGAAGCCATAAAGTTATGTTCAAAATATTTAGATTTCACCATTAAATAACCCATAGAGGTTGATATGCCACTAAACAAAATCAACCAACCAACAATAACTATTTATAGTATATATTTAGTTGAAGCCATAAAATTAGGTTCAAAATATTTAGATTTCGGCATTAAATAACCCATAGAGGTGTTGATATGCCGCTAAACAAAATCAACCAACCAACCGTCATGAAAGAACTCTTTCATGACATTAATCCATATAATATTCTACAATTTCTTAAAGAAATCAAACTGTATTTCAAAATATAACTTCAACAAAACTACAACATAAAACACACATATCACCGCCTGTATTAATCATGTCCACACAAACATGTATATGCACAAAAGCTGAGTATCATCTACCATATATTCAATTGTGAAAGTAGAATGACATGTACTTTTATTACTTCAAAGCTCTTAAGAAAAATAAATTTGGCATTAAATGACCCATAAGGAGTTGATATGCCATCAAATCAACTAATAAATAAGACTAGATATCCTAGTCTGCAACTGTTATTTTACACATAATGGAAGGTAAGAGTAGATTCATGCCTTTCCCAAGGGTATTTGGAAGTCCCTTATCTAGTAATGCTGTGTCATTATTGCACTGGCTGGATACATATGTGGAGCCCCATTACAGAATTGTAGAAAAATGTAATACTTTTTGAGTTTAAATAATATAACTTTAACACATTTTTGTGCTCAGAATAGCTCCAATAAATTGAATTTCTATATTCATATATATTAACCAATCAGCGACAACATATGAAATCCAGGGTATCTTTTGAATTTGCAAACAATAACTATTTGTTGTTTGCTACAAAATTTTAGATCACTTCAGGATATGATCAACATTTTCCCTCCTTAAAATGGATATTTAAGAATTGGGAAAATTTTATTAACCAATAAGATTAATAAATCTAATTTTTTTCTTCTTTTTTTATATGAAAATGAAGAATTTTTGTTAGTTAATTGGCTTTTCATTTAACATTTGACCAGATTGGTTGTTCGTTTGTTATACAAAAAATGAAACTTTCACACATAATTAATTATTTCACATTTTTGCATATTTATTTAAATTCAAATATATTATATTGCACAAAATGGTCAGTGATATTGACACATAAAAAAACATGCAGACTGTTTGTTTACAAGTGTCGTTAGTAAGACAGCTCACTGTTTATTCATACTGCCAACTGCTACAATTTATATGCATACATAAAACAGCATACATCTGTGTCGCACTCATTCTCAGATATAGATGCATTCTGTTTCTTCTAAACCAATGTAATTCATTCAGTTGTACTGTAAAAAAGATGCACAAAATATTTTGTGTGAAGTTGTTTCGAAAAGAATCTTTAGAATTCATTTCTCTCAATCTGGAAGAAAATAATAAAAAATTATTTAAATTTCCAGAGTTGCATTGAAAATTTGCTTATTTTTTCATTTTATACACACATAATCCACTACACACATGTATGAAGTGAAATCTACCCCCACTGTGCTAGACGGGCATTGACCCTCGACAAGAGAGTTCATCTAACCTTTGATGAGTCTTGTTTCTAATCTTACAGGGTGTCCTCTGTGAATGTTGGATAATCTCCTCAAAAGATGAGGAAGAGACTTGAGGCAACAGAAATATGGTTCTACAGAAGGATGCTGAGGATACCATGGACCATATGTGAGCAACGACAAGATTTTAGAGAAAATGGGAACAAAAAAGGAAATCTATATTTAGCATCAGGAAGAAGCAGTTAAAATTTCCAGGGCACATAATGATGAAGGAAGGCTTGGAGAATCTGATATTTACAGGATAGATCAAGGGCAAGAGGAACAGAGGAAAACCGTGCATAACCTACTTGATGAGCTTAAGCAAATGGATGGTGGAACAGGGCTTAGAAAAAATAATGAAAAAGGCAAAACTTATTAAGTTACAAAGGACAGGAAATTGTGGAGAGCCATAATTCTAAAGGGACACATTACATAGAAGAAGCTTGAGTAAATGGATGGCAGAAAAGGGTTTAGGAGAGATAACAAAAAGACAAAATTTATTAAGAGTTACAAAGGGTAGGAAATTGTGGAGAGCTGTGATCACCTACATCCTGAGGTTACACTTCATATAAAGAAGAATGGTGTCTAGCGACCTTCCTCACCAGAAAAACCTTGTGGGGGAAACTGGTTTAGTCACTGATGACCTGACCGAATGGCAGGTGGTGCTGGGTTATATGGTACCAATAGAGTTGCCTGACCATAAACATATTCTAGAAAATGATACAATTATTCTTCTGTAGTTTTTCTTCACAAATGAAATTATCATTTCTGGCCAAAAAGAGGCTCCAGAGACATTATTCTTGTATGTGCCATGTCCTTTCAGGACGTGGGTGATCATGCCTCTTCACAATTTTCCAGCCCTTTATAGCTTGTAGTAAATTTTGTCTTTTCACTATCACTCCTAACCTCTGTTTGGCCAATCATTTACACAATCTCATTAGGTAGTGTGTGTGTATATATATATAATATATATATATATAATCTCCTTTTAATATGCTGTGTCAAGTTCTCCAAGTCCTCTGTCCACCTTATGTGGTCTAGAAATTTAAATTTTCTATTTCTAAATGTCCTCTTTGTTTCCATTTTCTCTAAAACTTTGTGGTTATTCGCATGTTCAATCCAAGGTATTCTCAGCATCCTTCTGTAGAACTGCATTTCTGTTGCTTCAAGTCTCTTCTGTGAGGAGATTGTCCAGCATTCACTGCCAAATATTACATAACAGTTAAGTACTCTGTTCTTTGTTTCTAACAAAATTTTCCTGTTTCTTAATACATTGCTTGTCTTTTGGAAGACATTTTTCACTATTTGGTGTCACATTTTCTCTGTTAAATCACTTCCTAGTTATTTAAATTTTTATACATTTTTTTTTTTTAATCATTTTACCTCAAACAAGGCGATAATGCCTCTAAAACGTAAAGGGTTACTGAGAGCGAAAGAGAATGAGAAGAATTTAGAAGCACCTCTCAACTTGGCATCTATGCTAATGACACCACCATTTAATTCTGCCTCAATATTAAGGGTGATCAGTCTGACAAGGTCAAAATGGCAGCTGATGTCAAAAACAACCTCAAGTCCATCATTAACTGGGGCAAAAGTTGGTTACTTAATTTTAACGACTCCAAAATTAAAATTCTCTCCATTAATCATCTGGGACTCCTTACTGCCTTCCACCAGCATGACTGATGCTAACCTTCAGGAGAGTCTCATTGCGCCTTTTCAGGCTAACATTCTCAGCTGGCATGAAGTGGAAAGACTATATTGAATCCATGGCCAGGTCAGCTGCTAAGAAAGTCGATTCACTGTGTTGTGCGAGACAATTTTCCTATCTGGAATCTATCTTGCATATCTATAAGTCTACCATTCATCCATGCTTAGAATATTGCTGCTACATATGGTCCAGTGCCCCTGCTATTCACCTTGAACTCCCAGATAAAATCCGAAGAAGAATCAGCAATATTATTGGTCCTTATCTGGTGTCTCGGTTTCAGTCACTTCCCCACCATCATAAGGTTGCCCTTCTGTGCTTTTCTCTAAATACTTTCAGGGTAATTGTTTGGATGAGCTCTTCGCTATGGTACCTAGAATTTAAAAAAATTTAAGCACAGTACTAGACTGGCACCGAGATCTTGTCAGTTTAGAGTTGAGCTGGCTAGATGTAACTGTAAATTCTATAAGTTTCTTTTCTCACACTTCTTGCTTGTGAAACTCCCTTCCAGCTCCATGCTTTCCAGCCAACTTTAATCTGCAATAATTTATTATGCAAAGTCAATTGCTATGTATTGTCCTCCTGATCACTCCTTTCCTCTTCCCGCTCATCATTAACATTTCTGTTCCTAATTCTTCCCCACCCCTAGAAACCCCTTGTGTCTTAATGGCTTTACTGCTCTGCATGGGGTGATATTGATTTCTTTTTTTAATTTAATTTTTTTTTTTATTTTATTTTTTTTATTTTTTTTTTATTTTTTTTTTTTATATTTTTTTTATATTTTTTTTATATTTTTTTTATATTTTTTTTATATTTTTTTTATATTTTTTTTATATTTTTTTTATTTAAGAACCAAGAACCCAATCCTAAACAAAAAAACAAGGAATAAACCTTTATACCTGTTGAAAAGTCAGAGGAGAGTGAACTTGGCGATAGACGAACATGTCTACTCTTATTATTGATTATTATATCTTTGCCTGATTTTGGCATCTCCAATTTGTAATTTGTATGTTGGGATCTTTTTTTTTCTATTTTTTTTTTTTTTTTTTTTTTTTTTTTTTTTTTTTTTTGCCCGCTAGCAACCATACATTCTGTCTTCTTACGACTGATATTTATTTGTAATGCCATATTACTTACTTTTTTTTTTTTTTTTTTTCTTCTTTTTCACCAATCAGGGCCCTCGAAAAAGGATGTTGCTTTTTTTTGTCACTTGCAGACAATTTGCTTTAGGAAAACATGAAGGGTCAAATCTGTGTAAAAACCTTTTGTCTTTTCCCTCTTGAATTGTTGAGTAAAAAATTAACAAAACATAACTGCTGAGCAACCTTGACATATTTGGGAAGGATATTAGAATAATCTAGAAGCTATTTGCAGAAAAGCATCTTTCATACGAATAGAAAATGAATTCAGTAAATATACAAAAATAGAAAGGGGTCTAAGACAAGGATGTGTCTTCTCACCAGATTTATTCAACCTATACAGTGAGTCAACTCTGAGAGAATTAGAAATCCTGCTATTTTTGAAATAGAAGTGAACCCAGAAAGAAATGAAAATTGATTTGACATTTGGATTGTCAAAGGACTGATGATATTTCCTGTTTTGTTTTGCTGTTAGGAATTACATCAGTCTTTATATGAAGAATTGAAATATAAATTGTTACATTTGTAAATCTTTTATTTTTCCACATTTTTATCCTGCCTCAAAAACTGGTGACATCCAATGTGATTCTTTCGGATATTTTTCTTCATATTATAAATGTTGTCTTTGGATACACATGTATCAGTAGATGCCTTGTTTCATTTTTTTTAAATTTTTTTTTTTAAACCGTGTGATATTATTTGTGAGAAGTAAGTTCCTCTCAAACAGCTTCTTCTCGGGAACCACTGCTCTATGGAACCAACTGCCAAGAGAATTCTTCCCCTATCAATACAATCTTAACCTGTTCAAGTCTAGAATTAACCATTATCTTCCCCTCCTATCCACATAATGCCTTAACGTAACCTTCTACCTCAAATGGACCCTGGGTCTTGTACAGGGTAAACCTTAATGTAAAAAAATAAAATATATGTAAAAAGAATAAAAAGGGTTTTATCGGTCACAGAACCTGGTTACACTATATTAGTATTTTCTGTTATTGTAGTTAATTGAATTGCTTTAGCATTACAGGGAACTTTAAATAGTAGAATAATATGCAATACTAGGAAGGATTTTGATTCCTCGTGTCATACTCTATATCGGCAAATGTGTTTGGGAATCACCAGGTATCTCTGCTGATCTAGTTTGTCTGGGCTTCGATCATACAACCTAGTAACGTGTCATCAGCAGAGAACTGACCTTAAAATTACTCTAGTCTTATTAAGCCATTGGACTCTCAATGAGACACCTTGCCTAAAATGAAACTCATATTCGTACCATCACAAAAGATACTGGGAGGAATGCTAAGTCCCTTGTAGTTCTCCAGAAAGTACTCAACTCCTACTGCCACACGTTATCTTTACAAGAGTCAGATCCGACCAAAAATAAAATATCGTTGCCAAATCTGAACCAGTGCTTCCCAGCCCTCACTTACTCGGACTTGTGGTTGATGAATGTTTCCTTATAAGGAAACGGCTAATATTTGCATTACCATAACCATTAATGGGTAAATATATGTAAAAAATAAAAAAAAAATAAAAAGGATTTTATTGGTCACACAACCTGGACACACTATTGTGGTTGATGAATTATTTTAATGCCTACAACTACTTTCCGACAGCCAAGACATTGCTCACCTCTCACTATTCTATTGCTATTTCCAAGGCAGATGTTCAAACAATTTACATTCCTTATTTTCACCAGTTCAGACCTTCACATCTAGGACCTGTGATACCATGTATACAGTTTCAACCCATCTTTCTTTTTGTGTTTCTTTGGTAAGGAGGAACATCTGCTCAGTCAGTTTCTTACCCAGAACTGTCACTTTGGGGAACAAACACCCAGGAGGATGCTTTCATGAACACTATAATTTTAACCTCTTCAAGTCTAGAGTCAATCGTTATCTATCCTATGTATTTTCAGAACATTCACTTCTTACCACCTCTCTTTGTGCCCTTACGACAATCTTATTTAGCAAACCTCTTCTTTGAATGCCTCTTGTGCCTTGTGTTACATGAATATTAGTATAAAAAATGAGCAAACATAAGATATTTTTAGAAGGGATTCTTGTTCGGGCCAAGAGCTTTTCATGTAAAACTCAATGTGTGTACCTTATATATATATATATATATATATAATAGGCATTGTCTGCTAATTTTTAACAAAATTCATTCATACTCAGGAATAACCTTCCGTGTATTGATGTTGAAGGATGAGAGAAATGTGCTATAGTCGTTTAAATTTCTTTTATTTTCATTTCCCAACCGTTTTTCATTAGTATAAGTATTTATACAAAGATGTGCATTGTTATCCATTACCGTAATTTTTTCATTATGCTTTTAAATGCAAAATGGTTGACAATGTTCATTAGAATGTGAAAAAATTATCCATTATGGAATTTTTTTTCTCTTATTTTTTTTTTTTTTTTCAAAGTACTTCGGAAATGAAAACAAAAGAAATTTAAACAGCTATAGTACATTTCTCTCATCATTCGACATCAATACACGGAAGGTTATTCGGGAGTATGAACGGATTTTGTTAAAAATTAGCAGACATAATGTCTGTAATTTATTCAATCAGATATGCCTAAAAGAGAATTTGCTGCCTTAAATACACACACACACTTTTATATATATATATATATATATAAAATTTTTGTTTGTGCAATACATTTATACATGACAAAATCTTACAACTATTTTTCAAATGACATTGAAATACTCATCATCAGTCCTGTGACAGTATGTGATGGTAGGGTCACTGCACAGCGTAGCACCTGGCCAGTTCATTCCATGTAGTCCTCCTCTCCAGTCTTTTGAACAGGAGTAGAGGTTTATCCCTTGTTTCTTGTTTAGGATTGGGTTTCTGGCTCCTTCTAAAGTCTACTTCAACTAAATACTTCTAAGATCTCCGCCCAAACACTAAAATGTTATTTACTATATATATATATATATTTTTTTACACAATAGGAGTAGTTCAGTTTGTCTATCATCCAGTTTACACTCTTCCCCAGTCTTTTGAACAGGAGTAAAGGTTTATCTCTTGTTTCCTGTTTAGTATTGGTTTTCTGGTTCCTTCTAACGTTTTCTCATTCTCTTTCACACCCAGTAGTCCCTTGCATCTTAGTGGCATTATTGCCTATCTTGGGGTGAATTGATTAAAAAAAAAAACCAAAAACTACTACCTGGGTTCAAACCCAGAATGGTATTTCTTTGACCAATAATTCAATCTTTTTTCATTTTTGCCTTTCAGGTGAGACTGGCTTGGGCAAATCTACCCTAATCAACTGCCTGTTCCTCACAGAACTTTACAAGGACAGACAAATCAACAATGTCGAAGGTAAGACAAACATTTTTTTTCTTTTTTTGCAACAAATTATGCAGCACTTATTTCAGTTAACCGCATTACTTAGAATGATTACTTTACTACTTACATAAATGTAAAAACAGAATTGGAACTCAGCTCAACAATTAACATTTCCAAGCCATTATCTTTTACACCACCTGCACATCTAGCTAATAACCAAGCTCAACATTGCTTAACTTCAGTGATCATACAGGAACTGGTGTTTCAATATGATGCGGCCATAAAACTGCAAAAAATTATGCAGCACTTATTTCAATTAATTGCATTACTTTGAACAATTACTTTGATACTTACCTAAATGTAAAAATAGTCTTGGTTTAATTAATTTTTTTCTTTTTTTTTCTTACAGTTTATCAACCCTTTGTAGGTTATTTAATGCCAGAAAATATTTTTAGATTATATGATTTTTAAAAAATTTTTTTTTTTGAGATTATAATTATTTTAGCGCTACAAGTCTTACTAATTGACCCATAGTGGGGGGAGTAGAGGTAGATTCATATCTTTCCCATAGGGAAAAAACATTTATATTCTATTAACATTTTTCTATTTCAGACCGAATACACAAGACGACACAAATCGAGAAAAAACAACTGGAAATTGAGGAGAGGGGTGTGAGGTTACGACTAACGATTGTCGACACACCGGGATTCAATGACTCTGTGAATGGCGAAGAAACGTAAGCCATGTATTTTATTATTTTAAAATTACAGTCAATCAAGGCGAAATAGCTTAATTGATTCGTTACTCTGGTGTGTGGTTGCAAATGAAAAAATAAAAGTATTCATTAAATACACTATTTATATTCGGACTTGTCCTCATCTTTGTTGTTTCAGCCATTGTGTCCTTTGGCCTTCATCAGGTGTATATCAATCTGGGTAACCTACAAGGAATTCTGAACTGAACACTTTATTCAATCTACAGTGGTAGACTGTTCTCGTTCAACTTATTTTATTTTATTTCAACTGGGTGCAAGTACACACTGCCTGTCCCAGGGCTTGAACTTGCAAACACTATATCACCAAATTCACAAAACAACACTTTTATCTACTGTTCTCGTAAACTTAGTGCAAATTAAAAGGATTCATTTAAACAAAATAAAGTAAATGGAGGGAGGAATCTTTTAAATTTAGATCTTCATTCAAGATCCCTTTCAACTTTGGTAGTAAATCAGTTTTCTTCTGATAGAACTCGCGGTTCATTGAACTCAACAAATCAATGTCATTTGAGATGAAGAAAACAAATGGCTAACTGAAGACATACAAAGTGTGTTTTAGAACAAGAGTCAAAAATAACACATATATATGAGTGTTCCAAAAGTCTTGGGCACATTTTGACATTGAATACCTTGAAACCTATTAAGGATATAAAAACGCGCCTGACATATTCTGAAAGAATTTAATCTCAAGTTTTACATGGAATGTTCAAAGAGATCAATGTGAGCACCGTTGGTCACATGGCACACATCAAATCCGTCATCTTCCAGCTTCTCTTGCATTGCTATGCAAAAGTCACGGTGAGCTGGTTTATCAGTGTCCTGCAACTGTTGGGTTAACTGTAGCTTGTAAGGTGTCATGTGCAGTCGTCTTTTTAAGACACGCCACACAGTTGTTGTAGGAAGCTGAAGTTCTTTACTGGCTCTTCTGATCGATTTACAGCTCGAAGGCAGTTCGAACTAGCTCAACCATATCATCTGAAGTTGAGGGGTGTCCCATTCTCTTACCTGGGCACAAACACCCATCTTTCATGAATTTCATCTCAATATGGACTTCCTTTCTGGTGCCTCTTTTTGAAATTTTGTGCAAAATGTGCATTGAACAAGTGTCCATGATTCAGTTTCTGCAAATTCAAGAAAGCAAAACACCTTTTCTGGTTGAGTGAACGCCATTACTGGATCTGAAAAAATATGAAAAAATCATTAACATTACAAATGACTTAATGAATTTAGCTTTAAAATGGTACCAGTTTCATCTTACTACCATTCATAGTTCAGCAGATATGAGGACTTGAAATGTGCCCAAGACTTCTGGAACACCCTGTATATTTTCATTCTAAGCGTTTATCGGCACAAAGTTTGTTAACCCTTTCAGCACCCAAATGTATCCGCAAGTTTCACACACAGTCCAGGAGCACCTAAATGAATCCACAATTGGGTAACAATGTATTTCAATAGTAATGTTGATTTTTCAATGTTCTTTTTGATTCTATTTCTTCTTAAACTTCATTGTGGCTTACATGTTCAGTCCATGGAATTCTCAGTCCATTGAACTCCCCTGATTGGGTCAACTTGGTGATGGGGTGTATGATGTTGAAAGACCTGAAACTCCTTGATGAACCAAGTCAAATTACATCACTGACGACCCCCTCCGGTGCTTAATTAAGAGTGTATTTTTAAATGAATTATGAAATAGCTTTGTCAGATTGAGATTTTCCTACAGATGTCCTGCATGGCACCAAACTTTTCAGAAATATCTAAACTGTCAGCTGTATACAACCTTTTTCTAAGGTCAATGGTCAAAAATGGCTTTGAGTAAATGCAGAATGTAGATCTTGGTGAAGACCATAATTCTTCGAACAGGTTGGACCGGCACTACAGAATATAGCAGACAACAGAAACAGTATCACTTTAGGACTTCCAACAGCAGCAACAAATAAAATGGATATCATGTGTAACTCAAAGAGAAAATAAGGATGTTCATGCTCCACACTACTTCAAATTAAAGGTTAGGAAGGAAACTCCCGACAATACTGAAAAGGGCGATAACAGCAACCGGACTTGAAAAACCTATTTTTCTGAAAAAGTTCTTTTAAAAGAAAGATATCTATAAATTCTGAAAGGACCAACACATGAATGCTAAGAAATGCTCAAGACTGAGGGTTTAGCAAATATTAATCCTTCTTTCAACATTGTGGTCTAGAGCTACAGATTCACAAACTAAGAATAACAGAAACTATATCTTTTGAGGACTGCCAACAGCAGCAACAAATAAAATGGATAGCACATGTAACTCTAAAAGAAAATAATGACATAATCAAGATGTTGACATTTCATGCTATTTCAAATAAAAGGTTAGGAAAGAAATTCTCATTAATACTGGAAAGAGTGATAACAACTCCTGGATATGAAAAACCTATTTTCCTGAAAAATTGTTTAACCCCTTCTCAGGCATAGACGTGCATATGTTTTTACTGAAAGTGTCTTTTTCAGACACAGATGAATAAATACGTCCAAAAAATAATGTTTAAAAAACCAGCTACAGATGTGTTTGTATGTCCTTCTTGATTCCTTTTATACACTTCTGAGCTTGAAACGAGTCCAAATGTCAACTTCTACGTCTGGTAGAGGTTTTAGCCACCACTCGGGTACTTCAAAGTGCTTCAATTTCTTAGTTACTATATTAAAAACAAATAAAAAAATTTGTCTGAAAATGAATCGTTTTTCCCAAAATAATTGGTGGAGAATGGGTTAAGAGAAAGATTTTGTAAATTTTGACCAAAAGCAATACTGGCTGCTCAGTCAATAAATGCTAAATATTTCCTTATAAGGAAACTGCTAATATTACCATTACCGTTAACATAATATCTACAGAGTAACTGCTGTTCAGAGAGAAAAACAATTTATATACACTCCTGGTCAAAATCTTAAGACAAGACACAAAAAAAATATAAAATACTGTTACTTGAATCAAAATATATTTGTGAAACATTTACATTTAATTAGAAAATGTAGTTTATCAACAAACAAGTGAACATTTTAAGCTTTTAATTGATTAATTTAAACATCGAAAAAGTATTTTTTGGTTGGTCATAAAGATAAGACCATGTAGATAAAAACAGAACAAATAACAATTTAATACTCAGATTAAAGTAAGAATATTTTATTTATTTATATATATATATATATATATATATTTTAACCCTTTTGTATCTGGTCTTAAGATTTTGACCAGGAGTGTATTGTTTGGGATTTTAGAAAACACTACAGTAATTCTGTCATTTCGTGATTGTTTTAAATTTGTGTCAGACAATGCTTAGTAAGTTATACAAATGCACACATGATGTACTATCAAAATTCTCATTGAATTTGACCATGGTAAAATTACCCTAGCACCTTATTTTGATGTAGTCTATTGCCTGCTGTTTGCATCCTTGCTTACAAAGGGTGGCATCAAAACTCTGTACTTCCCTAAATGAAATCTTACTTGTCAGTGATTTCTTTAAAGATAATGCTTGGAATTTTATATTAGAGGTCTTGTAGATTTTATCAAATCCTGAAGTTTGAAGCTAATGATTAAAAAAAATCATTCTAAAGGGGGGCGAAATTGTACAGTTGCTGCTCAAGATTAGGACAAGTATCAAATTCTCTGAGGCAAGATGGTGCCAGAAGGCCTTTAGGAATTTGTGTTTCACATTGAAGAAAGGGAGTCTTTCCAGTGATAAGAATCTTCATAAAAATAGACTTGATATTTGGGGCGGCTGATTAGCTGTTTTTGTTTTAGCAGCATATCAACCTTTATGGGTTATTTAATGCCTAAATGTAAATATTTTGTGCACAATTTTATTCTTTTTTTTTTTTTTTTTTGGAAATAATGATTTTACTGATACAAGTTCTACTAATTAACCCATAGATGGGGAGAAGAGGTGGATTTAAACCTTTTCCAGGGGTATTTGTGCATAAGTGAATAAAACGAACCCAACTGGAATTGGAACTCTGCTCGCCAATTAAGTTATTATCCCTTATACAACCCACACATCCAAGCTTACAGCACGTAACTCGATGTTGCTTAACTTCTGTGATTGTACAGGAACTGGTGTTTCAACAGGATGTGGCCATAAGCCATACATTTGAAGTGATGAGAACAGGAAAAAAGTGAAATTGTGATATCAAATATTCCTTAAGGACATTAATTTCTTGTCCTTAATAAAAATGAAATTGGTCACTATTCTTGTATTATTTCAAACTGTGATTTTATTAATACAAGTTCTCTTAATTAACCTATATTGTAAGACTATCCAACTGGACTGAGTTCTCTAGATCATTGGCATGTTTATGAAAAAATAAATACACAAAAATTTGCCTTTCTCTCTGCCAGGCGCCGATGACCTTGGGGTTAGGATCTCCAACTGATGCCAAATCAGTCGGGTTTCAGTCCTGGCTTGAAGCGATCGAATGTCTAGCCACACCGATGAGCTGTGATACAGCTAAACAGTCTGTCTGTGGATATATGTTATTACAGACACATTTCAACCAGGTACCCTCTGATGTCCATTGATTGGTTGATATGGGATATCAATTGGTTATTGAGATATTTTGTTCCTTTGATATCCTGTTGAGTCGATTTGTCAAGTAATCTCCTCCCCGCTTTCCACTGCTTCTCTTTTCTTTAAACTTTGAGTGTTAAGTTAAAACCGTCTTTCCTCATTTAGTATCTTGGTCATCTTTCTAATTTCTTGTATTATCTTGATTTTTAGTTAATATAGATGTTATTATAGGTACAGTGTTTCTACCAAGTACACTCTGGTCATCATCAGGAGTCAATTGATATGGAATGTTGATTATTGTGACTTTTTGCCCACATAATACCAGTTATGTTAATAATATGCGTTACTATCAAATCCAAGGATTGAATTCCTGACCACAAGATGATAGTAACACACGTATTACCAAATCCTATATTCAATAAGAACATTAGTGGTGTGTTTTGGGAGTGTTTCTACTCCAATAGCTTCATATCTCGCACCTCTCACCTGTGGAATTCCCTTCCCTATTCCTGTTTCCCTGGTAGCTGTAATCTCCAACTATTCAAATGTAATGTCAATCGACATCTCCAGTTGCCTTGATCTATCCTCTATCCTTCTCCACATCCTTTCCTCTTTCACTCCTATCTACTCTCGCTCCAAATCCTCTGTAACCCCTTGCGTGCTAGTGGCTTCCTGCCTTGCTTAGGGTGAAATGCTTAAGAAGAAAAAAAATGTCAGATTGTATTTGACATTTGGTAGTATGTCACTTTTTCAACTTTACTCCTAGAGGTCATAGTCCATTTTGGAATCAGTCCAATTCTGTGAGCAAATTAAAAACTTCCTGAGCTGGATCCAGACCCACAATCCTGAAATTTGGGATTCCAAAGTTTACATTACTGCAATTTTTCTTTTCTTCTTTTTTTACATGATTTTTTTTTTTTTAGACAAATTTTTTTGTTCAAATAACAATTTTTATAATTTTGAAATTTTGGAATAATTGAAATTAATTGTGAAATCCAGTGAAAGTCACCCATGAAATAAAAATAATTGTTTGCATAAAAAGTAAGGACCTACATACATCAAACTGTCTTTAAATTAAAATGGCAGCAGAAGAATTATCATTGAACTTTTAAAAGGTAAGCTTAAATATTTATGCAATGATCAATGTTGAGTTCTACTGTAGTTTATTATTGTCTATTGCACATGGCAGCAGTATGCCTTGCAAAAAGAAATCTCCACGAACAGAGGACCAGATTGCAATAAAAAGAGCCAAGACTGCAGTAAAGAAAAGAAAGTCCCGTGCAAATGAAAATGCAAATCAAATGGCAACCTAGAGAGCTTCCAATGCTGAGAATATGCAGACTTAGGGATTCTCAAACTCCCAAAGAATCTGGAGGCCCAATCAAGATCCCTCCGCAGGAGATAGCTTAAATGCTGCCCGATAGAGCCGCTTTTAAGCTAATATTCTATATAATTGAAATTCATCTTCAAAGTGTAATGTAAATTACAAATATGAGACGAAAATACTTTGTTTAACTGTTTTGTCTTGTTTTTCATTTCATTATTAGTTTTAAAACATTTTTTTATTATGTTATTATTTAATTAATCTTGCAATCGCATTGTTATTCTACATGAATAAACTAGGATTTTTTTTATCTCTCTTAACTCTGTCACATGTAAGAAAGAATTCTGCTTTTTAAATCATTAAAAGTAAAAATATCCAAAGAAAGCCGATACAACACATACCATAAAAAAAGACTGCCATATTTAAGCAATTTTGAAATTGCATTGGTTATATTTTCTGGTAAATAGTCTAGAAATTTTGTCAAAACAATTTACTCTAGTATTCTATTTTATAAATATTCTGCTTTTTTTAAATCAATAAAAATAAAAATATCCAAACAAAGCTAACACGACACCTACCATAAAAAATGACAGCCATATTTTCTACATCAGTGACCAAAGAATTTTATCTTTACGATTAACGATATTATAATAGACATAACATTACAAGTAACTGTAATTACAAATTTTGAAAAAATGCATTTTCCAGCAATTTTGTTAATTTGTTTTGCCACATAAATTCACTAAAATTATTTGCAAGCATCTGGATTTATACTTTTTTTTCCCCTTCAGAATTGACAACAAAAATGTTAAACACTATTTACATTGTTCATTTACAAGAACAGTGTTTAATTCTTTTGTTGTCAATTCTTGAGAAGAGAATGCATAAATACATTTTGGATTTTATTAAAATTCTAGAAAATAGCTTTTTAAAACAAAACTTACTGAGAGAGTATACTGCAATAGTGATGTCAAGAGAAAAATTGTCCTTCTGATACACCATTTTGTTTCAGTCACATATGTTAATCTTTGCCAAAATGATTTATTCAAAAGTCTTTTTCTGTGATATTATTAGCTTTGCAGCATGACTTGATCCCATCTCAGTTTTGAATCTTCTCCAAGATTAAATTTATTTGCCCCTCTTTCTCTTTGCAGTCACAAACCCATCATAGACTACATTAACTCCCAATTTGACCAATATTTCCAAGACGAATGCGGACTTAACAGGAAAAACATTCAGGACAATCGAGTCCATTGCTGTCTTTATTTCATTTCACCATTTGGTCATGGGTAAGTAACAGTTTTCATATTATGGGATGCAGACATTTTTTTAAAGATCTTAATTACAGGATTGAGATATATATGGGGTCCATGAACCTGAAACAAACACAGCAATTACCAAAGATGTCAAATGAAAAACATGTTAGGTTCTTGGTGTCTTCTCAGTTTTATGCCTCCAGTATAAACCCTTTTATTTCAGGCAAAGCTTAATAAATACAATAAAATGAAAAAATATTTCTTAAATTATATCATCTAAATATCATCTTAACACCAGCATTCTTAAGGACTAATTTAATTTCTGAAAGCAGATACTTGGATAAGCGAAAACAAAAGATCCAAGACCCTGTACCAAAGCAAATGTCAAACCCACATGCACTCCCTGACCACTAACCTACCTCAATAACAATCCACTAAGAACAAGGAATCAGTTAGTCCTCTCTACCCTTTCGCCAGAAAACAAGACAGGCTAGTCCACTCTACTCTAACCACCAAAGAACATCAGGACAACTGCCTGCTACAAAGGAGGAATGGTCTTGCTCTCCCAGTGTACCATAGGCTACAAACTCACATGATGGATACAAATTTGTATTTGTATTAAAAAAAATAAAAAAATAAACCTTCCAAAATGTGTCTATTCATTTTGAACGTGAAAATAAACATTTTGTGCCAACCTCTACAATTGCAATGTGAATATTTAATATTATACAGGAAACATTTTTAACAACATTATGGATGTAGGATTTGTATGGTGTCCATGAACATGAAATAAATGTGATGGTCACCAATGACAGGCACATTGTAACCTTCATGTCTCCTCAGTTTTATATCTCCAGCATATCCCATTTTATTGTAATGGGAAGATGTACTAGACTAATGCTAAAAAAGAAAGGCTAATCTGGGATACGGTGCCGATAGTGTGAGGGTCACCAATGACAGGCACATCGTAACCTTCGTGTCTCCTCAGTTTTATATCTCCAGCATATCCCATTTTATTGTAATGGGAAGATGTACTAGACTAATGCTAAAAAAGAAAGGCTAATCTGGGATACGGTGCCGATAGTGTGAGGGTCACCAATGACAGGCACATCGTAACCTTCGTGTCTCCTCAGTTTTATATCTCCAGCATATCCCATTTTATTGTAATGGGAAGATGTACTAGACTAATGCTAAAAAAGAAAGGCTAATCTGGGATACGGTGCCGATAGTGTGAGGGTCACCAATGACAGGCACATCGTAACCTTCGTGTCTCCTCAGTTTTATATCTCCAGCATATCCCATTTTATTGTAATGGGAAGATGTACTAGACTAATGCTAAAAAAGAAAGGCTAATCTGGGATACGGTGCCGATAGTGTGAGGGTCACCAATGACAGGCACATCGTAACCTTCGTGTCTCCTCAGTTTTATATCTCCAGCATATCCCATTTTATTGTAATGGGAAGATGTACTAGACTAATGCTAAAAAAGAAAGGCTAATCTGGGATACGGTGCCGATAGTGTGAGGGTCACCAATGACAGGCACATCGTAACCTTCGTGTCTCCTCAGTTTTATATCTCCAGCATATCCCATTTTATTGTAATGGGAAGATGTACTAGACTAATGCTAAAAAAGAAAGGCTAATCTGGGATACGGTGCCGATAGTGTGAGGGTCACCAATGACAGGCACATCGTAACCTTCGTGTCTCCTCAGTTTTATATCTCCAGCATATCCCATTTTATTGTAATGGGAAGATGTACTAGACTAATGCTAAAAAAGAAAGGCTAATCTGGGATACGGTGCCGATAGTGTGAGGGTCACCAATGACAGGCACATCGTAACCTTCGTGTCTCCTCAGTTTTATATCTCCAGCATATCCCATTTTATTGTAATGGGAAGATGTACTAGACTAATGCTAAAAAAGAAAGGCTAATCTGGGATACGGTGCCGATAGTGTGAGGGTCACCAATGACAGGCACATCGTAACCTTCGTGTCTCCTCAGTTTTATATCTCCAGCATATCCCATTTTATTGTAATGGGAAGATGTACTAGACTAATGCTAAAAAAGAAAGGCTAATCTGGGATACGGTGCCGATAGTGTGAGGGTCACCAATGACAGGCACATCGTAACCTTCGTGTCTCCTCAGTTTTATATCTCCAGCATATCCCATTTTATTGTAATGGGAAGATGTACTAGACTAATGCTAAAAAAGAAAGGCTAATCTGGGATACGGTGCCGATAGTGTGAGGGTCACCAATGACAGGCACATCGTAACCTTCGTGTCTCCTCAGTTTTATATCTCCAGCATATCCCATTTTATTGTAATGGGAAGATGTACTAGACTAATGCTAAAAAAGAAAGGCTAATCTGGGATACGGTGCCGATAGTGTGAGGGTCACCAATGACAGGCACATCGTAACCTTCGTGTCTCCTCAGTTTTATATCTCCAGCATATCCCATTTTATTGTAATGGGAAGATGTACTAGACTAATGCTAAAAAAGAAAGGCTAATCTGGGATACGGTGCCGATAGTGTGAGGGTCACCAATGACAGGCACATTGTAACCTTCATGTCTCCTCAGTTTTATATCTCCAGCATATCCCATTTTATTGTAATGGGAAGATGTACTAGACTAATGCTAAAAAAGAAAGGCTAATCTGGGATACGGTGCCGATAGTGTGAGGGTCACCAATGACAGGCACATTGTAACCTTCGTGTCTCCTCAGTTTTATATCTCCAGCATATCCCATTTTATTGTAATGGGAAGATGTACTAGACTAATGCTAAAAAAGAAAGGCTAATCTGGGATACGGTGCCGATAGTGTGAGGGTCACCAATGACAGGCACATCGTAACCTTCGTGTCTCCTCAGTTTTATATCTCCAGCATATCCCATTTTATTGTAATGGGAAGATGTACTAGACTAATGCTAAAAAAGAAAGGCTAATCTGGGATACGGTGCCGATAGTGTGAGGGTCACCAATGACAGGCACATTGTAACCTTCGTGTCTCCTCAGTTTTATATCTCCAGCATATCCCATTTTATTGTAATGGGAAGATGTACTAGACTAATGCTAAAAAAGAAAGGCTAATCTGGGATACGGTGCCGATAGTGTGAGGGTCACCAATGACAGGCACATTGTAACCTTCGTGTCTCCTCAGTTTTATATCTCCAGCATATCCCATTTTATTGTAATGGGAAGATGTACTAGACTAATGCTAAAAAAGAAAGGCTAATCTGGGATACGGTGCCGATAGTGTGAGGGTCACCAATGACAGGCACATTGTAACCTTCGTGTCTCCTCAGTTTTATATCTCCAGCATATCCCATTTTATTGTAATGGGAAGATGTACTAGACTAATGCTAAAAAAGAAAGGCTAATCTGGGATACGGTGCCGATAGTGTGAGGGTCACCAATGACAGGCACATTGTAACCTTCGTGTCTCCTCAGTTTTATATCTCCAGCATATCCCATTTTATTGTAATGGGAAGATGTACTAGACTAATGCTAAAAAAGAAAGGCTAATCTGGGATACGGTGCCGATAGTGTGAGGGTCACCAATGACAGGCACATTGTAACCTTCGTGTCTCCTCAGTTTTATATCTCCAGCATATCCCATTTTATTGTAATGGGAAGATGTACTAGACTAATGCTAAAAAAGAAAGGCTAATCTGGGATACGGTGCCGATAGTGTGAGGGTCACCAATGACAGGCACATTGTAACCTTCGTGTCTCCTCA
Source organism: Acanthosepion esculentum (assembly GCA_964036315.1). NCBI lineage: Eukaryota > Metazoa > Mollusca > Cephalopoda > Sepiida > Sepiidae > Acanthosepion > Acanthosepion esculentum. The sequence continues at coordinate 70,614,393 of OZ038511.1, read as the reverse complement.
GTTTTATATCTCCAGCATATCCCATTTTATTGTAATGGGAAGATGTACTAGACTAATGCTAAAAAAGAAAGGCTAATCTGGGATACGGTGCCGATAGTGTGAGGGTCACCAATGACAGGCACATTGTAACCTTCGTGTCTCCTCAGTTTTATATCTCCAGCATATCCCATTTTATTGTAATGGGAAGATGTACTAGACTAATGCTAAAAAAGAAAGGCTAATCTGGGATACGGTGCCGATAGTGTGAGGGTCACCAATGACAGGCACATTGTAACCTTCATGTCTCCTCAGTTTTATATCTCCAGCATATCCCATTTTATTGTAATGGGAAGATGTACTAGACTAATGCTAAAAAAGAAAGGCTAATCTGGGATACGGTGCCGATAGTGTGAGGGTCACCAATGACAGGCACATTGTAACCTTCATGTCTCCTCAGTTTTATATCTCCAGCATATCCCATTTTATTGTAATGGGAAGATGTACTAGACTAATGCTAAAAAAGAAAGGCTAATCTGGGATACGGTGCCGATAGTGTGAGGGTCACCAATGACAGGCACATTGTAACCTTCATGTCTCCTCAGTTTTATATCTCCAGCATATCCCATTTTATTGTAATGGGAAGATGTACTAGACTAATGCTAAAAAAGAAAGGCTAATCTGGGATACGGTGCCGATAGTGTGAGGGTCACCAATGACAGGCACATTGTAACCTTCGTGTCTCCTCAGTTTTATATCTCCAGCATATCCCATTTTATTGTAATGGGAAGATGTACTAGACTAATGCTAAAAAAGAAAGGCTAATCTGGGATACGGTGCCGATAGTGTGAGGGTCACCAATGACAGGCACATTGTAACCTTCGTGTCTCCTCAGTTTTATATCTCCAGCATATCCCATTTTATTGTAATGGGAAGATGTACTAGACTAATGCTAAAAAAGAAAGGCTAATCTGGGATACGGTGCCGATAGTGTGAGGGTCACCAATGACAGGCACATTGTAACCTTCATGTCTCCTCAGTTTTATATCTCCAGCATATCCCATTTTATTGTAATGGGAAGATGTACTAGACTAATGCTAAAAAAGAAAGGCTAATCTGGGATACGGTGCCGATAGTGTGAGGGTCACCAATGACAGGCACATTGTAACCTTCATGTCTCCTCAGTTTTATATCTCCAGCATATCCCATTTTATTGTAATGGGAAGATGTACTAGACTAATGCTAAAAAAGAAAGGCTAATCTGGGATACGGTGCCGATAGTGTGAGGGTCACCAATGACAGGCACATTGTAACCTTCATGTCTCCTCAGTTTTATATCTCCAGCATATCCCATTTTATTGTAATGGGAAGATGTACTAGACTAATGCTAAAAAAGAAAGGCTAATCTGGGATACGGTGCCGATAGTGTGAGGGTCACCAATGACAGGCACATCGTAACCTTCGTGTCTCCTCAGTTTTATATCTCCAGCATATCCCATTTTATTGTAATGGGAAGATGTACTAGACTAATGCTAAAAAAGAAAGGCTAATCTGGGATACGGTGCCGATAGTGTGAGGGTCACCAAAGACAAAAGAATGAATTTTAAATATCATTTCAAATATGTTTTCTCAATTTTACATCTCCCATAAAAGCCATATACTTTAAATCTATGGTGATTAATCAATCTATGACACATCTTCTTCATCTTCACAAAAATATTTCTCGAACTGTTTTTTGGGTTTACTAATACAACAGTCTAACATCTAATTATTTTAAACATATACCTTGATTTTCGAGTTCATAAAATAGTGCTTAATATTAGGTTTCCCGATATCTTACTGGTGGCCATGGGCAATCATTTTGCTGACATCTGCCTGGCAGCAGTTGCCAATCAATTTATTGATATCCTCCTAGGAGGCACAGACCATCAACAATCAATTTGCTGGTGGCCACAGTTGATTGGTTTCCTGGAGTTCTGGCAGACACGAACAATCAACTTACTGTTATTTTTTTGTGTCCAGAGCATCCTCCTGGTGGGCACTACTGGCATCCTCCTGGTGGGCACTGGTAATTGGTTTAATGTATCTGGTATGGAAAATCTGTATACTGTCATCTTCCTGGTGAGCACTGACAATCTGTTTACTATCGTTCTCCTGGTGGCCACGAGCAGGCAGTTTACTGTCATCCTTCTGACCAGCATGGATGATCAATTTACTCTCTGCCTCCTGGCGATCATGGACCAGCAGTTTATTGTTGCCCTTCTGGCAGGAAAATATGGTCAGTTTGTTGATATTGTATTAGAAATATGAATGCTATTAGGTTGGTGCAAAAATAATGTTGTTTTTTTACATGAAGTTGAACGTCAAAAAACGACATTATTTTTGCACCAACCTAATAATTTTACTACATATAGGTTTAATTACAGAATGATTTAAAATCTAAATTGATATGTATTTTCATCTCTTTGCAGCTTAAAACCTGTTGACATTGACATCATGAAGAAAATTCATCACAAAGTAAACATTGTACCTCTTCTGGCCAAGGCTGACATTCTCACACCCTCAGAAGTAAAACAAAGAAAAAAAAAGGTCAGAAAATAGTTTCAAATTCTGTTGTTTCATTTATTGTTGAAGGCTTCTAGGATACTTCTACCTGACAATGCTTTTATTAGGTCATCCCATAAGTTCTGTCCAAATTTTAACTTTTTGTTAAAATGAACAAAATTTAAAAAGTATTTTATAATGTCTAATGGAGCTGAACATTATTTTTATGTTTAGATGCATTTAAACTGATCAAATTTTATTTCAGAGAACAATGAAATTAAATTTTGTTTGATTAAAACCCTGCTAACATGGAAGTACCCAAGAATCATTTGAGGCACATAATGCTTTGAGTTCAAGAAAGGAAACTCAACAGCCGAAGCGGCTAGAAACATTCACTCAGTTTATGGAAAGGAATGTGTGAATGAAAGAACTTGCAGAAGATGGTTTGCAAAATTCAGAGGTGGAGATTTCACCCTTGAAGATGAAGATCGAACCGGATGTCCAGTTGAGTTTGATGAAAAGCTTCTTCAGGCAGCCCTTGAAGAAAATCCTGCTTTATCAGTTGAGGAATTGGCAGTGGTTCTCAGTTCAAACCATACAACTGATCATCGTCATCTTCAACAACTTGGAAAAATTCCTAAACTTGGAAAATGGGTGCCTCATGAATTGTCTGAAAACAACCTCAAATCCCGAGTTGACATCTGCTCTTCTCTCCATTCTCGCCAACTTGTTTCACCTTTTTTGGATAGACTTGTGACTGGCAACGAAAAATGGATCTTTTATTGAAGTGTTAAGCATTGTAGACAGTGGCTTAGTAAAGGGGAAGGACCCCAGGCACAGCCGAGAAGGGAACTTCATGGCAAAAGGTTCTTCTTTCAATCTGGTGGGATTGCCAAGGAATAATCCACTTTGAATTCTTATCACCTAATGCAACAATTAATGCTCAAATATACTGTCAGCAATTAGAGCGTTTGAACCAAGCTTCGAGGAAAAAGACCTGTTCTAGTGAATCGAAAACGGGTGATGTTTCATCAGGACAATGCGCGACCACACACAGCAAGAATCACATCACAAAAGATCGAAGAACTTGGTTGGGAGAAAATTCCTCATCCACCTTATTCTCCCGATCTTGCTCCTTCAGACTACCATTTGTTTCGTAGCTTACAGAATCATTTGGAAGAAACAGCTTTTGTAACACAGGAAGAGGTTAACACTGACATTTGTGAGTTCTTTGAATCAAAGCCTAAAGAATTTTACAGTAATGGAATTAATAAGCTTGTTAATAGATGGAAGGAAGTCATAGATAATCAGGGAAAATACAATATTCATTGAATCTGTAATTAAATGTAACATTTGGTCACTTGTTTTCTTTATTCAAAATTTGAACAGAACTTATGGGATGACCTGATACATTATTCAGACTATCAGTTATCTCCTGTTAATTCCCCTCTCTAAGTACTCCACTGCCTTAACCAGGTACTGAACTCACTAACTAACGCCTTTATCCACTGTGCCATGTGTCCTTGAGGATCCACTGACAGGACCCAAAGAGTGTGAGTTCAATACCTGGTTGAGGTGGTGGAGAACTTGGAGATCGGAATTAATAGGAGATAACTGATAACTGACATCCATTAGACATGACACGTGGAACTAGACTAGTCTACCCCAGTGAGCAAAATAAAGGGTTCAGTTTGAGATTCCAACCACCTGAAGAAGGCCAAAGCATACAACGATCAAAACGTGATAAATATGGCAACAAAGATGAGGACAATAGTCTGAATAATGTAAATAGTGTACATAATACCTCATCTCGGAAATATAGACAATGTTTTTGTTTTTAACACAATTCAATCCCAAAAGTTCTCCACCCTTCCTCAAGTGTAAATTGTATCAAGGCTTTAGCATTAACATGAGCCTCCTTTTCTAACACAACCCTCTTTTTTATTTAGACAATAGAATAACAAACTGTGGTTTTAAGGCTCATATAAAAAGTGAAACTGAAACCATAACAGTTTTATGATTCTTTTATCTCCAGGCTGAAGAGATAATCAAATTTTTTTTTTTAACACAACTCCCTTTTTTAAACACAAACCCCATTTTTAACATGATTCACTTTTTTAATATGACTCCCATTTTTTAATACAACCTAATGATTTTAAACCTCATGTAAGTAGAGAAACTGAAACCGTAACACTCAGTCCTGTGATTCTATTATCTTCAGGCTGAAGAGATGCCCACAGACTCCATTTTTAACATGATTCCTTTTTTATTTTAATTTTTACATGGCTCCCTTTTTATTAACACCACCCCACCTTTTGTATTTAGGCAATAAAATAAAAAGACTAGGATAGAGTGACTTCTAAAAGCTCATGTAAGTAGAGAAACTGAAACCTTAACATGCAGTCCTGTGATTCTGTTATCTTTGAACTGAAGAGATAAAAAGGATGAAAAAATAGTGACTTTTAAAAGCTCCAAAGGAAAGCTGAAGATTGTATAAAAATAACAAAGATGAGGAGAACAGTCCAAAAAATATATAGAATGATGAAAATATTTTATCAACAGGGACAATTACAGGTAACACAGGAGTGTTCTAATTTACCTGTGAAAAATTCCAAGATAAAGAACATTTCCTGAAAAAAATATAATGAATTCTGTGATTTTGTACTTTTACTAATTATTTTTTACTTGTATTCACCTTATTACCATTTTTTTTTTTTTTTTTTTTTTAGATCAAATGCCCACTAGAATGGGTCTTGGAGCAACAATAACAATCCTAATTCTAATTATTTTAATTCTCAGATGAAGACTTTTGGGGCTAGCCTTTTCTTCCATCTTATTCTTGCTTTTCAACACACTTTTCTCAATCAAATACCTGTCAACCATTAAAATAAGAGACTTGAAGTAAGAATAAAGAAATAATTTTAATGAAATTATTTAAATTCTCAGATGAAGATGTTTCACTTTTAATTTTCGGCTAGTCTTCCATCTTATTCTTGTTTTTTACCACAACTTCCTGGGTTGGATATGCTCTGTGTGACAATTTGCAGGGGATGATGTCAACATATTCTGTATCCTACCAACAGGATAAGGGATTGGAAGATATATTTTTGATGGGGCTTCAAATTGAAGACCCTGTTTAAAAAAAGGTTCACAAACATATATTTTGGTCATTTGGCTTCTCAGTTTCCAAGAGGAAATTTTAAAATTCTTTAATGGTGACAACTTCAACAGATGCACTCAGATTTTAAATAAAATCGTTATCTTTACAGATTAGAAACAACAACTTCAAAATGCTCTTTTTCTGTTGCAGATTCTCGATGAAATTCAAAAGCACGAAATCCAAATTTACGAATTCCCCGAGTGTGATAGTGACGAAGATGAGGATTTCAAGAAACAAGACCAAGAACTAAAGGTACGTCTTCTGTCTGAATTGATGGGAATCACATCTTGATCCATTTTTACTTCAACCCAGTCTTGGATGAGCTTAGGTCACCTAAAAGGATACTACAGAATTTGATGGATACCAATGCCAGTGTGATCGTGGTTGCAGGGACTGGGCAATTTTTGATCTTGGCCTGTATGTATGGCACCCCACATTAAACCTTGGTTCACATCCCACCAGAGGTGGGTAAATAGATTAATCCCAACCCCAAAAAAAGAAGACTACGCATAAAATGTAGGATACCATAATACCATAATCTTCACCCCTCTCTTTTTAATTGATATCACTCCATACAAGGCAGTAAAGCAACTAAGACACAAGGGGTTACTGGGTGTGGAAGGCAGAAACATTAATAAGGAACAGGAAGAGGAAAGAGTAATCAGGAGGACAGTAGATTGCAATTGACATTGCATTTAAATTTTTGCAGATTAAAGTTGGCTGGAATGCATGGAGCCGGGGGAGAGTTCCACAAACAAGAAGTGCGAGAAAAGAAATTGTTATCATAGAACTTAGTTACATCTAGCCAGTTAATGTTTTTTTTTTTGTTTTTTTTTTGTAATGGTAATATTAGCCATTTCCCTATAAGGAAACATTTTGGATTAATTAACCAAGTAACCTGTACAGTTTTCAATTGAAACTTTTTAAAAATCTTTCTCTTAAAACCTATTTTTAGGAAAACGGGTTTCTCAAGTCCAGTAGCTTTCATCACTCTTTCAAGCATTGATGAAGGTTTTCTTTCTGAACTTTCTATCTGAAGTGATGTGGAATGTCAACATTTTGATTAGGTCATTATTTTCTATTTGAGTTTCATGTGCTATCCATTTTAGTTGTTGCTTCTGTTGATAGTCCTCGAGTGATGTGGCTTCTGTTATTTCATACAGTTCTTCTGTAGCACCAGTCAAGAATGTTCAAAATATGATGTTCTTTGCCTAGACCCTCAGGCATCACTCACTCGAAGCCTTTTCCATCATCGATCTTAGGAATCTTAGTTGTATACAGCTGACAGTTTAGATATTTTTGAATGGGTTTGGCACAAGGTATGATGTCCATATGAAGGTCTAAAGACAGATAAATATGACAGATAAACTCATGGCTAGGATAGATATTAAATACTAACATGTTTTTTTTTTGTTTTTTTTAATCGAACTTACCCCCAGCAGGGCAGGAAAGCAGCTAACAGACAAGGGGTTACTAAGTGCGAAAGAATTTAAAAAAACTGGAACATTATGAAAGAGTAAAAACAATAAAACGTAATAAAGAAGATAATGATTGACATTGCATTTAAATTTGTGAAGATCAAAGTTGCCCAGAAAACATGGAGCCAGAAGAGACTTCCACAAGTGAGAAGTGCGAGAAAAGAAACCGTTAGCATAGAACTTATGGTTACATCTAGCCAATTCAAATGTAAATTAATGAGACCTTGCAGCCAATCTAGTACTGTCTTTACATTCATAAAGTTTAGGTACCATAGCAAAAAGCTCATCCGAACAATTACCATGAAACTGTTAGATGTAGACGTCTCTTCTACTCCAATAGCTTCATGTCTCACACATCTCGCCTATGGAACTCCCTTTCCTATTACTGTTTCCCTGACAAATACAATCTCCAACGGTTTAAGTGTAGCGTCAATCGACATCTCCAGTTGCCTTGATCTATCCACTTCCCTTCTCCACATCCTTTCATTTTTCATTCCTATCTGCTCTCGCTCCGGATCTTCTGTGGCTCCCTTGCCTTGATCGACCCACTGTCTTTCTCTTTCACCACATCCCCTCCCTTGCCACTCCTATCTGCTCTTCCTCCAACCCTTCTTTAACCCCTTGCGTGATAGTGGCCTCCGGCCTTGCTTGGGGTGATATGATTAAAAAAAAAAAAAAAGTATTTATAGAAAAGGCACAGGGAGGCAACCTTATGGCAGTGGGAAAGTGACTGAAGCTGAGACACCAGTTCAGGACAAACAATATTACTGATTCTTTAAATTTTATCAAGAATTTCTAAATATATAGCAAGAGCAGTGAACCATATGTGGTAGCAATGTCCTAAGCATTGGCGAATAGTAGCTTTATAGATATGTAAGGCAGATGGAGAGAAAAATTGTCTTCATGTTAGCCGAGAATGTTAACCCAAGAAGGTGCAAATAGTCATTCTCCTGGAGGTTAGCATCAGCCATACTGATGGACAGATGCTTAAATGTCCTAGAGAAACATTTAGTTCAATGAAAATTACCTTCTCTTGAAAAATGTCTGCGAACTTAATTTATTTTGTTTTAGATGTTATTTTTGATGGATACTCATATTTGAGTAGAAGCTTTGTTTTTTTTAATTAGACAGTATTTTTTATCCAACTACATTTACCGGTCTGAATATTTGAGAAATCTTGTCAGAAAAATGTGTCCTCTTGCAGGATTCTAACCTGCATCCCCCATGGTGAAACCGTCATTGGATCTGACATGCCTAACCACTCAGCCATGTAGGACTTATGGTGAAACAAAGCCTGAATAGTGTGTAATGGGGTTGATATTAATGGTATGAAATTAAAATGCATAAAATATACAATGATAACCACAATAAAAAAAAAAAAACTTGACATAAATAAGAAGAATTTGTATTTACTTTTTGTGATGTCAATTACAGAATATTGGTATAGTGTGTGTAATGTTCTCAGTGTGTCTTTTGTTTAAAGATCTGTGCTTACTTGGTTTGGTTCTGAGAATTTCCTTTGTGAGGATGCGTTTGAAATTGTCTGTTTTCAATCTTCTCTGAGCACTGGTAGACATGTGTTTCTGTACTGCTACTTGTCTACTACTGGCTACTGGTATGGGTACCCTAGTCTACATAACTGTACTCTCTTGTGGTGGAAGGGTCATTTTTATAATGATGCAGGTAGGATGATGAAATATCCTTCTTTTCTATCATCACTGATGGCAAGGTTACTTTTAGAATGATGAAATATCATCATTCAGGATCATAACAAGTGCTTTTAAACACATACTCTCTGCTGATTCATCCATATCTGCTCTGTTTCGTATCCTAACAAAAACAATTTATTTTCAGGAAATGGATTAAATATATATACATATTTTTAATTTCTTTTGTTTAAACATTATTTTTTGATAGATAGCTCTGTTTTTTAATTGAACAATATTTTTTTATCCAAAAGGGGATGTGTTGAGGGGGCTTAGGCAATTTTTTTCATCGTATTGCAGTAAAACCCACTTTAAACTGAACTTTTTTTTCTTACAAATGGTGTACAAGGGCACACTGACAAATACCAACTTTGCTACCAGTTGTCAATCAATCCTAGAATTCTCTTGTAATACCCTTCGTCCATTTTTTCCAATGTTTGATGTAGAAAGAAATCCACTTACCTTCAAAAAGGCTGAGTGTGTCCATCTTCTGATACAGATTGGCTCCATGATACAAAGATAAAACATGACACATTTTGTCATTTATGACAGAAAATGGTTGATGGTATAGCCCAGATGTCCTGTCTACAGACTAGCATGCCTGCCTTTGTCCAATGATTGTTATAGCTGCCATTCTTCAATGAAAATGAAAGTGTTCACCTCAGTAACCATTGTTCAAATGACATAAATTGGCTTCATTTCAAGCTAACTTTGCACATCCACTTCCAAGAAAAAGAAAAAGAAATATTAAAACGCAGTAAATATATTTTCTGATCAATTAGAAAAAATCCATGCAACATCAAACTAATTTTTTAGCTGCTCCAACACTATATAGTAATTTCCCAAGCATAGCTCAGATGTGGTACAAGTCCGAAAGTATGGGGCACCCAGTGAGGACTGAACTCACTACTCAGTTTTAATTGTTCTAGCAAGACAAGCTTGCTAACCATTACACCACCTCGAGGAGCCTAAATAGAGATTTTCCAAGTGTAGCTTAGATGTGGCACAAGGCCGAAAGTATGGGGCACCCAGTGAGGATCAAACTCACTACTCAGTCGTAATTGTTCTAGCATGACAAGCTTGCTAACCATTACACCGTAAAGGTGCCCAAAGTGATTTTCCAAGAGTAGCTCAGATGTGGTACAAATCCGAAAGTATGGGGCACCCAGTGAGGACAGAATTCTCTACTTGGTTGTAATTGTTCTAGCAAGACAAGCTTGTTAACCATTACACCACCTCGAGGAGCCCAAATAGAGATTTTCCAAGCACAAGGCCGAAAATATGGGGCACCCAATGAGGATCGAACTCACTACTCAGTTGTAATTGTTCTAGCAAGACAAGCTTGCTAACCATCAAGATGCCCGCTCTAACACTATATAAAGTCATCAGTTCAGCTCCACAGCAGAAAGTGACTCTAATTAACCCTCATGCACCCTCCCCCAAATGGTGTGCCAAAAGGAACATTTATTCCCTTGACCCCTGCTATTACTGTATACACTTTTGACTCCCTCAAAAGTGGTGATTATAATTTTGATAAAATCCAAACATGCTTCCCAGTCATCTTTGATATTAAAAAAATTTAAATGCAATGCCAGTTGTTATCTTCCATCTTAATTCCTGTTCTTTTATTCTCTCTAAATAATGACCCCTCCCCCCCCCTCATCTTTTGTAACACTTGGTAACCATTTGTGTCTTTGTGGCTTTATTACCTTGCTTGGTGTGAAATGATTAAAAGAAAAAAAAACGTTCCTAGCATTTGCCTGTCCTTCATGCAGGATGGCTAGGCACTTGCTGAAGACACATAACCAGTGAAACCCAACGCCAAGAACTGACAATAACCGGAGAGGTGCCAGGAGTTTTATGTTACCAACAGCAGCCATGATCAAAGTCTCTATTGCTTTTATACAATAAAACTCATATATGATGTGTATATTTTCCTCAGAGGATCTTTCTCTATAAATCACAATGCTGTGCCATTTCCTATGTATGTGGTAGACTCCTAAGGCAAACTCTATAATCATTTTGTATATTGCCTGAGACAAAAGCATAAATAAATTCTCCTTTTCTCTTTAACAATACCTCATCTCTATTGCGTGTTACCTCTCATTCCTTTTCTGGTAATAGTGCCCTGGAAAATACACTCAAATAAGGTCCTTTCACACTCATGAAGTGGAAAGATTATATTGAATCTATTGTTAGGTCTGGGTGAAATGATTTAAAAAAAATGTTCCTATCATTCCATGACAAAAAAGACATAATTATGATTTTCTATTCTCATTTATTTTTTTTTTTTTTACCAACATTGCTGATTAAATGCCATTTTCTTTGTTCTTGCAGAAATCGGTTCCATTTGCTGTCGTTGGTTGTAACAGTGTGGTTGAAGTAAATGGTAAAAGACTTAGAGGCAGAGTCTATCCGTGGGGAATTGTTGAAGGTAATTATGTTGGTGTCATTAAAATTGGTGTGAAATTTGTTAAAGGTTTGTTAGAATTGTGAAATCTGTTAAGGAATTATGATTTCATAATTCCTTAAAAGATTAATGTTAAAGAATTCTGAGATCTGTGAAATCTGGTAAAAAAAATAAATTGTCAGTATTGTGAAATCTGGTAAAAAAAAAAATAAATTGTCAGTATTGTGAAATCTGGTAAAAAAAAAAATAAATTGTCAGTATTGTGAAATCTGGTAAAAAAAAAAATAAATTGTCAGTATTGTGAAATCTGGTAAAAAAAAATAAATTGTCAGTATTGTGAAATCTGATAAAAAAAAAATAAATTGTCAGTATTGTGAAATCTGATAAAAAAAAATAAATTGTCAGTATTGTGAAATCTGATAAAAAAAAAATAAATTGTCAGTATTGTGAAATCTGATAAAAAAAAAAAAAATGTCAGTATTGTGAAATCTGATAAAAAAAAAAAAAATTGTCAGTATTGTGAAATCTGGTAAAAAACATAAATTGTCAGTATTGTGAAATCTGGTAAAAAAAATAAATTGTCAGTATTGTGAAATCTGTTAACAGATTTCCCAATTCTGACAATTCTTTAAGTCAATTGTCAGAACTGACAGATAAATGATAATGATGGATGAATTTTTCTGCCAAGTCTGTTCTTTCAATGCTGCTTTTGTTCCTTTGTATAATTTCTGATTTAATTTTGTCGACTCTGAAATTAACTTTGTTAAAAATGCTTCTTTAAATTCTATTTCAGTTGATAATCCAAATCACTGTGATTTCATTCGCCTTCGACAAATGTTAATCAGGTAATTGACATTCTTGTGCATGTAATTAAGTGTGCATGTGTGTATGCATATGTGTGCATATGTAGATACATTCATCTGTGTGCTTGCATATGAGTGTGAATGTGTGCATACATATGTGTGTGTGTGTGTGAGAGCATGCATGTGTGTGCAGGTTTGTATGACATTTGTGTGCACATTTGTGTGTGGTGTGTGTATGTGCATATGAATATGTACAGGCAGAAGTGTGTCTGTGCATGTTCAAGTGTGTGTACTTTGTGTTTGTACAGGTGTAGGTTTATACATGTATATGCATATACCCATGTGCTTGTGTGTGTATGTTTGTGTGAGTGTTGTGCGTATGTCATATAAAATGATAATATCCCTTGTTCGAATCAAAGCAGAGCCCATGGCACCATGCCCATAAATGGCACATATTATTTTGTTTCGACAGCGTTTTTTCCCTTTCTGAAGATGAAAGAATTTCAAATAACAAAAAAAAGCAATCCATTTTCCTTCATTTTCATTTTTAACATAAAACTATTCACAATCCACAAACCAAGAACATATTGAAATGTCACATTCCAAAATATGTATACTCTTGGGCAAATTAATTGAAACAACCACTTTAGTTTCCTTACTTTCACCATACGGTCATTTGCAGTGGTGTGCAGTAATATGAATCTATTTTCAGGGTGTATGATGAAATTTGTTTGGCCTTGAAAAATTCTGTCATCCATGATTGCATCAGATTTTTATCACGCCCAGACACTATTGTCTCGACTGTCGATTAGTTATCCTACGGCCATTTATCTGTGATGAATATTACTCCAAGGAAGTGTACAAAAATTGTAATGCTGCACGAACACACTGGCAAGCCTTACCATTGAGCAAATCAAAGTACTATAGACAGGCCTAGAAACTCTCCTGATTTAAATCCAATCGAGAATCTGTGTGTGAGACTACCCACCTCTGCAACTCGTTGCACAAAGATATAGACCCCACGTCGTAGAATTTCTGTGCGGCGGATCGAGCGAGAGGTAGGCTCACAGGCAAAAGAAAAACACAACTACAAACTTGGGTAGGACGAAAAGAGGAGGGAAGGCGTGTGACCTTTTTGTGGATGATAACTCTGGGCTGATTCTCGGCTGGCGGAAAAAAATATATATCTTAACTAACAATGTCCGGCTGCTAATGGGTCGCTCTTCAATGTTACGTGCTCCGGCCTAAATCAACCTTCCTCGAACCTAAACTAAGTCTAACTAACTCGTGGCCCAAGGCGCTCCCGTATATATGCAGAATCCTCTTTCATCATTTCCGGACAAGGGACACCCACGAATAAACCCATAACTTTTTCATGACCATTTCTCCCTTTGAAGAAAGTGGACATAAAAATATTTCTTAGCCTAGCTGACTCCGATTCAGGGACATTAAATTCAGACTCTTTTAAGTTTTGACCAGATCCGGTCTTTTTCCTATCTTCGTATTTTGACAAGTACTTAACACTTATCTACCCTTTTCGCCATATGTCCAAAACATGTTTTTATCTAGATTCCTAATCTAATCATTTGGTCTTGAAGTTTGATGCCCAGGTCAAATCTAACTAATCTTCTCGCACATATGTGTGCACGCGCACGCACACACAGATGTGGGGGTGTATATATACACACACACAGATGTGCGGGCGCACACACACACACGCGTGCACATATATCCAACTCATAGTGTCACATGTGGTCAATCTGCAAGGAACGACTTCATGGAATGGACATACAAAAGACTAATATGTGCACCGAGTCATGTTTCATTGGAAAAATATGAAAAATTAAATAATAATGGAATTATTCGTTTTGTTTCAATTAATTTGCACACTGGTGTATATACATCATAAATTTCAATCACTTGTGAAACAGAATCATGTGTTCAGATGCCATCCATTGATAAACACTTCACACTAATACAATTGCTGACATCAAATAGATACAAATTATTTAATTGTATAACCTTACTGGACTGGTATTACGAACAGGCTGTGGCAGAAATACTTGAGATACAGTCTGTCCCCCAACATGGACAGACCAGAACTGACTTTCTCAATCTCATGTTGTATAGTCCCCATGTGTTGGGGAGCTCTTGGTCATCAGTGCCAATTTACTCATCTGTTGTATCTTCTTTCTCATGCTAGAAGGTCATGGGTGGCAACACCAAATTGAGCCTGGTGGGGGTGGTCCCGTCCCATCCTGTCTTGATCAGCAATTGCTAGTTGTTTTGGTTCAAGATGGAAAGAACTTCAACACAGGGAATGATAACTATTTTATTAACATTCATGTCAACATGTTCTATCAAGTAGGGATCATTTCTTTGCCACTGGGCAGCCGTTCCAGACACAAAAGTAAACACATGTACATTGTTTGATAGTTAAGACTCAACTCCTGAAAAACCTTTCTCTAATCTATCATTCCCATGCTAGTTCAGCTAATCAAAATCGACTGCTTTATTTTGTCTTCCATCTGACCTTGAAGGTCAACCTCAAAGTCTGAGCAGATACCATTCCCTCTAAAAATAATAGTCTGCTAAATTATTATTTAACACTCAAACATGACTGTTAATATAGACCCTTAAATGGAAATTCTCTATATCTGGTTTTGTTGTCACTTGATCCCAATTTTATTTATTTGTTTGTTTCCTGTTGCTCAAGTGGAAGCCATTTGAAAGATCTGACTTCAAAGATTTATTATCTCGTTTTCCTATTTTTCCATTTTTATTCAATCTCTTCTCAATATTTCAGTACACACATGCAAGACTTGAAAGATGTGACTGCAGACGTTCATTACGAAAATTACAGAGCTGACTATTTAGCCGACCAAATGAAGAACACCAACAAAGAACGCAAGTGAGTAATATTACCATTCTGGGATAGAAACTGGTTCCCTTTTCGAAATTTTTACCATTTCTCATCAGTGAATTTTTGTTTTGTTTTCTTGTTTTTTTTTCTTTTTACAATTGGTTGTATTACTGTTCTGTAGGGGTATGGAATTTGTACAACTTGCACTCTGACCCTTTCCAAAAACTCACCAAATGTGGGAGTGAGGGGTGGCGTAGGGGTGGAGTCCTGCAGATGCAACCACTAATCATTGGTCTTTTTTGGAATAACAAACTCATTTTTTTTTTCCGTGTGTTTCTTCACAAGGAATGGTGCCAACAACAAAAATACGGTTTACAGAAAGTAAGCAAATGTAGACATTTGTCAATATTTACATCATAAATTCGACAGATATCAGTCAGTTATGTGTCGTGCGTGATACACACTTAGGCGATCATGTATCTTTCGATACATGACTGACAAGGCAAATTTTTTCCCGCAGTAGGTTGCCATTTCTTTGTGCGGTAGACCAGTTGCCATCCAAGGCTATAAAACCCGGTCTGTCCATTATTTACCCATAACTGTGGCAGATATATAGAATATTATTTTAAAAAATGGATCCTATCAGCTTATGAGAATATTTTTATTCCCACTATGAAGAATATATAGTAGTCTGTTATTGGAGTCTTTCTTTTTCTTTTATCTGTCCGGTCCCTTTAGAACATGGGCAAACATGGCTCTCCCCAACTTTCTATCCATTGTAGCTCTAAGTAATATATGTTCCCTTATTATCACTACCTGGCCTTGTTATGCCATATATTTACACAGGCTCTTTCAGTAGGTTGATCATGGCTCTCCACAGCTTCCTATCATCTGTAGCTCTGAGCAATATCTGTCCACTTATTATCCATCCCAGCCACTGTTTTGCCATCCATTTACAAAGGCTCATTAAGTAGGTTGATCATGACTCTCCACAACTTCCTTTCCTCATTTACACAAACTTGTTAGGTAGGTTACTTGCTGCTTCCTTCTGCCCTTCTTGCCTTGTATATGACCTTTGAGTGTCAAATTCCCCAAACCTGCTTTCTTCAATATGTGTCCCCAAAATTTAAACGCTTTCTGATTCTACGTGTTGTCTTTGTTTTCATTTCCCTTAAAACTTTCTCATAGCTTATATGGTATTCTCAGCATCCTTCTGTAGAACCACATTTCTCTTGCCTCAAGTTTCCTTTCCATCTGTATCCAGCATTCACTGCTATATAGATGATTGATATTACGTTGCTGTTAAGCACACTTTTCTTTGTTTCTACGTACATTTTCCTGTTTCTTAATACTTTCTTTAGCTTTTGGAAGACATCTTTTGCTTTTCTGATACTATGGACACCCACATAGAAAGAGGAGGGGTGGTTTATCTCGATAGACCAGTGGATGGATTCTTTTGAAGTTTGGTCTTCTACGTGGCATCCACTTTAACCAAAGAGTAATGGGAATTAAATGGGTGGAGGAGGAATTTTTTTGGATCAAAACCTGAAATAAATTATATCCGGGTGTTGGTCTATATTAACAGTCATGCTTGAGCTCGGGGAAGACTTCTGACCCACTCTTGACAGGAGATGGACGTGTCGTCCATGTCAACATTTGGCTTTGCAAGAGTTGATTGGAGGTGGAAGAAAATCAGAAGTGCCAATGGCGTGAATTTGTTTATGGTGGCCATCAACTTGGCAGGAAGTGAGGCACACACTTGATTTCATGACCTTCTTCTGCGGCTCAAATGAGGCGTGCAGAATCCAGTTATGAAACTGCAATGGACTGCCACTGGTTCTGTTGTTATTTCAAGTGGCACATTCTGTAGCATGTTCGTCATATATAGCCCTCTTCATCCACTGGTTCAAACATTGATGTCTGTTGTAATCATCATCATCTGTTTGTTCCAGCATTAGGGTTTTCAGGGTTTGCTGTGCTATCAGTCACTGGACCACATATATTGTGGATTCTCCTATTGTGAACGATAAATGAGGGTCAGCATTGGATGGTGCCCTTTGTTTTACACTTATGCATGCTAGCAAGGGCTATTGTGGAGAAAGTCAGGTAAGGGAAAGACATATTTCATTTGTGCTTTCTTAAGTGTGATACTGACCCAGCCTTGCTGCGGGCCACAAATTTGTTAATTCAGGATTTTGATGGCATCTCTGTTATTTTGTTTCGTTTACTACTAGTCAATTTGCTTTTATTATTTATCTTTCAATTATTATTTTTTAAAAAAACAACAACAATTATAATAATAATAATAATAAAATATTATAATATATTTGATAATAATTTTATATTTTTTATTTTATCATTATTATTTAAAAAATATATATATTATTTTATCATTATTATTTAAAAAATATATATATTATTTTATCATTATTTAAAAAATATATATAGCTATATATTGGCACATTTAATGATGAACTGTGTAAAAAAAAAAAAAAAAAAAAAAAAAAATATATATATATATATATATATATATATATATATATATATATATGCAATATATACTATCCCAAAATTAGAGGGTTTTGAACAATATGTATGAAGCATCATTACATTTGTTCATATTCGTTTCGTATTGCCATCCCCCATATCAGGGTGAGTAAATGGGTGAGAAGTTGGTTAATGATCGCAAATAAGCATGTAGAAATAAATGTAGAAATCAGGTCATTATCGATACCGATTTTGAAAGGCTTAACTAATGGAAGAAATACTGCTACTATCAACAAAGGAAGAATAAAATCGGTCAGAAATATGTAACTGTTTCAATCCCAAATGGTAAATAAATTGGATAGTTATTCTTTTTGTTGGGGAATGGCACATCAAGTCCTTGTGATTGCATTTCCACATCTGAAAAAGAATTTAAGAAAAAAAAAAATGGCATTGTTATTCCATTGGGTGATAGGAACAAAAAAAAAAAACAAAAAGGACCAATGATAGGGCATGATACCTCATTCCCTCTCATAGTCACTCCCAATCCTCATCACACAAAAATTACCATGTCTGAAAAATGATCGTCACTTGTGATTTTTACCCATCATTTGAATCTTGTTTATTTTTATATTTGTTTTTGTCTTCATCTGATGAACACTGGATTATGATTGTAAGTGATGTTGACCTTCAATTAAATTTTTCTGACCCCCCCCACACATACATACATACACACACACACATATATATATATATATATATATATATAAAAGGTAATTCATTGAGTCTAGAAGAAACCTCGACAGTATGCAGAAAGCACTGGACGGCCGTTTTGTCCTATATTTCAAACTCATCAGCAGTGCACATCCAATACCGAGAATTGAAACCCAAACTGTTACAAAAGGAGGCAAACGAGACTCGGCAGTGCATGCACACTGTTGATGAGTCCCAAATATAGGACAAAATGGCCGTCCAGTGCGTTCTGCATTCTGTTGAGGTTTCTTCTAGACTCGGTGTTTTACTTAATTATGATTATTTCAAATCCTCCTTATTATATATTATATATAATATATATATATATATATATATATATATATATATATATATATATATGGCCTGAAGATTGCGTTCAAGCATGAAATGGACTGTCTCTGCTTGGTGTAGCCTTCAGTGCCCACTTTTATATTTATATATACTCTCTCTGATATTGAGCACTTTTATCATAAAACTATATTTTTAACATATATATATATTGTTTTAGGTAAACATATGCTTAATTTGATATAACTTTGAATGGACGTGTCGTCTCTCCTTGAATTCAGGACACCACAATATAATTTACTGATCCTGGTTTATTTTTTTCTTATTTGCTTTTAAGTGTTTTTTTTTTGTTTTTTGTTTTTCAAAGAAAAATTATTTGGATTTAATATAAGCTTCCCCAAGCTTTCATATCCTGGGTGGGGGAAGTTTAGGTCATTTAGAGGCTAAGAGGAGCAACAATTAACGATTACTGGGGGGGGGGGTATTATATAGATTAATAGGAATGCTATGAATATAGCTTTTAAAATTTTACTATCTGTATCCCATAATATTTGTTATATTTAGCATGTGTATGCAAATGTAGCAAATATTATCGGACAGAGGTTGTATAATAATAATAATATGATATATTACTTCTGTCCCATAATAGTTGTTACATTTAGTGTATAAAATATTTATGTAAATGTACCAACTATTATGGGACAAAAGTTGTATAATAGTGTAATGTACTACCTCTGTCCCATAATTGTTGTTACATTTAGTATATAAAATGTGTATGAGAATGTAACAAATCTTATGAGACAGCGGTAGAATAATAATATAACATATTCTCTCTGTCCCATAATTTTAGTACATTTTGTGTATGAAATGTGTATGCAAATGTAACATTATGGGACAGAGGTTGTATCATAATATAATGAACTCCCTCTGTCCCATAATAGTTGGTACATTTCATTTATAAAATATCTATATAAATGTAACAAATATTATTGGACAGAGGTTGTATAATAATATGTGCTCCTTCCGTCATATAATTGTTGGTACATTTTTATATAAAATTATATGCAAATGTAATAAATATTATGAGACAGAGGTTGTATAATAATAATATAATGTACTCCCTCTGTCCCATAATAGTTGGTACATTTAGTGTATGAAATGTTTATGTAAATGTACCAACTATTATGGGACAGAATTAATATAAAATAAGCTTATTACTTTACAGATATTTTACTAAACGTAGCTCATTTCAGTAAAGGTAGACATTGTCGTTGTCATCAGCTTTATCTCGTATCAAAGAATTTAATTTCATCTTTGCTGATCGCTTTATTTGTGATGCCCTTGTTGATGACTAAATTCACCATCATCGAGACTAGAAGCTTCCAGTTTCACTAAAACCTGCTCCCGTCATCCATTCCCTCTCGCTATTTAGCTTTACAAGAGTTGATTGGAGGTGAAAGAAAACCGGAGAAGAAAGTGCCAATGGCATGAATTTGTTTATGGTGGCCATCAACTTGGCAGGAAGTGAGGCACACACTTGATTTCATGACCTTCCTCTGCGGCTCAAATGAGGCATGCAGAATCCAGTTATGAAACTGCAATGGACTGCTACTAATTCTGTTGTTATTTCAAGTGGCACATTCTGTAGCATGTCCGTCATATATAGCCCTCTTCATCCACTGGTTCAAACATTGATATCTGTTGTAATCATCATCATCTGTTTGTTCCAGCATTGGAGTCTTCGGGGTTGGCCACACTTATCCTGCATCCTCATCTTCAATCTTGCTGCCAAAGGTGGCTCTACCAAAGTCATTGGACCATAAATATATATATATATATATATATTAGAGAAATAAAAAGATAAGACCAACTTTACTTTTCATCATAAAACAGAGAAGGGAAAAAAACGAGAAAAAATAATGATAAACCAAAAACACAGCCAACCGGTTTCACCCTCACTCAACAGAGCTGGAATTCAAGGATTATATATTGCAATAAAAAGAAATAAGACCCCAAATAATATGCAATATTAAAGGTGGAATACAATCTAAATTGAAATTATGTCAAGTCCTAACAGACACTTGTCTGTTTACGGAGGGAGAGCTGTCTGGACCAGACATGAATTGTTTCAAACACCTGAAAAAATACGCATGGTTCCTATATTGCAGAGCATCTTATTAAAAGCCTAAATTGTGCTGCTAACTTCCGCATTGACTCTTATCATGCTCGCTTGTTCACTATTGCAGTTAAGTGTTGGAAGCAATTTATGTCCAGTCCAGCCAGCCCTCCCTCTGTAAAAAGAGGGAGTATCTTTTCAGACTTGACATAATTTCAATCTAGACTGTATTCCACCTTTAATATTGCATATCATTTGTGTTTTATATTTTGTATTATTATATATAACCCCTCAATTCCAGCTCTGTTGAGTGAGGGCAAAACCAGTTGACTGTTTGTTTTATTATTTTTTTCTCCTCTCCTTTTTTTCTTCTCTTTTTTTTAATCATGAAAAGCTAAGTTGGTCTTACCTTTTTTATTTCTATAATAAAATTCTGTACCCCACAGAAAATTATAAAAATGATATATGCAATATAGACAATCCCAAAATTAAATGATTTTGAACAGTATGTATGAAGCACCATTATATTTGTTCATATTAGAGCTTCATTCTACAGAGATAATAAAAACTACATTTTTGAGTAGTTTTTATTTTCATGGTCAAATTACATGAACCCATTTGGCTTGACTAATTGCTTTACTTTTAGCATAACTGGAACAAAATGATTTTGTCAATGACTTGCGATTCTAATATCAAGTTCAAAGAAATTGACAAGAGATACACTGACCACCAGATTGAAATTGCCAGAATGTAAGATATTCAGGGCTCTATTGTCGCAGTTATTGTTGGGGGTTCAAATTCCAGTTGAGTTCATTGCATTCACTTATGCACAAATACCCTTGAGAAAAACAATGAATCCATCTCTTTTTCCTCCAGCTATGGATTAAATAGCAAGACAGGATGGGTTCTATAGCCTTGGTTGGCAACTAGTCTACCACAGAAGTGGCAACCTGCTGTGGGAAAATCTATGACTAGCCAGTCATGAAACGGAAGAGACATGACTGCCCAAGTGTGTATCACATACGGCAGTTGACTAGCTGATCATTAGGGTGTTGGGGTCTATACCTATATTGAGAAAATCAGAATAAAGACGATGCTTCAAAAGTCTGCATTGTTTGGCTGTGCAAATATTCTGTGAAGGAGGCTCTCTGAGGACATATGACTTGATGGAGAACATCCATAATGGAAGATCTTTGCTGGATAACAAAAACCATGTGAATGAAGAACGTAATAATGATTGATGTAGCACAAAATAAACCCTCAGAAAATGCATCAAGCAAGAAAAGATGCATTTTCTTCATGGGCGATGATTTGAAAAAAAACAAGACAACCTCTAAAGCATTCCTCTGCCCCTTGTCCAGTTTTGAGATTAAAGTTAAACTCAACGCAGACCTCAAGAGGAACTCGTACATGTGATTCATTGCTAAGGATGCTGGAGAAATAGTTGATTCCCTGTAATGTTACCTGACACCTCATGCTATCCTCTGTCTTTACAAGAACTATATCAGGCCGAAAATGGAGAGCTACCCAGTTTTTACTTTCCAGGCTTGATAGTCTCATATCCTCTCACACTTGGTAAACCGTTTCATCTTAGTGGCTTTATTACCCTGCCTGGTGTAAAATGATTAAAATAAAAAACAAAAGGATTCTCCCATATCTACCTTACTACCCATTGCATCTCATGCACAAATGAGTTAAATAGTTTTAGCCCTCTAACTTAGTGTTAATTACACCAAAGATGACATGACACTTAATAATTCCAAAGAGTGCCCCCCGCCCAACTTTTGGCTTGGATTCATATATAGGGTGCGATGGATAAATTGTCATCTAAATTAAAACAACAATGAAAATAACAGACATTTCATTTTAGCAGATATATTTACCAAAATTACACAAAAATATCTTGAAATACTAAAGAGTAAATTTATTTAATAAAATCACCATTGGCTTCAACCACGGCCTCCAGGAATGCTTTTTGTCACAATTGCAATTGATATCGTCTAATTAAACTGTAAATAAAACTTAAGAAGGGCATATTTTGTTGCTCATATGGGGGTTCTCTTTTTCTAGCACACATACTGTGACGTATTTGAAATATTACATAGTTCAGGTTCCCTAATGTTTTTTAGGAGTGACTTTATGTGAAGGGATCATAAAGTATGGTGATTTTAAAAGAAAATAAAAATTGCACACAAAATAAATGTAAACAAACTAAGGAAATTGGTTGCGTATATGAAGAAAGATTATGACGAATTAAGGTGTCGAATAAAGATGAGATAATTTTATTATTTCTAGATTCTTATAACTTTTGCGTATATAGGATGCTGAAGGTAAAAGGTCGAAGACCCAAAAGCCCTCTACAGGAGCTAACTTAAAGCCTGCCCAAAGCGTGGTTTCTAGGCTAGTATTTAATAATTTGGTGTTTCTGACTCTATTTGCTATACATATTTTTCAGTCCTTGATAGTTTTGATGAAAGAGAACTGAAAACAGGTTAAGCTATTTTTTCTTTTTTTTTTTTTTTTTCATGTTATTTTGGTCTTAAATTCTAGTCACTGTTCTCATGACAATGACAATGGGTTTTTTCCTATTGTTCCATTTTAATGTCCATTTTTTAATTTAAATTATTAAATTATTTATTAATTTTCCAACCCTAAATTAAATTTCTTGGATTTAAGTTATTGATAGCCACTTCTATTAGTCCAACTATATTTTAAGAAATTAAAAATTTATAACAAAAGTAGAAAAACATATAGCAATTCTTTACTTGTTTTTGTTTGAAGAAATTTCTTTGAAATACTTTGTAATTGTCTTTATTGTTGTTTGCTTGTTTTCAGTGTTTGTTTTTGTTTTGTCACCATGTTGTTTTGTCCTAGTTTATCTTTCTTCATTCTTCTTATTCATTTCTAGTTTTCATTCAGACCGATTCACTTTCATACATTCATTTCCATGCTGTCATCATCCATCTTAACTCACTCATTTATTTTCACTCTCATTTTAATGTTGTCATCTCTCTTCTTAAATCACTTGATTACTTTCACTTTCATACCTACCATTTTAAATCAATTGTTTACTTTCACTTTCATTTTTTCATCTTTCAAATTTATTTTAATGTCCAAAGGAAAGAAATAGCATGAACCATCAACTTCTATTGTTGTAAAATCACAAAAACATCCCTTTTCTCTTCATGAGGTGCTCACACTCAGTCGTAAAGAACTGGATTGAAGGTCTAAAATACTATCACTGGAGGCATGTTTGAAAATCTTATCAGACCTTCACCAAGCAGAGAATGCCCCTGACAAGCCATTCCTTATTTCTGTTAGTTTCACACTATCCAGAATGTTTACCATGGTACAATATATACATGGATTTATCTGACAACCTTCAACATTAACTAGAAGTTGTGATCATGGTGTATTAGGAGGTGAACTCTGGTAAATCTCTCACAGTTGCCCTTCTGGGAACAATATGCGAAGGCACCAGATGTGAAATACCATTGCCCAATGATAGTTGTGGCACAAAATATACTAAAAGACAATTACTCTCAGAAAATGCATCAAGAAAGAAAAGATACATTTTCTTACTGTGCAAATCATAATGACCTTGCTAATCTTTTTGCTCTCACACCAATACACACCAAAATATGATGTTAAAAATCTATTTCTTCAATGAAATATTTGTCAAATTAAAATAATCCCGAGTAATAATATTTTTGTTTAATGAATTACTTGGAAATACAAGTGATCCCTTCAAAAGTTTAGATGGCTGGAGCCAGGAAGCTGATTTCTCTTCTGGTGGCCCATTTGGGGAAACAGTTCAACTGGGGAGAGAGTAGCTTCTGACTGCCCGACTGGGGAGAGAGTAGCTTCTGACTGCCCGACTGGGGAGAGAGTAGCTTCTGACTGCCCGACTGGGGAGAGAGTAGCTTCTGACTGCCCGACTGGGGAGAGAGTAGCTTCTGACTGCCCGACTGGGGAGAGAGTAGCTTCTGACTGCCCGACTGGGGAGAGAGTAGCTTCTGACTGCCCGACTGGGGAGAGAGTAGCTTCTGACTGCCCGACTGGGGAGAGAGTAGCTTCTGACTGCCCGACTGGGGAGAGAGTAGCTTCTGACTGCCCGACTGGGGAGAGAGTAGCTTCTGACTGCCCGACTGGGGAGAGAGTAGCTTCTGACTGCCCGACTGGGGAGAGAGTAGCTTCTGACTGCCCGACTGGGGAGAGAGTAGCTTCTGACTGCCCGACTGGGGAGAGAGTAGCTTCTGACTGCCCGACTGGGGAGAGAGTAGCTTCTGACTGCCCGACTGGGGAGAGAGTAGCTTCTGACTGCCCGACTGGGGAGAGAGTAGCTTCTGACTGCCCGACTGGGGAGAGAGTAGCTTCTGACTGCCCGACTGGGGAGAGAGTAGCTTCTGACTGCCCGACTGGGGAGAGAGTAGCTTCTGACTGCCCGACTGGGGAGAGAGTAGCTTCTGACTGCCCGACTGGGGAGAGAGTAGCTTCTGACTGCCCGACTGGGGAGAGAGTAGCTTCTGACTGCCCGACTGGGGAGAGAGTAGCTTCTGACTGCCCGACTGGGGAGGAACTGACTTCTGAAAGCCCGACTGGGGAGGAACTGACTTCTGAAAGCCCGACTGGGGAGGAACTGACTTCTGAAAGCCCAACAGGGCAGAAACTGGCTTCTGACAGCCCAGTTGTAGAGTAACTGGCTTATAATAGCCCAACAAACAAAAAAATGGCTTGTAGCTTTCAATACTTTAATTATTTGTAGTTAGTAAATTTTCATCACCAAACTGATCCTAAATTCTCACCAGTTACAATGAGTGATTGGTTGCACAATCAATGAGACTCTATTGAGTGTCTATTGGGACTCAAATTGATTGCAGTCCTCAAGTGGAACACGTATATCCATCCATCCATGTATGGTCCATCTCAAAAGATGCTGGGAAAATGGTTGACTTCTTGTACCACTCCAGCAACTGATTTCACTTAGCATGCTATCTTTACGAAAGTCAGATCAGACCAGTAGGTTATGAATTGCAAGTTTTCCACCTTGATCCATTCTCTGTTGTCAAAGGATATTCGAGACACATGCTATGGAAGCATTTTATAGACAGTGGGGACAAGCTCCCACTATGACCCTCGGCTATGATAACCTTACGTCTGTGGTATAATGCCAGAATGAACCTTGCACTCAAACTTCAAACCAGACTGTCAAAGGAAACAGCTGACATTGGTAATACATTATATGTATTAGTTAGCTTTAAATAAAAATTTTAATCTGGCAACCCTGGTCATACGTGATACACACTCGGGCAATTATATCTCTTTCAATTCATGACTGACTAGGCAGAGGATTTTCCTGAAATAGGTTGCCATTTGTTTCTGTGGTAGAATGGTTGCCAACCAAGGCTATTAGATCCAGTCTGTGCAGCTCTTCAACCCATAACTAGGAGGAACAGAGATGGGTTCACACCCTTTCCCAAGGGTATTTGTGCGTAAGTGAATGTAACAAACTCAACTCAGCTCTCCAATTTCTCATGCTGAACTGATATCCATTACACCACCTGCATATACTTTTTATATATATATATATATATATATATATATATAGTGTGAACATTGAAGTCAACACTCGGAGGTGACAGGATGTTTCATGTTTGGCGCAATCGTCAGGCCGCTGATTGACAATTGTGCCTAGCATGAAAACAGCCTGTCGCCTCTGAGTGTTGACTTCAATTTTAACTTTTATATTTACATATGCACAATCTCTGATATTGAGCACTTTATCCCATAAATATAGCACACCTTAAAATTATATTTCTTATATATATATATATATATATCTCATGACATCTGTCAATAAGAACGGTCGAAGACCAGCCTTGCTAGTTTATTGTAATTACTGTTTTTTGCAATGTCGCGGTGCGTAGCACGACGCTTTCAAGGAGGCGGCCTGACTCATCTAGAATCAGGTCGGGGTTGCTGTTGGAGCCGATATGATGCAAAACCCGAAATCGGCGATGAGAACAGTGCATCACTGAAGACCACCCTTGATGCATCTAAAATGTATGACTTAACTATATATATATATATATATATATATATATATATATATATATATATATATATATAGTGCCTTTGACATAATATGGATCAGTCACTTCTGCCACCCTAGGAGAATGTGGGGTTAATGTGTTGAGTGAGGTCATGGAGCCATATACTACAAACTGACTGAGAGTAACTAACATTATCAAGAGTTGAATAAAATGTACAGTAATGAAGATTCATGTCTCTAGTTATCATTTTGCCAACACGCTCACTTCATTACAAGACTTATGGCCACCATTGATCACCAAATTTAAGCAATGTCAAACCTGGTCAGTACCTAGATGGGTGACCACTGGGAATACCAGGTGTTTTTTAGGATTTATTTATTAAGACAAAACAAATTATTATAATTTGTAATAAAAAATTATTTAAAATTCTTTAAAAAACTCTTATATTTATTTCTCTATTTATATTGTTATCCTCATGTTTATGGTCCCATTCACACTGTTTCGTCCATTGTTTGTTCCGACTGTCTTTTGTTCAAGTGTGACATGTTAAAAAAGGTTGAAAAACAGTGCTATAGCAGGTGTCCTATATAACCACACCAAAATTTAAATATTGTTTAAGAAATATTGTTTTTAGTCAAATTTACTGGCAGAAAATCTTATGGATAAAGTGATTTCTGCAGAAGGAATGAAGGGAGATTTTATATAATATAAGCATTTCCCACCTCCCTTCCCGGAAACACATATATATATATATATATATATATATATCATTTTTTTTTTTTTGTGGGGGTGATCCTATCTGTGCATTTTTTGTCTTGTTCTCCTCCTCCTAAGTAAATGCAAACAATTGTCATTTTCTGTTATTATAATGTTGTTTAAAATATTTCTTTCAGCATAATATATTACTAGCCATTTGTTTTGAAAAAGCCTTTAGGCCCCTCCACTACACTATTTCAGATTCAACAAAAACTAAATGCTTGTAAAACATTTCAAAATAGAAGTGAACCATTCTGACAAAACAATTAAATCAATCAATATATATATATATATATATACATACACACACACACTGCAAAAAAAAATGTATACACATTTCAGGAAAGCAAAAACTTGTGTAGATATTGTGATATTAAATTTATTCAGACATCACAAGTTTATGCAAATTACCTATGGACTCTACAATCACAAGAGATGCTCAAAATGGTGGACTTTAACTTCCGGATATTTAATAGTATGGTAAACTACTGCTTGGGTAACGTGGCCAAAGTGTCCAGTGGGATTTTTGCAAAGGCATTTTCAATTTCATGTGTAAGGGCTGCCAATGTAGTCGGTTTTCTGTGATACACAACATTTTTTATAATTTGTTAATGCTAGACCCATGAAGGTAATGCCATCTGTTGAGAAAATAATCTACTACAGTGGACAGTATTATTGCAATCTGATAAAACTATGAAAGACAAGTTTTTCACTTTCCTGAAGTGTGTATACATTATTTTGGTGGAGTGTGTTTGTGTGTGTATATATATATATATATATATATATATATATATATATATATGATGTATTGGGATGGCAATTTTTAATTTATGCAAGTTTGTTTGAAGACCAACAGAAATTTGTTTGTTTTTTTGTTTAAGATTTGTTTTATTTAACTTTTCTTTGGTTTACGCCATTTTTAGGATTTCTAGTGACAATTTGAACACAAATTGTCCAATGTCTTCTAAGTGCTTTCAGATTTCATAAGCCATTATCACAAAATCAGTTTTTGTCTGTTAATCAAGTTCTGCTGAAAGATGTCTTGTGTTTCGTTGCTGTTTTTTTTTCGTTTCATTTCTTTTCGTGTGTGTGCGTCACACGTTGGTGGGTGTCTTGTTGGTTTGTTTTGTTTTTACTTTGTTTTTACTTTTTTTTCAAATACACTGTCTTCATGCATCAATTTGTTGTATTTTTTTTTAAATATTTTAAATATTTTTTTCTTAAACTGAATGAAATCTTATTGAATGTTGAGTTGTGTGTTTTTTTTGTTTTTTTTTCTGTGGTTAAGACCACTTGGCTTTGGAATCAAAGAAACGTTAAAGACAAAAATCTTAGATAATGTACTTTTGTTGGTCTTCAACCAAACTTTCATATATAAATGGATGAATTTCTTTAAAATTCAAAGAGTCATTTTGGAATGAGCATTTTGGAAGTGAGTAATTGAACCTTTGCTTTATTGCAATGGCTTCTCATGACCTAATTGGTAAAGCAAACAAAAAAAACAGTTGTTTCCCCCAATGGAAAAGGGAAATACAGGTTCAATTCCTTTAGCAAGACTTCTTAACCTTAGGCCAGTTGACATTCACTGTTTAATAATAGGAATGTCAACTCACTCAAGAGTTTCATTAAAGGCAACTGACAAGCGTTAAGCGTTGTATTTCATTTGTCTTGTGTTCATATAAGTGTTTGCTTTTCTGGACATAAAGTGTGTAAAAATTGCCCAAATGTTTGATATACTAAGAAGACTCGTGTTACATGTTTCCGACCAAAGCTCAATTAGGATTCATTTAAACAGACACAGAAACCTACCAAACTGCATCCGCCACATACTTGTAAAAAATACAAGTGTAACAGCCACATCCACATGTAAAATAGACTAAAAATAATGAAAGCACTAATAATAAAAACATGAAAACCAACACTCAATAACATCAACTATGAACACTGTCACAATGTGCTGACCGTGTTTGGAAAATAAAAAACCTTTCCATTACTCTATAGACTTATATAAAAATCTAAACATTCAGTTAAAAATAAACATAAAAAACATTCCTGATAATAGCTAACAGAATAACCAAAAGCGTGCATATATATATATATATATATATATATATATATATATATAATATAACATTTGGACAATTTTTAAACACATTATGTCCAGCAATGAAAACGTTTATATGAATATAAGAAAAATTAAATAAAAAGCTTAATCACAACACATTGTCAGATGTCTTTAATGAAACTTGTATAAAAGAGGGATTCTGCCCAAATACACACACACATATATATAACATACATATACATATATATATATATATATATATATATATATATATATTTATAAAATGTTTTTTTCTGGTCAAAGTTAAACTTGTTTGAAAAATGGTTATATGAAAGAGTGCCCAGTACACAATGTAAAAAAAAAGAAAAGCCAAATATACAGAGCTATTAAATATCAAAGTCAAGGAAAACTAACCACTTATGCTACCATAGTTTATAAACAAAGCATTCATGATTCACTATTAACGTCTACTGCCAGAAGAAATCTTACCAGTGGAAACCATTCCTTGAATTTGTGTGTGTGTGTATATATATATATATATATATATATATATTATATACACACACACAAATTAGGATTAAATACAGATGAAATGTGGGTTGGAATTCAACAAAATGATGAGCTAAAGAAGAAATAGGAAATGTTTATAAATCTAACATGTTTTGCTTTTATTAAAGCTTCATCAAATGATGAAGCTTAAATGTTTCCTATTTGTTCTTATATATATATATATATATATATATATATATATATATATATATATATATAATATAGTTGCTTCAATATGAATTTCAATTTCTGACTTTTTGTGCTTTTTTTTTTCTTTTTGGAACAATAACAAATTTCTACAATCTAAATCTTTAATAACATTGTTGGAATTATTTTGTATGTGCGTAAACTCAGAATATTGGAATGTGGTCCTTTTTTCTTCCCATAAAAATACTTTTTTAAAAAAATCAAGGATTTGGTTAAAAAAAAAAAAAATTTTATTTCATTTGTCTTCCTCTTGAAAATGTGGAAATTTTATGTGCAGCTGCAACTCTTAATCAGAAAACACTAGATTTGTGTTTCATGCAGCAAATCTGACCGCTTCACCTCATCGCTGATAACGTCTGCCAGGAGACTTCTTTTAACACTCAATAGGTGGCATTGTATTAAGCAGCATAAAATAAGGTACTCAAAAACCCTTCCTCATTTTGCTCTCTCAACCACAAGATGCAGTAGGGTGAGGACATATCTCGTTTCCCCACCAGTAAGTATGCTTGGCCACCAGATGAACAAACTCCTTAGTCTCTGGGAAAACCAATTTCTTAGTTTCAAACAAACCACATGGCACGCTCACACAAACACTACAGCTAATGTAAAGAAACCCCTAAATAAATATTAACCTTAGTTCCCCTTCAATATAGTTATATCAGTTGAATATGAGTCTGTTTCGATATGATATTGCTTGTATACAAACACATAAATTATATATATATATATATATATATATATATATATAAGCTATATATTATTAGTAGGAAAGATTGTTTATATTTAAAAAAAATAAAAAAGACATTGACCAATGTATCTGTTTGCCTTAAAAGTAGATATTTCCAAAGATTTGCTAAATACACAATGAAAAATATTTCCCAAACTTAATAAAAACAAAGTTTTATCATCAAAACCTTTCTTATTATTAAGAGGATTTTTTTATTATAAATTATATCTTTTTATCCTTTTTAGAACGATAAAAATTTTAGTTCTTGCATCAACAGGTGATCATAAATTAGTATGAGAGACTTTAGCATATTTTTGTGGTGAAAAAATAATTGTTGGATTTTAATGAAGCTTTCAGGACTTATACACAAATGAAACTATTTTAGAAATGTTAATTTTTTTTTTTTTTTTTTTTAGAAAATCTTGGTAAAATTTTTTTACATCTATTACCCACCTCCCATTTAATTCATTTTAGGAAATTCATTTTTGTAGGACTTAATGTTAATATTAGTTATAAGCACAAGTCCTTGAGTGAAACTAATGAATAATAAATTTTTTCAAGATTTGTTTTAATTTTTTTTAAATTCTAATAATCTATAAAGTTTTAAACCTTTTAAAATTCTGTATTAATTTATAGTGGCCAGGTAATATTTATTATATTGTTTACTAATCATTAATAGAAAAAGCTTACTACAATTCAGCAACCCCCAGCATTTATGAAATGAATTTAAAATTTTTTTGCATGCCAATTTTTGTAAATACAGACATCCAAACATATCAAAATATAAGAGTGGTAACTATAGTAAATTTAAAATTTATTGGTAATCTTCAACATTTTCTCAACAAGCGTCTTTGTACACAAAGCCAAAGTACAAAAAATTCAATAAAACATTAGATTACGGAGAATATTTTCCTACATTTTTAAGATTACTGGCTAGTTAAAAAATAATACAAAAAATAATACATTACAGTCATCAACTAATTTTTACAGCTGTCCCCATAGAAAAAATGACCAAACGTATGTCTATCAAAAAAGTTGTCAACATAAATACACCCACGTCCATGTTAAAAAAATGTTTTTCTGCAATATTTTAAACTAAAAGTAATTCTTGTTTCAAATCAGATTCATTAAATGTTAAATCAGCTAATCTTCCTCAAAGTTTCAGAAGAGTATATTTTATTTTTGAAAGATTTTTAATAAAGAGAATTATTTTGTGTTGATAGTTGTGTATCTGGTCAATTTCACCCATTTTTAGTGATTTTAAAAAAAATAAAAATAAAAATAATTCCTATCAATTTAAATTCAATTTGAAACACTGCAAAGTATTTTGCTTATTGGAAATAATAAATTTAGTCTATTAGCTTGAAATTAAAACTAAAATAAAAGCTTCTAGAAAAATTTTTCATTTTTAAAAATTTATTTTAAACATTAGACACCCTTTTTTTTTTTCTTTTTTTTTTTTTTGGAGATACTTAAAATATATTTTTCTGTCCTTTTTTTTTCTGAGCTATGTCTATCTGTATGCATACAAGTATATTTATTGTGTTTTTTTTAAATTTTGTTCTATGTATAAAATATATATGTAAAATCCTACCTTTTGTGTTAAATTCATTTTAATCTGGAAGTTCTCAATTGCAGCCATTATTTTTGGTACACACCTTTCCCAACAGTCTAAAATAAAATGTTAGAAACAGTGCTCAACTGGCTAATAAAACCAGATTTGCTGCCTGAAAAAAATCTAATTCTACAAGTTTTTCTTAAGAATTGAGTGTTCGATCACTTTGTTAACATAATGCGATTTTTGATTTTTTTTTTTTTTTTTTTTTTTTTTTTCTAATAATTTTTAAAAGTAATAAATGTTCGGCAAACTTTGACTTTCATGCCAGTAAAAAGTGGAATGTCAAAAGATCACTTTTTCCTTGACAAACCAATTATTTTTAACTACCTTCACTCCTCAGCAAAGTTTATTGTTTTAAAAAACAATGATTAGAATTTTAATAAATCTTAAACAGATGAAAGTGAATTTATACATTTTCTTTGTTCTTGAGAATTGACAACAAAAATAATAAACCCTATTTATTAGATTGTTTATTGGAATGGTTGGCAAAACATTGACTAATTGCTAATCGATTCAAACTTTATAAAATGGTGAATAAGGATTTCCTTATACTTTTTCACATATTTTAATAATTTAGTAAATTCCTATAAATTTTATTAATTTTTCACATTTATTTCTTTATAAATTGGTAAAAGATAAATATTTCATTGCATTAGTTTTAATTCTATCTTGGTTTTTAGAATGTTGTAAATATAAAATTATTCTTATGAATAAACAATCTAATAAATATCTGTCTATATTTCTGAGATGAGGTATTATGTACACTATTTATATTATTTGGACAATTGTCCTCATCTTTGTCGCATATTTATTACAACATTTTGTCCACTGTGCCATATGTCCTCAAGGATAAAGGCGTTGGTTAAATCCAGTGACAGAACCCAAAGAGTGTTAGTTCAATACCCGGTTAAGGCCGTGGAGAACCTGGAGAAGGGAATTAACAGGAGATAACTGATAACTGATATCCATTAAACATGGCACTTGGAACTAGAACAGTCTACCCCAGTGAGTGAAATAAAGGGTTCTGTTCGACATTCCAACCACCTGATGAAAGCCGGAGCGTACAACGGCCGAAACGTTGTAATAAATATGGCGACAAAGATGAGGACAATAGTCCGAATAATGTAAATAATCTAATAAATAGTTTTAATATATTTGTTGTAAATTCTCAAGAACCAAAAAAAAATGTATAAATTCACTTTTATCATGTTTAAGTTTTTGTTACAATTCTAAATATTGCTTTTTAAAACGGCAAACAATCCCTAGGAGTGAAGGTAGTTAAAAATAATAGCAGTCTCAAGGGGAAAACTGTCTTTTTGACACTGTTGCTTTTTTTTGGGGGGGGTTACAGGCGCAAAGGTCCAAGTTTGCCAAATGTTCAATTTGATCTGTTTGTATTGATTGCAATATAGGCTGAATTCTGCAATATTTTTGTTTCTTTTCTTGTATTTTATTTGAATGTTATTATCACATTTTTTTCTCCAAAACCAAGCAAAATGCAACATGGCCGTCCTATTTGTATCTTTCTTGTCACCTTGTTACAAATTCACTTTTCCATGTTTCCATTTTATCCGTTCCAGATATGTTAGATCTCCAAACCATCGCCCCTCAGTGAGATCCAGGTACCTCTACTCTCTTTCAGATCGTTTCGCAATTAATTGACTTAGCTTAATTATCCCCTAACGACATAGCTTTCTTTCTCCTTGTCCTTCTGAACCCGGTGCTTAAATATGGTAGAGGCCATTCATCTTTTTCTGCTAACAGCTAATTTTTTACCTCATTCTCCATCACCAGCCACCAGAACTTTTTTTTTTTTTTTCCTTCAAAGAAAACAAGCAGCTTTTAATTTGCTCAATGGCAAAGGGAGAGAAATAATTGCTTTTGGGAGCAAAAAAATATATATATAAAAAAAAAAAATGGAATGTTTGACTAAAAGCTTTGAGTTTTTATTTTTTTAACCATGATTTTTTTTTCTTTTTAATTCTGGCTTTGAAACCTGCTTCTACTGCAAAACCTTTCCTTGAAATTAATCCACCAAATATTTTATCATTTTTATGGGTAGTATTCTATTAATTTAAGACTGTAACTATTCATCATTATGAGCTAAATTTCTAATCACTTTATTAAATTTTTGCATTTTGGAAATTATTTTGTGTTGATCAGTTTTCCCATAAATGTTTGTAATGTGGAGTAAAAATCTAATTTTCTCATTGTATTTATTCTTATTCCTGATAACAAACCCACCCTCCTTTATCCAAGGAGATGATGGAAAGTTTGGACTTTCATGCCTGCAAAAAAAAAAATGCAATGTCAAAAGGACTGTTTTTCCCTTCACACTGCTATTATTTTAACTATCTTTACTCTTTGGAAATTTTTTTTTTTTTTTTTTTTTTTTAAGCAATGATTAGAATTGTAATAAAACCTAAACATATGAAAGTGAATTTATACATTTTCTTTGTTCTTGAGAATTGGCAACAAAAATACTACACACTATTTATTTATTGTTTATTTGAATGGTTGGCAAAGGATCAGCAAATTGCCAATTGATTTGAACTTTATAAAATGATAAATAATAATGATTTACTTATATTAGTTTCATATATTTGAATAGTTTAATAAGTGTTTATAAATTTATGAATAAAAATGGTTTTCATATTTATTTCTTTATAAATTGGTAAATGATAAATTTTGTAAATATAAAATTATTCTTGTAAATAAACAATCTAATAAGTAAATAGTCTTTAACTTTTTTTCTTGTCAATTCTGAAGAACAAAGAAAATGTATAAATTCATATTCATATGTTTAGGTTCTATCAAAATTCTAATCATTGCTTTTTAAAACAAACATTGCCAAGGATGCAAATTGTTTAATAAAATAGGGATATCAATGGAAAAACCAACTTTTGACAATCATTTGGGCTTGATTTACTAATGCTTTTTTTAAGTGTCCAAAAATAAAGACCTTTCTATCACCTGCTCAGACAAAAGGGGCGGGGTTGTTATCAGGAATGAAATTTTTTTTTTTTTTTATTCTACAATAAAGACATTTATGAATGTCAAAATAATATCTGAAAAATGAAATGTTAATAATGCTTAGAAAGTCTAATAATGACGGCAAGCCATGTTCGGAATTAAGAGAGTGCTACCATAAAATATGGTCAACCCAACCAAAACTCATTATTTTTCATCTACCATTCACCATTTCACCAAGTTTTGTCACAAAAGAACATATCTTTTTTTAAATTCTTTCAGGAAAAGAATTTATTCATAAATTTTATTTCCCAAACATTCAACCACATATATTTTGTATAATTTTTATTCATTGCCAATTTACTGAAGAGGTGTGTAAAACAGTTTTTTAATTTCTATAAAAAAAATTATTGAAAGGCTCTTCTTAAAAGGTGTATGATGTTCAGCAAGTTGCTGCATGTACAAGGTCCAGAAAGTATCCAACCATTTAATACTTAAAAAAAAAAAAAAAAAAAAAAAAAAATTACCTATATGCCATGGGACTTCTCATACCTATCCCAGGGTTAAAAAAGTCTGAAAAGTCCTCTCTCTTTACTGTTTGTTCCGTAGAATGATCATCAGTTTGAAAAATGCCATTACACTCAAAATCCTCAGTCATGATGACTTGCAACTTTGTGCTAGCACAACCAACAACAAACTGTTCCGTCTATCCAAATTTCGCTCACAAGGCTTTGTTCAGTTCATTGTGTGGTTTTCCAGCACGTTTCAAAGGCGCTACAGACCGTGATTGCTTCCCCAGACCGACAATATCAGAAAGTCATTTTCCTGACAAATCAATCATGGCAATATCTCATGATTCAGATTTCATGTTCAGAAAGTAAAACTTTTAACCAAACAGCCATCTGCCCAAAACATAAAAATAAAGCCCGTCTACTATATATAGATATAGGTGTTTGCTACAAATGATGTTAATTACAGCTAAAGGCTAAAAATAATTCTGAAGATAAGTAACTGATATTTGATAAATAATGTTTATTCACATCATCATACGTAAGTATTTTATTCAAATAAACTGACATCTCTGTCCGTCTGCTATAGACTTAGAAACTACTGCATAGATTTCAACTAATATATGACAGCCTATGTAAAACTGACCTTGGTCAACAACTAAGTCACGAAAGGTCAAAATTAAAATTAAGGTCAAAGAAAGTATTTGTCATGGAAGTGAAATTGTTATTCAATGTAAGGGAGGTAAATCAACTATTCGTAAGAAATTAATATCTAGTTATCTCCCTTAGACATTTTAATACTATCATGAAGTGTTCATTTTATTTGCGAATTCTTGATAATAACTGTGACATTACTCTATTTATTGAACAATTTAGTTCATGCCACCTTTACTAAAAAAACCTACTTCTACAAAAGAATTCTCATATTACTATATTAGTACAAGAAAGCACAATTTTAAAATTAAAAAAAAATTCAACCTCAGCGTCGTGACTGCACGCTCCAAAAGTATTCTTACAGTTAACAATATTACATTTCTAAAAAAACACTTCTTTCGGATTACACTTTATCTTTCGATGTCCTATTATTACATGGATGTAAAAAAAACTTACCTATTTCCATACCTGAGGATGATCGTATGAAACGATTGAAAGCTAAGCTAGTAGTGAAAAAAGACCTGATAAAACCGGAATTTATAAACAAGGATCATACCATTCTTTAACGGATTCGAGGTTAATGTATTTTATTATTTAAAATTGTTTGCGAGAGTGATTCTTGCCATATCATTAACTTCATTATCTGCTTTTCGTATGAATGATTTGCATAATATAAATTGAACCCGCACCACAAACGCGTCACAAAAACCTTTCCAGTTTGTCATGTTTTTCTAAATACTAATTGTTGATTATATAAAATTAAACAAAATTATATATTTCTGTTTGTGTTATTTTTAATAGATACAATTTTTTTTAAGTGAATGCATTGTTTTTTAAATAAACAGTATTAATTACATTTACCGACCAGAATGTTAGAGAAATTTCATAGAAAATATGTGTTCTTGACAGGAATCGAACTTGTGTCCTGTATGGAACTGCCTATTTTTCTATATATTCACACACACATATATATAAAAAACATGCTTATGACGTTGAAATACTTGTTCTTGTTTGATAACCAGAGTTAAGCAATGTCAAGTACCTAGATGGGTGACCACTTGGGAATCCCAGGTGCTGTAAGCTTGGATGCACAAGTGGCATAATGGATAATGGCTCAGAATTGAAAATCAGAGTAGAGATCCAATTCCCGTCAGGTTCGTTACATTCACTCACATGCAAATACCCTTGAGAAAGGTACAAGTCCACCTCCTCTCTCTCTCTCTCTCTCTCAAACTATGGGTTAAATAGTATGACTTCTATCAGTAAGTCATTGCGTTCTTCAAAAAATTACAACACTCTGAAAAATATTTTCTGGCTTATACTTGAAAAAAGGTTGATAACCCATAAAAATCGATCAATTATCAGAGAGCCAGAGAAGAGGCTGTGATGTGAAGTGTGTGGCCCTGAGGAAGCCAAAGAATTATGGTGGGGAAAAGGCTGCTAGGTAGAGCAATGTGCTTCCATGGAAGAGTCCGAGTAGGGTACTGGGTAGAGCTTTGTCTGGCATAAAGTCGTAATAGTGCTGTACCAATGTATTCTACAGTTTCTCTATTTTTAATTTATTTTCCAGTTAATTTTATTTAGTTAATATTGACATGTACCTAAGTAATTTAATACGGAATGGATGACTGATTTGTTCTAGAATTTGTCAAACTTTGTTCAGCAAAAATAAAAAGTT
Source organism: Acanthosepion esculentum (assembly GCA_964036315.1). Lineage (NCBI taxonomy): Eukaryota > Metazoa > Mollusca > Cephalopoda > Sepiida > Sepiidae > Acanthosepion > Acanthosepion esculentum. The sequence continues at coordinate 70,576,026 of OZ038511.1, read as the reverse complement.
AGTTCATTATGGCCCATGCATGAGTGATTCCTTAAATCTGGGGACATTAAATCATGTTTTGAAATTTTAGATTTTTTAGCAAAGTATTCTTGCTGTCTTTTGCAGTCTCTCAAGGAATCTTTTTTCTTCTTCTTCTTTTTTTTTTTTTTTTTTTTTTCATTAAGCAAAATCTATAAACTCGCATGAAATGGTAGTCTGAAGGTGAAATATCTGTTGAATAAATCAAAAACTTGAAACCTTCCCAACCAAACTCTAATAATTTTTGTTCAATCATGAAAGGAACTCAGTCTAGAAACTGACAGAACATCAAATGCTTTCTTTGAACTTGTTCCAGACACTTTTTATAGATTTTTATCTTCAGTTGGTTCAGTTGGGATCTCCAACTGGAGATAGGCTCTTTCCATTTAAACTATGTAGACAGTATCATCCTCTTTGGATGAAGACCAGCCTTTGTTACAGGACACTATCATACTTTTGCAACCCCAAACACTGGCGTCCTGGGTAAGGCGATAAACTACGTCCAACAGTAAGGCTTCTGATCAGGAGGGTTTGAGGAGTGTGGAACCACCTCTTAATTGCTGGTGTTCCCAGGTCCACCCTGACCCGGGGTGGTAGCACCTGTTAGGGTCCCAGCTATGGGCAAATAGTTAACTCTGCAACTGAGGTAAAAAGCATTACCAGCAATATGTTTTTGGAAAAAAACAATTGCCAGCTATACGTTTTTGAAAAAATAATATTACCAGCTATACATTTTTGAGGAAAAAAAATATTAACAGAAATAGATTTTTGACAAAACAAAAATATTACCCGGAATAAAAAAAAAAAAAGTTGTTGGCATTAAATGACCCATTGAGGTTGATATGCTGTAAACCAAACCAAACACTGGTGCAACCACCAATTGCACAGAATCTATGTGGCAAAGATACAAATCAAAAACCGTTTTAATATATGAACCAACAAATCATGATATGATGACTTTATACAAAACCAAAGATTAAAAGACTCTGAATTTTTTTCCATTTTTTGGAGCCAAATCAGCATGTCTTTATTTCTGTTTAATAACATTGGTTTTTGAATTCGTACTATGTTAAAAACACTTTTATTAATGTTAATTTTCCGAGATTGAAAACCTAATCAAGAACTTCAAGTTAAATGTCATGATGTAAATTTAAATATATGAGGTGGGCAGGAGGTGGGGGAGTGAAGTATAATAGCACCCACCCCCCACAAACTCTTGCGTTCTGCATTGTTTTAAAATAATCCCTTATGACCATTCATCGTAAAAAAAACAGACTTTTTTTGTTACTTTCTTATTCACTACTTAAGAGTATGTATAGGGCTTTTTTTCTCAAGAAATGTGTGTTGCATAGACCCTCGTTCTGAGGAGGTCTTCATTGATGGGGTCGATTCCATAACGTACCTTCTCTTGCTCAGGTGTTGAAATGTTTTTGAAATCCGGAGATGAAAGAGAACTTCAGCGAAAGGGATTTTAAACTTATCCATTTTGTTAAACATGTCGACATGTGCATTTTTAATGGGGTCGCTCTATCACCCCCACTGAGAAGCATATTCCATACATGAAAATAATACATCTACATTCTTCGATGTGTAAAAATGAAGTCCCTGAAATCCCTTTCTATCTCTAACATTCCCACGATGATTTTAGCCAATCAAAAACGACTTCCTCTGTTTTCCTGTATCTGACCTCAAAGGTCAAAATGAGGAAGTGAGAGGAGAAATACAATTCTCTAAAAAAATAAGTCTGCTAGACTATTATTTAACATGTGGAAGCTACACATCAATATGACTAACATATCCAACCTGGTGCAAATGGATTTTTAATACTTGATTTGGATATTATGATGTTGGCTATCTCTTGCATTATTCAAGGAGGTTACTGAAAAGTTCTCAACCTGACCAAGAAGACTTTCTGTTTGTTTGCATTTTAAGTAATTTCTATTTCTAAGAACAAGTTGCAATGATGAATGTATTATCCTAACTACTAATAATACTTGGTAGTTAATAATAAATTTGGAGTACACTAACATGACTAACACACACAGAGGATTAAAGAAAACATTTTTTTATATGCCCACTAATGGACATATTAAAATGCATTTACATCGCATAATTTTATGAAAGTTCAATCAAGGAAACAATCTGTGAAGACATCTGGAAAAATATGTAGTGTTTATGGTTAAGTATAAGGTTGGTTTGGAAAATTTAATTCTGAAGAAACACTATTGAACGATGACCCCCAGCCCAGGGCGTTGAATGGACTTTTATAATGAAGTTCTAAATTCTTTAATGGAAAATAATCCATGGTGAGATATTTATTAACAAAGATGTCAAACACACAACAATCTATAATATGCCAACAGGCAAGAATTTAGATGTTTTGGCTCCATGCACACTTCGCAAAATGAACAAAGTGGCGTGTTGATAGACAAAAATAGAAATTATTTATAACTCCACCTATTGAAAAGATAGACCTGTGTATGATGACATCTGGCAGCAGCAAGGCTTCTGATTGAGAGATTGGAGGTTTTGAGGAGCATGGAACAACCTCCTAATTGCTGCTGTTCCCAGGTCCACCCTAAACCAAGGTGGTAGCACCTGTTAGGGTCTCGGCTATGGGCAAGTAGTGAACCCCAAAATAAAACACTATGAAGTATAGTAATATATTTTTATAGCAGCAATACATTTTTTTTACATATAAAAAAAATGACCAACAATACATTTTATAGCAAAAATGGTTAATACATTTTATCTGTAGTTGAAGGCATAAAATTGCATTCAAACTATTTAGATTTCAGCAGTAAATAACCCATAGTGGTGTTGATATGCTGCTAAACAAAATCAACCAACCAGCTAATAAAATGAAATTATTTGGTCGAAGGGAAGTAGGCTCAGAAATGAGAATGTAGGACAGGTGGATATTTCTTATGTTTAATGTTAGGGAGGGGATGTGGAGAAAGAGAAAGACAGTGGGTCGATCAAGGCAAGGGGGCCACAAAAGATCCGGAGCGAGAGCAGATAGGAATGAAAAATGAAAGGATGTGGAGAAGGGAAGTGTATAGATCAAACAACTGGAGATGTCGATTGACGCTACACTTAAACCGTTGGAGATTGTATTTGTCAGGGAAACAGGAATAGGGAAGGGAGTTCCATAGGCGAGATGTGTGAGACATGAAGCTATTGGAGTAGAAGAGACGTCTACATCTAACAGTTTCCACGGTGTCGGGATGGGAGCGGGATAAAATAATAAATAATGTTATAAATAAAACTCCTTACAGAAATAAATATATATATACATATATATATATATATATATATACATATATATATATATATATACATACACACACACACACATAGCAACTGTCTTAGAGATAATATAGGTCAGTCTCTTCTGTCATAACAGGAGAATGTAGAGTTAGCATGTCCTGGAGCCATATACCGCAGACTGGCCGAGAGTAACTGAAGTTCTCAAGAGTTGAATAAAATGTAAATAAATGTATAAACAAGTACCCCAGAGATAATATGGAGCAGCCTCTTCTGTCATCCCAGGAGAATTAGCGTGTTGGACAAGGTCCTGGAACTGTATACCACATACATGCCAAGAATAACTGACGTGGTTAGAATAGAGGGCAATGTCAAGTAATGAAGATTCATGCCTCATCATTTTGCCAGGACACCCACTTCATTACAAGACTTATGGCCACATCATGTTGAAACCAAAGTTAAGGAACATTGAGCCTGGTTCGTACATAGATGGGTGACAGCTTGGGAATCCCAGGTGCTGTCAGCTTGGATGTGCAGGTGGTGTAATGGATAATGACACAGAATGGTTAATTGGAGAGTCAAGTTCCAATTCCTGTTCAGTTCATTATAGTCACTTACGCGCGAATACCTTTGGGAAAGGTATGAATCCACCTCTTCTCCCCACAGTTATTTTCTGGCTTTAAATAACATGCAAAGGGTTGATAAGCCATAAAAAATGAATCCATCAATCAATCAATCAATGAAATACTGATTAGCTACAAAGGCATGTCTTTTAGATTTATTAACATTCTCTGAAATGTAAATATATATATATATATATATATATAGGTAAATAGCAGGACAGAATGGGTTCTATAGCCTTAGGTGATAACTGGACTAGGAGAAGGAAAAACTCTGAATTCAAAACTGTATGTAACCTGGCATAGCACATACTATACAGCTAAAGAAAAGATAGTTCACACTGACTCAATGATGCCAACTACAGTCGATAGAATCTACTGTGGCCACAAAGTGAGGGATCACTTTATATATTGATTTTAATCCAGAATTGATCCCCTACTTAATATCTACATAATTTTTTATCAAATTCTGATTTTTTTTTTATCCACCTCTTCACCCCCCAGCTATGGGTGAATTAGTAATTCTTATATCACTAAACCATTATTTTTTTTTTTAAATTCTTACAATCTAAAAATATTTTCTGGCTTTAAATAACCTGCAAAGGGTTGATAAGTCATAAAAAATGAATCGATCACTTCATTACAGTCCAGTCAATTTTGACAGTTTTTTTTTTTTTTGTAGTTTTTTTTTAAGTGCATGCTGATATGAGATCTGTCACAATACAATGAAAGGTAATCTTTTTCATCGAAGTTTGAGGGCATCAAAAGCATTTGCTTTTTAATTAACAAAAAAAAACGGAACAAATTTTGATCTCCTTATTTTGGACCACCGATTTTATATATAAACCTTATTTTGAAAGCTCAAAGAAAGGAGGCCAACACCATTTGGAAGACTTGAGCTATGATATGGGCTACAACTTGTATAAATCTGAACCCTTGTTTTCAAAGATATAACGCATGATGCCACTGTCTGTTACCTGAATTTCTAATTTATTTTTTAAAAGGGTGAGTGTGATTCATAAAATCATTTTCTAAGCACACTCATCTGCCAGGAACTTGCTAATCCTGATTACAGTCACCTACACAAACCGACAGAGGCCATCTGTGGTTTGTGTTGCAACTATGCTGAGTGAAGCTTAATTACAGTTTCTGAGAGAGAATGCATAATCTGGTGGGATCAACAGTTTCAGGGGCCTTTTTTATGAAAAAGGACCAGTACACTCAAACCCTCAGTCACAATGACTTATGACTTTGTGCTAGCACAATCATCGACAGCTTCTGAACATTTGCATCTACCCAATTTCACTCACATGGTTTTGTTCAACCCATGGTTATGGTTTACAGGCACTTGCCAAATGTGCCATGTGCTCAGATCACCAGGCTGATAACATGAAGAAGTTACCTCTCTGACAAATTGACCATGGGGTAATTCAAACTCGGATCTTTAGTTCAAAACGCAAACATTCTGACCACCCAGCGAGCAAAATAAACAATCGGTTGTAATAGCTAAATTCATATTTTGGAAACTAAAAAAGAGTATGAAAATTCAATAAAAAAAAAATAAAAGGTTAATTTTTTAAAACCTTTTTGATGCTAATATATGCCCAAAGAGAAAATAAAATAATCTAATCAAGTCTTCAAATAAAAGTTTAAGAAGTAACTCCCCCCACCCATCAATACTGGAAAGAGCAATAACAACTACTGGACTACAGCTATATTACCATTATCATATGCTTTTATATTTTTTTAAGGTGGGGGGGACTATCTCTCTCACACACACACACACACACACACACACACACACACACACTGATGATAATAATTGAAATAAATAAATTTAATTTTTGGAAATTAATAATAATAATAAAACGAATGGGTGGGTAATAAATTTGTATAAACTTATTGCTAATTATTAAATAATAAAACATCAACGGTATGTAGGAGGGGAGCATGAAATGCCTTTTTTTCAATGGCTGACATTAACTGACATATTTTAATAAGAATGTTCAAACTCTTAGCCATGTTGGAATTTTTTTTTTTTTTTAAGCAATGATTTGAATTGTAATAACACCTAAATATATTAAAGTGAATTTATGCATTTTTTTTTGTTCGTGAAAAGTGACAACAAAAATAATAAACACTATTTATTCATTAGATTGTTTATTTACACTATTTATTTATTTGATTGTTTATTGGAATGGTTGGCAAAACATCGGCTAATTGCCAATTGATTTGTACTTTATAAAATGGTAAATGGTGCATAGCATGACGCTTTCAAAGAGGCAGCCTAACTCATCTGAAGTCAGGTCAGGGTTGCTGTTTGAGCTGATATGATGAAAACCCCGAAATCTGCGATGAGGACAGTGCATCACTGAAAACCCCCACCCTTGATGCATCTAAAATGTATTATGCAACTAGGATCATAAATTAGTTTAAAAAGGTATCGACTGTATTTGATGATGTACAAGATCCTTCAAAAAATCAAAAATAGGCCCAAAAAATAATCTCTCTTGGGTTTGAACTTCAAAATTGAGATATTTATAAATGTCTTCACAAATGCTGCAGACGACTTGTAGATGTTCTTGTTCGTCTAACTCTAATATTTTAATACAAATTAGTGATGTACTATCATCACCAAGCAGACACTAAAATTTCACCTATCGCAATGAACAGGTGTATTCTCAGCACCTTGAGCACCTACAGGAACTTAAACTCAACCCAGATCTCGGGTGGAACTTGTACATACGACCCATCACTAAAAATACTGGAAAGATAGGTGGTCCCTTGTACCGCTCCAGTAAGTACCTGGCTCCACCCTCTATCTTTATAAGAGCTAGTGCAGGCTAAAAATGGAGTACTGCTACCATACAAGTGTAGGAACTTCACTTTCCAGTTTAAAAGCATCTCAGAATTTTCCATCTGGTACCTCTTTCCCGAAGATGAAATGCTGTAAGCCTCTTACTGCGCCATTGCTATTTCTATAGAAAGTGTTCAGATGAACTATATTCCTTAGTTCCACCAGTGCTAACTATCATGACTAAGACCCACCATGCCACGCCCATTGTAGTGAACCACCCTCATTCCCTGCATATTCCATTGGTGCGATGTAAGTTCCACTTGAGCAGCTTTTCCCCTGCAAACAGCTGCTCTGTGGAGTCGCCTCCCAACAGGATGCTTCTCCGATCACTACAATCTTAAACCATTCGAATCTTCCCCACATATCCCCATAAACTGTGCCTCTTACTCTGTAACCCTCTACCTTGAGTGGTTCTTGAGCCTTGAAAAAGGGTGAACATCAGTGTAAAATCAAAAATAAATGAAAATGGTGGATGGTTGTTACATGAAATCAAATACAGGATTTTATAACTGTAAAAACGTCTAACACTGGTTTGTTACTGCTGCTGCATGATCTTCAAACTGGATTCTGTTGTTTGATAGCCACATGGAATAATATTACCGTAACTTCTTTTAGACGGACAGGAATAGAAAGCTATGTTGGGAGTATTTAATCGACATGTTTTCCCACTAATAAGTAACCTATTGAATCAATTTAATATCCTATTACCAAATGTTTTTTTGACAAAGTTTAACTTTGTGCCTGCAAGAAAATAGTATGTCAAAATGGTGGTTATTCCCTTGACACCACTATTATTATCACTGTTGACTCTCTTGGCAATGTTTGTTTTAAAAAGTGATTAGAATTTTAATAAAATCCAAACAAATGAAAGTAGATTTATACAGTTTCTTTATTCTTGAGAACTGACAACAAAGATGTTAAACACTATTTAATTTACTTATTTACAAGAATATATTTTATATTTACAAGATTTAGTGGGTAAAATGACATATTTTTTTTATTCGTTGAGTTTGTCAGGAGGAGCCGCTTTTCTATTTTGGAATATTTTAAGAGGTTTTTGTTTTGCATTGAATATAAAATAGGGTATTGGAGAAGCTTGGAAGTGTTTTCAATGTATTTCTCCCCTTCATGTAAATATTGAGGGCTGCAAATTCTGAGTGCTCTTAAGTAGAATCTAATAATTATTCCAGATTTTATTTTGTTGTTATGATGGGAATAGAAATTTATTAGGTAATTTTTATTAGTTAATTTTCAGTGGACACTAAGTTTTAAGCTACAGTTAACACAGTAAAACTGAAAATCAACTAATAAAAATGATCTCATAAATTTCTATTCTCGCTATAACAACAAAATCTGGAATAATAATCATTGGATTCTACTTAAGAGCACTCAGAATTTGCAGCCCTCAATATTTACGTGAAGAGGAGAAATACATTGAAAATGCCTTCACACTTCTCCAATACTCTAATGATTTCATGTTCAATGTAAAATGAAAGGCACATAAAATATTCCAAAATAGAACAGCAGCCTTTTAAAAACCCAACAAATAAAAAAATTTAAAAAATACCTTCACAAGATTATAAAATATGTAATATTCATTATTTATCATTTTATAAAGAAATAAGTATCAAAAGAATTGTTTTATTCATAAATTTATGTTACAAAAATGGGGTAGATGATCCTGACAGTTATAAATTATTGACGATTGGAAAACGTCCATGAAAGTATATTATCCCAAAAATATATCCAATTATGCATTTCGCTGTTTAGGCTTCATCAGATTGAAAGCAAAAAATGAGTTTTGTGTGCGTGCATATATTTCTCTATCATTATTAAATAATGAAATCTTTTTTTTTTTACCAAGCTGGTGTTGCTCATGACTAAAAATTCATAAATTTATAAAAATGTCCAAGAACAAGAAAATTTAAATCAACACATAACAATGAGTAACCGAGTAAGACGATAAACTACGTCCAGCAGCAAGGCCTCTGATCAGGAGGTTTTGAGGAGTGTGGAACCACCTCTTAATTGCTGGTGTTCCCAGGTCCACCCTGACCCAAGGTGGTAATACCTGTTGGGGTCCCAGCTATGGGCAAATAGTTCACCCTGAAACTGGGGTAAAAATGGGTTTTAATACCAGCAAAAAAAAAATATTACCAGCAATACATTTTTGAAGGAAAAAATTATTACCAGAAATAGATTTTTGACAAAACAAAATATTACCAGCAATAAAAACTGTCAGCATTAAATAACCCATTGAGGTTGATATGCTGTTAAACACAACAAACCAAACCAAATGATGAGTAACTAATTATAGATTTAAAAAAATGAATTTTTCAGGCATTTCTCTCATTTGCTCTTGCCACATAAATTCACTAAAATAATTTGAGAGCATAGCTTTCTCTTACATATTTTGTAATTTTTTTATAAATTTTTGTTTAAAAATTTTCTTTTATAAAAAGGTAAATAACAAATATCCCATTGTACTTGATTCATATATTTTTTATAATCTCGTAAATAAACATTGCCAAGGTAGTCAAAAAGTGTATGCAGTATTTGCAGTGTCAAGGGAATAATCATCCTTTTTGACACATCATTTTTTTGTGGGCACAAAGTTTAAACATTGCCATTTTTTAAATTTTTTTTTAAATATTTTTTGTTTTATTGTTTATTTATTTTATCATAATCCCAAGTCACCTTGTTCTCCATTCTTTACACCAACCAAACATTAAACAAAAAAAAATCTTGCTCGTATGAACTGAGACATTTTTTTTTTTATTAAGTTTTGACTTGCCATTTTTTTTTTTTTTTGGTCTGAATTTCTGGAATGAGAAGTTGTTATTTATATTTGGATTAATAACCTCATCTCTGTCATTATTGTCAGATCAGCAAAGAGACTAATTGCATTTAAAACAGCAGCCAATGGCTCCCTCCGCCACTCTCTCCCCTGCTGGTTCAAAGTCATTCAATCCTGGAACTCAGCCAATTTCTCCTTTGTCACCAGATCTTTTTTTGGCAGGATGAAAGTGTAGTATCATTTCTTTCTATGAGTTGGGAGAAGGTACCCAATCCTGGGGTTTCCAACCCTGTGGGCTCATCTCCCTCATTGCACTAAGAGAGGTGGTGTCTGTATAATATCGATGCCAGTGGTCACTGCGATTGATCAATTTTTGGCCTTTGCCCCTATGCATGCATTGCATACGGGGCACCCCATCCCATGTATAAAAATAAAAAAAAAAGGCCTTGTGTCACATCCTGCCTTAGTGGAGAGATCAGATAAATAAAAATTGCTTCTTGCCTTTTTGGCTGTGATCAAAGCGTAGTATCTGTTCTCTCCTTATTTTAAGTGAGTGAAGGCACCCTATCCCAGGAATTCCAACCTTGCAGCAGCACCTCCCTCACTGCACTAGGCAATTTTTGTCCTTTACCCATGCACATATGTTTATGGACCCCATGTTAAAAAAAAACTGTTATCATCCTGTTGTATTAGGGAAGCCAAGTAAATATCTTTTCATATCAGGTGCCTGGTCAAGCCTTGTCACCTTGAACAGGAAATTGCTGTTTCTATTTCCATTTTTTAGTTTTTGTATCTGCTCTTAAAGTTATCAAAACGTTTCAACCGTTGTGCCCTCTGGCCTTCTTCAGGTGCCTGGTGATCTAGGTAACCTCTAGTGAATTTCAATCTGAACCCTTTATTTAATCTATTGTTCTTTTTAGTACTAATCGATTATTTCTTCCCATTTTCATGGTACTACCTAGCCTGGGGTTCCAGTCAGGTCTGTTACAGTTAATTATATACCATTAGGGAATTTATGAATTCAACTCCCCCCAGCTAGGGGTTAAATAATAAGACTTGGATCTGGAAAAATCATTATTTTAAAAAAATTGTTAATGTCATATTCACTCACAAAATTTTTTTAAAATATTTAAATAACCAACAAAGGGTTGATAAGCCATAAAAAAAAAATCAGCCAAACTCAGCTCTGGAATTGAACACACAATTTCTATGCCACCAAATTCATTAACCAAATCTTTAATCAATTGCTCTATTGTCTACTCCAATAGAATAAATAAGGGGTTTAATTTGAAATTCCTTGATGGTTACTCGGATCGTCTAACACCTGACAAAGGTAGGAAGGCACGACAGCTAAAATGTGGCAACAACAAAGATGAGGATATTAGTCCAAATGTAAATAATGTCACTTTTTTGTATCACACTAAAACTTCTAGGACATTATACTATAAAGCAATGGTTAGATAGATGTTCTTGAGGGCTACTGTTTGAAGTTACCCAATTATTAGAACCCTTTGTGAGCTGATGTCGGCTACCTGCTGCAAAGCAGTTATTGATATGACTTTTTAACCCTATACTATATGTACACAGTTCAGTCTTTAATGGATGCTCTGTGCTGCGGCCTTGTGCCAGACTTATCTAAGCCTAGTAAATAACTCATGGTACCTGTTTTTTTTATGGCTAACAAAGTGGTATTGCATACCATTTGCTTATGCAATGGTTTCAATCCTCATTGGGTTGTACCCAATTTGATAAATATCTAACAGAATGCATGCTGATTATCAAGTGATGGTCAACAAACAGACCATTTCTGGGTTGACTGAATTTTACATGTCAACATTTAATTTAATGTAGAATTTCCTATGGACACCCAGTGAGGGTGGAATTCACTCAGTAGTAATGGCCAACTAGACTAGCCTCACTAAACATCACTCCAGGCTGAGGCATCCTACCATTGCTGAGAAGTTTGGCTTTCACACAATGACTCACTAATATGACCTTGTGTCATGCCTGATAAATAAATGCAAAAACAAAATATTTTCTGGTTTTAATTTAATTTTTTTTTTTTTAAACTGAAAATTTATCTTTTGTTTATTATTCCATCCACATAAAAATATTAATTTTTTTTCTTTAATTAGCAAAAAGGAAATTTTGTTAGCAATGCTTTTCTGTTAATAAAGCAATAATAATCCTCATATTGTGGATACTAAATTTAATTTTATCATTTTTAATTTATATTCAAAAATAAAAAAATAAATATTGGCTTCCATCTTGAAAAGACATTTATTTTTAGCAACAGAAAAAATGTCCAGCTCTTATGACAGATTTTTTTCAATTTAAATAGTGGAAAATTTTTAATCCTTTGAGTTAATGGAATGCTTTTTTAATTTTTTTTTAATTTGTGATGTTCCACACAATTTGATGATAACATATATATATATTATTTTTTTCATCAATTTCAGAAGGAAAAAGAAAAAAGGAATAAAAAAATAAAATATAAAAAATAATCCTTACATTGTGGATATTAAATTTGATTTTATCATTTTTAATTTAAATTCAAAAATAAAAAATAAATTCAGTGTTATTAACCTTTTAATTTATATTTTTCATAAATATTGGCTTCCATCTTGAAAAGACAATTAAAAGGTTTCTAAATATTTTCTAAAATAATATTTTATACTATGAAATTTTTTTTTTTTTTTTTGCTGGATCTATCCTTAAAAATTCAATGGAAAATGACAAATGGAATTTTTTTTGTTCATCTTCCTTGTCTATTTTTTGACTCACAAAAACAAGGAAAAAAACAAAATCAAGTACAAATCCATTTTGTTTAAATAACAATTTTTCTTTTACTTTTTTTTTTTTTTTACTTCCATTTTCTTCTTTCTTAACCCCCGTGCCCACTAGTTTTTTTAAATAATTTTAACACTTTCCCACCTTGCATGTTGTGATGTCCTCAAAAAATGTTTGTAACCGCATGTCACCACCTTGTAATCCAAAAGCATGCGTCTAACTTGCATCTTGCCAAATATGCTTGCCCTAAATTGTCTCTGTTCGTCAAGTCTGTTTGTCTGTCTGACATTGTCTGTTTTATTTTAATTTTGGGATTCGGTTTGTTCTAACATTTTATTTGATTTTATTTATCATTATTATTATTATTAACAAAAAAAAGAAGTTGGTATTCATTTTACAAGTCATTTTCTTTTTAAATATGATTGAATCTTTAGTTTGTATTTATTCATATTAAACTTTTTTTTTTCTGTTTTTCATTTACTTCCAGGGAGAGATTTTTTTTTTTTTTCCATCTCCGAAATCATGTTATTACGACATATTACAAATATACTTTATTTGCAGTCTGAACTTTAATCGTTATAAAATACTAAAAGGCAAAAAAAGAATCCTATTCCAATCGGATAAAAAAAGAAAAATCTGGCAAAATCTTAATCAAAAGAAGCGCTTTGTGGAACAAACTCCTTAGAGGATGCTTTCCCAGATCACTACAATTGTAACCTCTTTAAGTTAACCGTTATCTTTCCTACATATCCTTCTAAACTACACTTCTTACTTTCTCTTCTTATGTGCAACAACCTCAATCAGTAACCCTCTGCCTTGAGTGGCTCATGGGCCTTGTACTAGGTGAATAATTTAAAAAAAAAAAAAAAGGATATTTATTTAAATCTTCTACTAAATGCTAGTCCAAAACAACAAGAGATTCGGGTTCAATCTCAGTTTGAGGCGGAGCAGAGATCAGTTAATATTTTTATTGTTTTAGTCGTCAGATTTTATCTATAAACATTACTAATAAAAAAATAAAAAAAGCTTTTTATATTTTAATACATTTTCTGCTACATTGTGACATGTTGCATACTGCCTCTGATTCACATGCGAGTCCATTCTGTGGCCCTTTATCTAAGGGAATATAAAGCAACTGTGCCAAACACACCAGATGCAATTTACTGGCATTTACGTAATGTTTTTTAATCTTTTCTGTTAATCCCCCCCCCCCATATTAATTCACCCCCAAAATACAAAAGAATTAAAGTTACTAGAATTCACACCAAATTCTCCCAGAGTGAGTGCCTTCCATTGCACTCCTTTTGGGTTGACCTTTGCGATCGCCCCAAATATGGGCGACTTGGGTGTGCTATTTCTAAGTGTGAGGTCTACATTTGCATTCACCTTGGTAGAGAAACAAAAACAGATTTTTTTTTTTTCTTGTAAATTGTAAAAATATTCCTTGTAAGTACCTCAAATATCATCTGAACTTACAAAATCTGAATAACTTCCTGATATTTGGTAATTTTTCATTCCTAGGGTTGGGATTGTTGCAAGGCAAGCTAAACAAATTTTGATTTAAAATTTTTAATTCCAAGAATTTCCAAAAATTTAATAAAACAAACAAGCAAACTTTGATTTAAAATTTATAATTTTGGGGGGGTGAATTAATATTTGCTATAAATAACTTTACATTATTTGGGGTGAATTAACAGTAAAGATCCATTTTTTATATACAAGTTGAGTATCCTTCATCCAAAATTTGGAAACCTCCAAAATCCCAAAAGTTTTTCAGGTGCTGACATGACTTGCTAGAAATGGAAAATTTCAGGAAGCAGTGGATAGATCCCTAGGTGATGTGCAGCTGTTCTAAGTGACCTCATCTGCCCTGGGTGGGGGTTCCCCAGCCCAGCTATGTAGTCTACATTGGCATCATTTCTTTTGTTAGTGACCCTCACAGTAACACCTTTGTTCATGGATTACTTACCATGTGTTTCATGCTCAGTAAAGATATTATTCAAATTGTCAAAAAGTCCTGCATTTAATTTTTGTAAGAAGTGATCATGTCTTTTTGTAGACATACCGAAAGTACAAAACTTTATTTTTATGTGAAATCTTAATTTCACCACTTAAAAATCCGTGTGAGCATTACATGACTAGTGTCATTACCTGTATCTGTATGTACATAACATTTATTAATTTTTATATAAAACTACTTTCACGGTATATGTTATTTATATAAAACTACCTTCGGGGTATATGTACAAGCTGTTATGAAATGTAAAGAGATATCATGTTTATGCTAGGGTTCCATTCCCAAGCTGCTCCATTTTATAGATACTACATACAAATTAGATAACCTGTATTGCAAAATCAAAAAAAATCTGAAAGCCGAAACACTTCCAGTCCCAAGAATTTGGGATAAGTGATAATCAACCTGTGTGTGTGTGTGTGTGTGTGTGTGTGTGTGTGTGTGTGTGTGTGTATGTATGTATGTATGTATATATATATATATATATGATGGACGCGTGGCTGAGTGGTTAGAATGTTTGCTTTCTGACCATGAGACCCGGTTTTGAATCTCACCATGGTCAATTTGTCAGGAAGATGACTTCCTGATGTTATCGGACTAGATCGAGGTGGATCCCAGTATGCAGCACCTTAGGAAATTGCCTGAAAACCATACCACAGGTTGATCCAAGCCTTGTGAGTGAAATTGGGTAGACAGAACTCTTCTGGGTTGTTGATAGCTGTGCTAGCATGAAGCCACAAGTCATCGTGGTTGAGGGCTTGAGCGTGCTGGCCTTTTTCAAATTGTTGATTACGCTAGATAACACACTCTCTCTCCCAGAATCTGTAACTACGGTCTGCTCAGCATAGCTGCAGTATAAACAACAGGTGGGCTCTGTGGGTGTTGAGTAAACCCAAATGTGCCCGAGCAAGCGTCTGCAATAGGGACTGGCTAGCTGCACTAGTAGATGGGTATCCTCGAATACGAGTGACCAGCTAATATATATATATGTATATTTTTATGCCTACTATGATCATGTGCAACTGCCAAAAAGCAAATTGGGTGACATATGAAAACACTGCAATGTCAATTTGGAATTCACTTTTTTCTCATAGTAGGCCGAGTTAGTCCAGTTCCTATTTAAATAAATTAAAAAGTCACTATTGCAAATTTCAAAAAATGAGTCTTTCAAATCTTGACTCCAGTTACTTTTCCACAGCCCTAATATAGGAATCTGGAAAAAAAAAAGTGGGGAATCTGTTTATTACTTGGTTATAAAACAAAAGTGATTCCCCACTTAATGTCTAATTGCCTACTAATCAAATATTGACCAACAGATGGGCAAAAAGAAACACATTCGGTGATATTGGAAAACCAAGCATTACTAAATTTTGGAATTAATTTCTTCTCATTGTAGCCAGACTTAGCCAGCTCCTATTTTAATATACCCAAAAGTCACAATTGCAAAATTCCAAAAAATGCTAGTCTTTCAAATATGGAAACATGTCTCTAATATGAAATTTGCTATGTCAAAAAGTGGGGGATCTGTTTATTAGGCTATATAGCAAAATTGATCCCTCACTTAATATTCATTTATTAATCCAATAATGAAGATCTACAAGCAGTTATCAGGTGGGGCTACAAGTACCTTGGGGGTAACTGAATCTTTAAAATATCTTCAGAAATTTGTGACTTTCAAAAATAGTTTAGTCTGGAATAAAGCTTACCTGAATTGAGCACCTGTTAGTGATAATCTAACTCACTAAACAGTCATAATGGCCCTCTTTACCAGCTCACTAAAATGGTGAAGTTTTTTTTTGTTCTCTCTCTCTCTCTCTCTCTCTCTCTCTCTCTCTCTCCACACACACACACACATACATACATACATACATACATACATACATACATAGCATCATTTATTAAAATAAATATGGCCTTTTTTGTGTAGGGTCTCCATATATGGCTCAGGGTCATGTAATGGATCATCCAGAAATGAGCTTGTTCCTTTGGATATTTCCCCAGGCATCAGGTTGTGCCTATGACCATGTTGCTCATAATACACTGGAGAACTAGTGAGAGAAATCTCCAGGCACAAGACATCAGTTTTCGGTTTTCAACCTTGAAAGGCTGTAATATTATTATTATTATTTATTTTTTTTAATCATTCCACCTCAAGAAAGGCAATAAAGCCACTAAGATGCAAGGGGGTTACTGAGTGTGAAAGAACATCAGAAAAATTAAAACATAATAGAGAGCAATCAAGTAACAGTAATTAAGGAAACAAAAAATATCGATTGAGATTGCATTTAAATTTTTGCAGATCAAAGTTGACTGGGAAGCAAGAGGTCAGAAGAGAGTTCCACAAGTGAGAAGTGTGAGAAAAGAAACTGTTAGCACAGAACTTAAAGCTACATGTAGCAATTTCATTTGTAAAATGATGAGACCTAATTGCCAAACTAGTACTGCATTTAAATTTCATAAATTCAAGGTGCAGAAGAGAAAAGCTCACCAGAACAATTACCATGAAAATATTTCTTAAAAAGGCACAAAGAAGCTACGTTACAATGGTGGGGAAGGTAACTGAAGCCAAGATGCCACATCAGGACTGATAACATTGCAGATTCTTCTTTGGATTTTATTAAAAATCTCTAAATTGATAGAAGCACCAAACCGGATGTGATAGCAAAATTCCATGCATGGACGAATGGTAGACTTATAAATGTGTAAGATAGATTTGGACAAGAAAAATTGTATAGCACAACACAGTGAAAAAACTTTACTAGCAGTAGATCTAGCAATTGATTCAATATTTCATGGCCCAAGAAGGCGCGATGAGTCACTCTCCTGGAGGTTAGCATCAGCCATAATGATGGAATGTAAAAAAGGTTCTCGAAGACAATTAAAAGAAGAGTTTCATTTTGGAGATTTTAAAATATATACAAGTTTCTGGCATGTTTCATGTTTTTTAATCCTTTCATGAATTAGAGAAACTTCATATATTTGTTATTTTTTTTTTAAAATAAAGTATATTTGCAATATGAAAGTAAAAAAAAAAAAAAAAAAAAATTTCCCACCCCAATGACTTTCCCTCTCCTCGTGTCTCTCCATATCATAAGACTTTTCCAAATTTTGTTTGGACATTTGAACCTCTTATTTGGGTGTTTGACATTCTTAACAAAATAGCTTAGCCTATGTATTCTTCAACACTTGTCAGATTTCCAGCATTCAGAGAAAAAAAAAATTTTTAAAAATAACTTATTTCTCTAGAAAATGTCCTGTCATATCCTCATTAAATGTGTGTGACAGTCATTTCCAGAATTACACTTCTGCTCAAATACAGTTGACAGAAATTTTGGATACACTTAATGATTCAATATTTGATTATTAACTAGATCCGACCATTTCAGTAGGCCTAGGTACTCGGATATAAATACCACCAACCAACACCAAATTTTACCCAGGATATTTCTTCAATGTCTTTTTTGTTTAACAAAGGTCAGGCTACTGTCCTCATCGTATTGAAAATGTTTCCGAGTTGAGGAATTATAATTTACATTGTTTACACAACTCTGACTGTTGTCTTTATCTCAGCTGTCATATTTACAATGTTTCCGCAATGATTACATGACCTTGACTATTACTCCCATCTTGATTGTTGCATTCATACCATCTCTGCAATGTGAAGTTAATTGCACATGGACATTGATAAGCATACCAAATGCAATTGCATATTGATGCTGACATGATGCATTTACATCTGAGCATTGGCAAATGCCTTTAACAGAAAATGATTGCAGTGACGTGCTAAAAATAGGAATAGTTGCGATTGTAATCAAACAGTTGCAAATGAATCTGATCGTGGCTTTAAGCAACACATAAGAAGGCTAAGGAGCCATTAAACAAAACAAATTTAGCAAAAAATACACCGAGAAATCCTTCGTCATCCTAAAAAGCATAATGTCTCATTCCAGAGGATCTGTTATTCTAGGCTTCACCTCCCCATTTCACTAAAAGAGGTACAGTCAGGACATTCCCGGATGTCTATGGCATATCATAAAGGAACTAGACCATTTAATCTACCTATACGTATGCAGACAGAACTCCAAAATCACATAATTTTGTTTACCAGTCATGAGCGGTTGAATCATCGACTGTTGTATTTCTCCTTGCTGTCTGCACTGTGTCATAGTGCCAAACTGTGGTTGTGCACCAACAGCAGCACTCCCTGGTTTGATTAGGCACCTGATCCTATGAAAAGCTGAAGCAGTACAACAGAGGCATTAGCCAAATGCTCTGCAGTAGCATCCTAACTGTACTAGGTATCGACAAACATTGG
Organism: Acanthosepion esculentum; assembly: GCA_964036315.1. Taxonomy (NCBI): domain Eukaryota; kingdom Metazoa; phylum Mollusca; class Cephalopoda; order Sepiida; family Sepiidae; genus Acanthosepion; species Acanthosepion esculentum. The sequence goes on along the minus strand of OZ038511.1, from coordinate 70,557,348 downwards.
TTCTGATGGAGAACTCACACGCATGCCGAAGGTGAGCAGTGTTCACCAAACTATCTGATGCGGGCATTGCTCAGCAACTGCAATCCACCAGCCTGCTGCCACTGGCTTCACTGTATCGCTTGTAAAGGAAACTTAGGAGTTGCTAAGTCTTCCTCAAGGCCTCACCCCAACCTACTTGTAGGAAGGAGTAGGTTTACTTCTCCTTTGGTGAGGTGTGACCAGTCTTAATCCTGTTGCTCATTCAACACAGTAGCTGAGTGGTTAAGTCATTGAAGTTCTAATTATTGAATCCCTGCATGGGTCTGAACTTCACTCATGCTACTAAGAGAAAATTAATTTTTTATTGAACTAAATGTTTCTTTATGAGATGCAAGCATTTGTTAACAGGTACATTAGCTCATAAGGATTTAATATGTAAACTAGCCATGAGTTCATCTATCATATTTACACTTCTTAATTATTTGATAATGTCATCAGAATTTTTATGTAAAGGGATAATTGTTCCAAAAAATGGTGCTAAACTTTTGCTATGGCTTGTATAGTCTATACAGGGCTACCAATTCCGGATTGGATGGGTCATATTTTGTATTTTTTTGGTAGTCTAGGTATTTTTAGGGCGGTTTTCAATCGATTTTAACCACTAAATAGTGAAATAGCAACAGAAGATTGCTAAAAGTTAAGCATATTTACCAGTTCAGGATAGTGTATATTATCTTTTGGTTTTTAACTTTATTTTTTTAACCTTTGAAACAATAAAAACCTTGTTTCGAAGCATTAATGATTGTTTCATTTCCTGTTTTAAGCTTTGTCCTGCCTTTGATAACACGGCAACATGTACGTGAATATAAAATACACATTTTATTGTAACCTAATTATGTACAGTAATGGATCATATGCAATATGGGTGAACAATTCAATGAGAAAAATTGAAAATCAATACAGTATATCTAAATACAAATTAGAGACATGTCATAATAGATCATTCCGTTTTAAATAAGTCAACAATGTTTTGTAGCAATTTTTAGCATCAACTTGAGATTTTTCTTTTTAAAAAGTTGAATAATTTTAACACATTCAACGTTATCGCTAAAAAAAAATATTGAATTTTATATTTCGTGTTTTTTCGAGATTTAGCATGAGCAAAACAAATTCACGGATTTGGAAGAAAAAAAAATCAAGACTCAGAATGATATCAAAATCTGCGAAAAGTTTTCATCCTTTAACAGGCATGGCCGTGGAACTAGAATAATCTACCCCGGTGGATGAAATAAAGAGTTCAGTTTAAAATTCCAATCACCTGAAGAAGGCCCGAGTGTACAACAGCCAAAACATTGTGAATATGGCAATGAAGATAAGGATCACAGTCCAAATAATGTAAATAATGCAAGTAATCATAATAATTTATCTCAGAGATAGACAAAAAATGAGAAAAGTTTGCAAACTTATTACTTGAGACCAGGCTACTGCCGGAAAACAGAAAATGATGGATGACGGAAATCACTCCTAAAAAAATATAAACATACTCTTACTTGCTCATTCTACATATATATTGCTGTGTTATCAAAGGTAGAATAAGGCTTAAAACAGGAAATAAAACAATTATTAATGCTTCCAAACAAGGTTTTTATTGTTTCAAAACCTGAAAAAAAGCCTAAAACCAAAAAGATATACTACTGATCTACGAACGTCTCACTACCCCAGAGAAAAGAAAACCAGTATCAAAAATGTGTATTATTATCCTTCCTCTCGGTATGTTTCCAAGTCCTAGTCCCTTCAAAACCCTGAAAATTAAATTATACAGTCCGACTTTAATCTAGCACTCTTGGGACCAGGCCACTGCCGGACCAAGAAAATGCTGGATGATAGAAATCACCTCTTAAAGAAAAAAAAAAAAAGTTATGTAAATATAGACTTGTCAAATCATTCCATATATTTATTGCTGTGTTATCAAAGGTAGAACAAAGCTTAAAACAGGAGATAAGACAATCATTACTTTCAAACAAGGTTTTTATTGTCTTATGTAATTCAAAGGCAAAAAAAAGGCCTAAAACTAATATATACTTACCAATCTTGAATTGGTAAATATACATCTTTCCATTACATGTGCTATCCATTTTAGTTGTTGCCGCTGTTGGTAGTCCTCAAACAATGTGGTTTCTGTTATTTGGTACAGTTATTTGATTCTGTAGCACCAGTCCACAATATTAAAAAAAAAAGATGATCTTTGCCAGGACCCTCAAGCTTTACTCACCCAAAGCCTTTTTCACCGTTTTACTTGATTAGAAATGCTTAAATCTCCTAAAGAAGCATTTAATTCAATGAAAAATTAACCTCTCCCGACTTATAGACAAAATTAGAAAGCTTTGTAAACTATTACATGAAATCAGTTTTTAAAAGACACTATGTAAATATAATCTCGCCAGCTCATTCCACGTACATGTTGCCGTGTTATCAAAGGCAGGACAAAGCTTAAAACAGGAAATGAAACAATCATTAATGCTTCTAAACAAGGTTTTTATTGTTTCAAAGGTTAAAAAAATAAAGATAATAATATAATACCAAATGATAATATACACTATCCTGAACTGGTAAATATGGTTAATCTTCTGTTGCTATTTCACTGTTTAGTGGTTAAAATCGATTGAAAACCACCCTAAAAATACCTAGACTACCAAAAAAATACAAAATATGACCCATCCAATTCGGAATTGGTAGCCCTCTATAGACTATACAAGCCATAGCAATTGTTTTAGCCCCATTTCTTGGAACAATTATCCCTTTACATAAAAATTCTGTTGACATTGTTGAAAAACTAAAAGACATACACCCTTGTGCAAATTAATTGAAACAACCACTTTAGTTTCCTTTCTTCCACCATATGGTCAGTTTTAGACCCACTTGTGTGACAGGGTGTAATCGGTTTCTGTTTTTCTTCCTCATATTAGATCATTTGCAGTGGTGTGCAGCAATATGAATCTATTTTCAGGGCTTATGATGAAATTTGTTTGGCCTTGAAAAATATTACATCATCTGTGATTTTTTATCATGCCCAGACACTATTGTCTTGACTGTCGATTAGTTGTCCTACGGCCATTGTCTGCAATGGACATTACTCCAAGGAAGCATACAAAATTGTAATGCTGTAAAAACACACTGACAAACCTTACCAGTAAGCAAATCAAAGTACTAGACTGGCTCGGAAACTCTCCTAATTTAAATCCAATTGAGAATCTGTGGCCAGTCTGCAAGGAACGACTTCATAGAATGGATATACAAAGTACTAACATGTGCACTGGTTCACACTTGATTGAAAAAAATATGAAAAAAAGTAAATAATAATGGAATTATTCATTTTGTTTCAATTAATTTGCACAAGGGTGTAAATATGAGAGATAAACTCATGGATAGTTTAGATATTAAATCTGTATACATTGACGTACCTTTTAAAGAATGCTTGAATCTCCAAAAGAAATATTTAGTTACATATTTATTTATTTTTTTAGTCCAATGAAAAACTAACCTCTCTTGACTGATAGGCAAAATTATAAAGGTTCACAAATTTATTACATACAAGACTATATTAATGCTAACATTGTTTTTTGTTCTCCTCAGCAGAAGGCAAAAACTTCCTGAAGAAATAAGTTTTTTTTCCTCTTTTCTTATGGATTTTGTCTTCAACTTATGCACTAACAACATCAAGACCACAAAAGTGCAACTGTTCAACTGTCCAAAAAAAATTCTGCCAACCTCATCAAAAGACTAAAACATAAATATGACAAATAAGTTCATGGCTAGTTTCGATATTAAATCGCTTTACACCAACAATCCTGTTATAAATGCTTAAATCATGTCAAAAAATAGTACAATGAAAAACTAATTACTCCTGACTGATAGACAAAATTAGAATGGTTTCTAAATTTATTACATGCACGGCTATATTAAGACTAACATTATATTAATTTTATTTTTTTTTTATTTCATATGTCCCCTTGGCAGAGGACAAATTTACTGAAGAAATAATATTTTTTCTCTCACTTTTCTCGTGGATTTTACTCTTACCAAACATTGTGCTAAAAACATCAAGACTGCAAAGGCATTACCGTTCAACTGTCCAAACAAAATTTAGAACGTTAATGACTCTCGTCAATGTTAGAGACCTGTCTTGTTTGTGTTAATTATTAAATGCTTTATTTTTCCCAATCACCAGCAAACTGAAGCGGGACTCTACACCTAATTTTGATGCAGTCATGGATACAGAGAATCTTCTGCAGCAGAAAGAAGCTGAGGTATGCACTATTGAAGGTCAACTTGTCTATCGATATATATATATATATATATATATATATATATATATATATATATATATATATATATATATATATATATATAAGCAGACATCAAAATATTTTTTCTTTTCTTTATTTTATTTGTTTCATTTGTCATTATCTTAATTAACATCTTAGTTGCCACTATTGCTTTTTCCTATTTTCCTTCCTTATATATATATATATATATATATATATATATATATAATATGTGTGTGTAGTAAATATGCAATATAACAGAAAAGCTGTTCAACTATGCGTTTCGACACTTTATAGTAGGCATCTTCAGTTCAGAAAATGAGAGCGAACCCCCCTCCCTATGTGATACTTAACCAGATGTTGCTGGCAGACAGTTTGGTTTTGGTACAACCTCAAACCACCACCACCACCCCCGCAGTGTCTGCTAAGGGTCTTTAGTACCACTTCTACTTATTCCACACACTTTCTTCACATATGGGCTTGTTTCTCATTCCAGGCTGAGGACGCCTATTCTTATTCTGCATAATACTAACACCCCCACACAGACACACACATAGACATATATACACATATATATATATATATATATATATATATATATATATATATATATATATTTGATTTATACAAATATCAAATTTGTCACTTAGCTGATTGTATATATTCACCACCCTAGCTCCAGAGTTTCATAGACAAAACTTTTTATAACAATTCACTCCGCTCGTCAGGTTTCATATTACTATCACTCATACATAGTTAAAGTAAGATGTAGTAATATATACTATATTTTACTATCATTCGTATATGTGGATCCTAGTAATATAAAATATTAAAACTGATCCACAAAAAAGAGCTCAATGTATTTATTATTACAGAGCAATACAATTAATAAACAATAAAATCCAAAATCACCTCATATGGGGTAATTTTGGATTTTATTGTTTTTTATATATATATATATGTATATATATATATAATTTTACATCCTACAAAAAGCTACATAGCAAACAATCCTTACACACACACACACATATATATATTTTATTCTACATATTACTATCATTTTATGATTTATGATAAAATATGGATTAGAATCCAGGAAAACAGTAGAATAAGGAACAAATAGGAAACATTCATAAATTTAACATGTTTCACTTTTATATAAGCTTCATCAGAAATTTTTGGAAATTAATTATGGAAGAGACAGTCTGGAACTTTCTCTCGCATAATTCATTTCCCAAGATTTCTGATGAAGCTTAAATAAAAGCGAATCCTGTTAAATTTATAAACGTTCCTATTTGTTTCTTATCCTATTATCTCATGACATATATGTGTATATTATTTTAAATTTTACAATTATATATAGTAAAATCAAAAATATATCGGAATCCCAAAATATTGAAATATTTTTATCACTTTAGAAATGGGTCTTGGTCATAATACAAACGGTGTCAAATCGATTCTTAACATTTTACAGAGTTATCTGGACTTAGTTTACTTACAAATGTTATTGATATCAGCATTATTTTTTTTCTGAATTTTTAAAATTTTAACTTTTTTTTTTTGTAAGGGGGCACGTTTTTGTGGGGTAAGCCCATGCACAAACATTGGATGATAATAATTATTTATCTTAGATGAAGAATAAATAGATATATACTTATTATAAATTTGTGTAAATTTTTGTTTTTAATTAAAAATGCATATATCTGTTTGTTCTTTATTCAAAATAAATCTTTTTGTGTTGATGCTGTCAAAAAAAAAAGGCTGATTTTGTACGCAGAACAATTAAGTCCAAATAACTCAATTTTTAAACTATATCAATATTGTAAACAGGATCCTGTTTCTAAAATGATAAAAAAATGAATGTTGGAGCAATGCTGAAATTAGCACCAAATTCAACCAAAATATTCACTTCTTATCAGTTTTTGACAGTGTTTAAGTAGATGGGTACACTCATAAAAAAAAAGTAGGGAAAAAAACTGCAGAGAACAATTTGAAGGTCAACAATTTTTGTAGATTAACTTTCATTAGGCCCTCCTTAGGTCACAACATTTATCAGAAACAAGAAATATTGAATATTTTTATCATTTTAGAAGGGGTTCCTGTTCATAATATAAATACAACATCAAATTGATCCCTGACTTTTTACAGAGATATTTGTACTTAGTCTTTATTTACAAATGTTAAGTTTGAAATAGAAAATATCAGCCATACCTTATTGTCATAAACTATTATTAGTGACGATGTATACCATATTTTCTTGAACAGAAGACAAGAAATTTTGAATGAAAATTAATGAAGGATCGTCATATTATACACAAGTACACATTTTCCGAAATTTTTACACAGTTTAAAAAACCTCTTATTTAAAGCAGCAAGATTGCAAATATACTTCAGACAAAAAAAATTTGAAAACAAGTTTTGAAATTGAAATTAGAAAAAGAAACAAACAATGACTAAATATCCGGTTTGTTTCTTTAATATCATGCAAAATTAAGTATTTTAGTGAAATATATATATTATGTCATTCACAGACAGTACTGTTTCGCTGCATCACAGCTCCTCAGTGCGACTAGACTTCCGAATGCCTCAAGCCAGGATTGAAACACAACTAATTTGGTGTCAGCCAGAGCTATCTTCACTCGGTAGAGTTACACAACTAAATCTAGCGTATTGTTTTTACAAATGTAAACAAATGCCAATCAGCCAAAGTGCTCCATTCATTTTACTGAAGAGCTTTGCATTAGTGCAGGTGGCTGTTGTTTATAGAAATAGCTTATCACTCAACAGTGCTCAATTGAAATGTATTTTCAAGAGCTAAATTATATGACATTGAAATTTTAGTGGATAATATTGTCCAATTTCTCTAAAAAATATTTACAAAGGGACAGTGGTGGGATTCCAAAATTTTAAGAAGGAGTTCTCTCGACAACATGTCTCAATAGCAATGGATTCCCTCATTTTTCCATAGTCTATACTTTAGCATATTTGATATAATTTAGCAATAAAGCAGATTTTTCTTGAACTTCTTCAAAAATCCCCAAATTAATCTGCATTACATTGCAGGTTATCATTTTGAAAGGAAAAAATAAAAGAAATGCTTTAAAATCTTTTATTCATGATCATTTTTCTTTTTTTAAATTTTCAAATGGCCACTTGATTCTCTTCAGCTTTTGTTTACCTCACTCTTTCATCATCAGCATTGTGATTTTATCTAAGCCATGTTTTAATGAAATGAGTGGCATCCCATAAATTTAAAGGGAGGCCAATAAGATTAATTGTCATCAAGTTTGTTGCATTTTCCACTGTAAGGTGGCTTCCTTTATCTGAGTATATAATATTCATTCTTGAAAAACCTCTTTCTCCGTCCTTGATATGACGATAAACTACATCCAACAGCAAGGCCTCTGATCAGGAGGTTTTGAGGAGCGTGGAACCACCTCTTAATTGCTAGTGTTCCCAGGTCCACCCTGGCCCGGGCTGGTAGCACCTGTTAGGGTCCCAGCTATGGGCAAATAGTTAACCCTGAAACTGAGGTAAAAAGCATTATAAAAGTGTAAAAATAGGTTTTAATAACCAGAAATACTTTGTAAAAAATTATTACCAGAAATAAATTTTTGAAGAAAAAAAAATATTACCAGCAATACATTTTTGGAAAAAAATATCACCAGCTATACATTTTTGACAAAACGAAATATTACGAGGAAAAAAGTTGTCGGCATTAAATAACCCGTTGAGTTTAATATGCCGTAAAACACAACAAACCAAACCAAAACCTCTTTCTGTTTCGGAAGAACTGATAGCAATCTTATTTGTAATAGTTTTTGCTTTTTTGTACACTTTGAAGAATTACAGGATTATGAAAGTTTTTCAGGACATTTTCCACATAGTCATGAAAATTGTTAATAGGAATTCTCTGATGAAAAATTTTTACTGAAGCCGTTCAGCTTTTCTTCCGCAGCTTTCCAGGGAATAGCTGTTTCTTGAATATTCCAAGTATCTGGCTCTAGCAAGTTCAGCAGTTCATGAAATTTGTATTAACCTTTATTCGATCACCTGAATTTACATCCCCAACCGATTATGTGGCTACAGTTTGTAGTCAATTTAAAATTAGCAGTTTGTTTGTTCAGGTTGCAGCTAACAATGGGCTCACTGAGCTCATAAAATTCCAAAAGCAGGTTCACACAAACCTGTGCAAGCCCAGTGAATCCCACCACTGCATAGGGACGGATGTATTACAGGGGTCCGCATTATACACAAGAAAATACAGTATTTGCAAAATCTGAAAATATCATTGCTTAAACAATGTATAAAAAATAAATGTATTTAACTATGTTAAAATCAAACAAAAAGCGTATATCCCCCTTTCTGGAATTCACTCCTTGTCTTCATTTTGTTCTCTGCATGCTGCTGTGACTAACACCCACTCTCCAATGATACTGTTCAGTCGCTGGTGTATCCATACAGTTCTATTCTTGGCCTATCATTTCTCTTCATCACCTTCTGATCCTGTTTGTAGAAACAGAGCATGTCAGGTTCCTAGGGTTTGTTAAGCAAGCACTTTGATCAGATCACATGATAACCCCAGGTCTTGTTGGATATGAACGGCCCCCTCCACATCACACAGGATTTTCATTTTATATCCTTGCCCAATACATGTCTGATCACAGACTCCACCACCTTAAGCAGGTCAACGACGGCGCTCATCAACTTGCTGGGGGTCATGATTGGCGGTGTCCTTATAATTGCTTACCACTTCCTTTCTCTTGGTCACAGATGACACGTCCTTGCAAGAGGTGTCCAGCTTCTTTTCAGATTTTCAGATATCTCGGATGTTGAACAAGGTTGTCAAGTTCCTTTCTGTCTGGAAGCTGTTAATGGTTGTGCTAATGTTTCCAAACAGTTTCGTCTAATTTCACTCAAAAGGCATGGGTCGACCCATGGTATAGTTTTTAAACACTCCCCAAGGATTGTTTCCTCAAGACGATATTATCAAGAAGTCATCTCCTTGACTAATCAACCATGGTGAGATTTCAAAAGCTGGATCTCATGGTCAAAATGCTAATGTTCTAGCCATCCATCCATCCATGTGCTCACTAATATATAATCATATGACCTTAATTCAATGAAGAAACAGAATCAGCATTTTAAAAACTGAAGAAGGCCTGAGGATACAGTGACCAAAATGGTGTGAATATAAAATCGGCTAAGATGAGGGAAACAGTTCAAATGCATTCATATATAATCATGACCTTAATTCAAGAAAAAAGCAGAATTGGCATTACAAGTGCAAAAGAGAGCAAGCATCTGAAGAAGGCCCTAGGGTACAGTGGTCGAAACGTTTGAACGTAAAAACAACCAAAATGAGAGCAAAAGTTCAAATAAATTAGTCTATTAAAAAACACAGTTATTTATGACATTACCTAGCTTAGTCTGACACAAGGTCATACTACTGGGCACCCATTGAGGTCTGAATGCACTCAAAATTTGCAAAAACTCCAGAGGATGCTGTATTTAGTTATTTACTAAATTTACCACTGGCTCCCTCTTCAAGTGAAGTGCAGAAATTTTGCACTTTGGATGCAGACGCTAAGCAATCAAACTTCTACACATATTGGTTTCTCTTAGAAAAGCCAAATATTGGCCTGAGAAATTGACTCACTGTCGAAGAAGTGGGCATGGTTAAGCATAACTGACAAAATTCTCAATAACGATAAGAAGAGGAAAAAGAAGAACAGGACAAAATAATACGAAGCAAAGCAAAGCAACTATAAGACAATAACTAAAAAGTTCATAAGATAGTAATTATAGCCTTCTGACTTTAAGGAAAGAAAGAAAAAAATGTTCGAGTAAAGCCAAAAATTGTCCATTTTGATTGGCTAGAAAAGAAATCCCAGCATGCATCTGTAGGATTTGGCTATATAGTTGGAGAGGATATATGTTTTTTTTAAGTAGTTTAATTATTTATTTCCTTTGGCCCTTTTGGGGGCGTTTTTTTCTGTTTAACTTAGCCAGACTATGCCAGTGCATAGGCCTCGTTTATTTTTCTCCTCTTCTTTGTTTATATTCTCCATCTCTTTTTCTATTAGATGAGAGATTTCGCAGTTCTCTGGTGGGTGTGAGACAAATTTTCATTGTTTCAGCCAGTTGGGCTCATTATATTCGCTTATGTGCAAATACCCTTGGGAAAGGTATGAATCCACTTCTTCTTACCCCCCCCAGCTATGGGTTAATTAGTAAAACTTGTATTATTAAACCATTGTTATCTCCTCCCATCCACCTAAATTCTTTCAAACTAAAAATACTTTCTGGCTTTAAATAACCCGAAAAAGGTTGATAAGTCATAAAAAAACAAATCAATAAATACATAATTAAAACTAGATTTTCTTTTAGAAACCTATAATTAAATATTTAATTTTATTTTTATTTTTAATACCAGATTTTATGTTCGGCATTCAGAGGTTCTTTTTATTTGCTGCATCCTTTCACTATGTGGGTGATCATGGGTCTCCACCACTTCCTATCATTTGTAGCTCTTAGCAATGTTCGTCTCCTTACTACCCTTTCTAGTCTCTATTCGACCATTCATTTACAGAAGCTCACTCTTTCATTCTGTCACTCTTGCTTTCAACTTATACTGTGTGTGTCAAATTCTCCAAGCCCTCTTTCCTCATTATGTGATCTCAAGCTATTTTTAATTTTCTTATTATTTTTTCCCAAACTCTCACAACATTCCATCTAGTTCAGTCTCTAGCCTTCATCGGGTGGAGATTTCACTCGGTGTTTATTTGAAGATAGGTGGAGAGCAACGAGAAAGCATTCAGAAACAGTATACAGACAATAAATGACCTGTCAAAACGTTATTTAAAAAAACATTTTAATTTTCGTGTTTTAAAGTAAAAGGATTTTTGGGTATGACTATACACTTTATCCAGCCGCAAGGCCTCTGATCAGGAGATTGGAGGTTTTGAGGAGCGTGCAACCACCTCTTAATTGCTGTTGTTCCCAGGTTCACCCTGACCCAGGGTGGTAACACCTGTTAGGGTCCCAGCTATGGGCAAATACTGAACTCCCCCAACCAAACAAAAATCAACAGTACATTTTTATAGCAAAATGAAAATCAATGCAACACTAAAAAAAAAAATAAAAATACATTTTTATAATAATTACCAACAATATTTTACCTTGAAAGCATAAAATTATCTACAAAGTATGTAGATTTCAGCATTAAATAACCCATAGAGGTTGATACGTGTTGTATCCTTGAAGAGATTACAGACAAAGATGGTACTCGAGTGAAGGAACAGCAGCACATACATAGATGAAGAAAGAGAGGTTTATTGTAAAAGAGAACACACTACTGAAAGACAGGGAATTGGGCAGCCGGCTAGTAATTCCCGAAGCAAAGCCCCAGGTATATCCTGTGCTCATTATATATATATATATATATATATATATATATATATATATATATATATATATATATATATAGTCCACATAGGCAATAGGGAGTGTGGAACATTCCATTACAGCAATATGCCACAAAACAAAATCAACCGTGGAGAGGGTGGGAGCATGAAACAGCCAGAACATGAACATGCACAACCACAAAAATCCCAATTAATGGCAATGGTGAGTTTAGCCATTTCCATACAGGAAACAGTGTTACTATCAGGCTGAAATTTATAAAAATCCTTAAGTTAAAATAGTTTGTCATGAAAATAGGTTTCTCAAGTCCACTGTTATCGGTCTTTCATGGGGGTTTCCTTTCTAACCATTTGCTTATAGTCATGTGGAAAGTTAATATTTTCATTATATCCTTATTTTCCCTTTTAGTTACAAGTCCTATCCACTTTAGTTGTTACTGCTGTTGGAAGTCTTCAAGTGATGTGGTTTTTGTCATTTAGTAAAGATTTTCTAGTAGCAGTCTATAGTGTCTGATGAAGAATCAATGGGGTTTCCTTTCAAACCTTTTGTTTATGGTCATGTGGAAAGTTAACATTTTTATTATATTATTTTCCCTTTTAGTTACAAGTGCTGTCCGTTTTAGTTGTTGCTGCCATTAGAAGTCTTCAAGTGACGATGTTTTTTCATTATTTGGCAATTTCTTTGTGGTTATATAAAACTGTAGGGTTTGATTAGGGATTGTCTTTAAGACTTGAAGGATTCATTTGCTTGAAGCCATTTTTAACAATTTTAATCATCAAATAACACTTTTCACAGAATGCATAGGTATTGAACTAATCTGTGAAAAATGGTTGGGGAGTGACACCGTTGATCTTAGATAGAAATGCTAATCCGTACATAAACCTGTGTTTCTCAGTTTGATTTTCACTCGGTGCCCCATATTTTCGGCCTTGTGCCACATCTAAGCTACACTTAGAAAATCACCATAAACCTGTGATTTTTGATGGGTACTAAAATTTAAATATCTAGGAAGTGTTTTAATGGAAGAGGGAGAATGTGACACTGAACTCCAAAGGTACTTTGGTATAGCGAAAGATGCCTTCCAAATTCTAAGCTAAGTATTGAGAAACAGGAAAATCTCATTATAATCAAAGAAAAGAGTACTTAACAATATCTGTCCTCCTATATGGCAGTGAATGCTGGACAATCTTCTCAGAGACAAAGAGACTTCAACCAACAGAAATGTGGTTCTACAGAAGGATGCTGAGAACATCACAGACTGAACATGTGATCAATGATGAAATTTTAGTGAAAATGGAAACAAAAAGGAAACCTATATTTAACATCAAAAACAGAGTTGAAATTTCTAGGGCTCATAATGAGGAAAGAGGGCTTGGAAAATCTGATACTCACAGGACATAATGAAGGCAAGGAGGAGAAAGTAAAACAACGGATAAGCTAATTAAAATCAGAAAGAGACAGTTGAAATTTCTAGGACTCGTGATGAGGAAAGAGGGCTTGGAAAATCTGATACAGGACATAATGAAGGCAAGAGGGCCAGAGGTAAATAATGCATAACCGACCTAATGAGCTTGTATAAATTGATGTCAGAACAGGGATTAGGAGATAGTGAAAAGATAGAATTTGCTTAGAGCTATAAAGGATAGGTAATTGTGGAGTGCCATGACCACTCATGCCTTGAGATGACATGACATATAAAAGAAAAAGAATTGCAAAACCCAGCAGTAATAAATTTTTAAATAACTATATTCTCTTTAGTGGCCAGTCTTAGAATCAGAAAGAAACAGTTGAACTTTCTAGAACACATAATGAGGAAAGCGGGCTTAGGAAATTTGACACTCACAGGAGATATTGAAGGTAAAAAGGGATAGAGGAAAGCAGCGAGCTTGTGCATATGTTTGGCAGAACATAGATTAGGAGAGCGAAAAAAGTTTACTAAAAGCTACAAAGAACAGGAAATGGTGAAGAACCATAATCATAGGAGAAGACTGTTCGTATCAAAAATAAGTTTTAACTTTTATATTTCTAACCAAGTGTGTACATAATATGCATGCATGCATTTTTGTTCCATTTCTATTCAAACTTTGATACTTTTTCTGAATCTATGCACCTTTCTTCTCTCTGCGATCTTTTTTTCCGAAAACTGTCCTGATCATTTTCAAAACATTGTTCTTCTTTCATCTCATTGTGATGCTCTTCATAACCTTTGCCTGTTCTCTGTACAACATTTGATTTTATTTACGCAGTTTTTCTTTTGTTTATCTCACATATATTATACAAAATTACAATTTTTTATGATCTCATATTGTGATAATACTTTTTTTTAATTTTTTTTTTTTTTTTAAAAAAAAGCTTTTGCCAGCACGATACATCTTTTCCGAAATAGTTTAAAAATGATACCCAAAATAATTTCAGCATTTATAAGAAAATTCATGTTCAATGTATGAACAGACTTTTTGATTGATTATTAACACTTTGACTGCTGCCTTGTCAAAACAGTGTTGCCTGGCTGTGCTGGCCCATTTTTTTTTGGGGGGGGGGATAGTAAATTATCATTTACGAAAACTAGATGAATATAAAGATACTGACAACAATTTCTCATCGGCACCACTATTTTAGTTTCAATTAGATACTCTGCAGTATCTAAACTAAGTGACACTCACCATGCACAATATACAAAAAATTGCTACAAAACAGATATAAGTCTATATGGGCTTGGAAATAGCACTAAAGTTATTTTATACTACAAATAAGGATTGATATTTCATAGGGCCTTAAAAACATATATATAAATAATTATACATATACCTACATTTAAGTGTGCAACTTAAGTTTCACTGGTTTTCCAGCTCATCAGGCACAAAGTATATCTTATACAGAAACATAAGATATACTTTGTGCCTGATGAGTTGGAAAACCAGCGAAACTTAAGTTGCACACTTAAATGTAGGTATTTGTATATGTATAATTATTAATATATATCTTTGCTCTAACCACATCGAGCACTGTTATGTTTACACCTCATGAATAAATTTGATGATTATTTATTTGCTTGCCTGTCTATGCACACCAACATGCACATATACGGTTGCTTATATCTGGTCATTTAATTTATCCTAATACATATATATATATATATATATTATATATATATATATATATATATATATATATATATATGATGACAGCAGGCACTGCAAGTTTTGTAAAGATGTACAGTGTAACCCGGATATAAGAGAGATTTTCTCTGGTCCCAAATTAGAGCCTGTGTTAATGTATATATATAATAGACCAAACCCGGATATAAGAGACTTCTTCTCCGGTCCCGACAACTCTCTTATATCCGGGTTACACTGTATAAGCATGTCTTGAAAGCATATGTCAACAACAGGAATTATAGCATTCCTTAAATGGTAGTTCAAGCCCATCTAGAAAATATAGATGTCGACAAGAAGTAATGTAGCATTTATAATGATGTACATCTTTAAAATGTGTATATGCAGTGACAGTAGACTGTTGTAGCATACCTACAGATGATAACGGATAGTAAATACTGTATGTTGGTCTGCAGTTGGAGATTCATCAGAGAATTCAATTGACTCACTTCTAGCAGTTGACTACTTTTTCTACACACCACTGGTGAATCTTATGTGTGTTGTTCATGCCCTAAGTATTATTGTTCATTACCAACCTTCATGTGATAAATTCTATTCAGTAACCTTCCCTAGGTTACAACATGGATAATGTAAGTTTTGTAAAGATGTATAAATACACCCACAACAGCAGATGTATTAAATTCCTTAATTGCGGAATTGTGGTTTCAAATGAAATATTACTTTGTTTTCATTATTTTCTTATGATTATTCTTACATGAATTAACCTGTTCTTTCACTTCCATTTATAATAAATATAGCCGGCTTTAATATAAATATAATTTATCAGTATAATTTATAATATTGCTGGCTTTATAAAAATTCTTAAGCTTGAATAAAATTTGAGATTTTTGCCAAAACTTTCCTTTCATAATAAAAAAAAAAACAAAATCAACCTGCGACTCAAAAAAAAATCTCTTCCATCTGACTTTTTGGGTTCGGAATACTGTCTGCGTCTTAAATTATGAAGACAAAATTTCTATTACGATTCGTTGGTCCCTCCCCCAAGCAAATTCAGAAGCCATAAAATTCAAAACCTGATTTTTTTTTTCATTCTCATTAAGGAAAGTAATTTTTACAATATGATATTTAAAAAATATACAAATTATATTTTTTTAGAATTGAAATAAATTGTTTATGACACCAGTCCCATTACTTTTCAGACAGACCTCATATATATATATATATATAGTGTGTGTGTGTGTGTGTATGTATGTATGTATTAAATAGTACATATACACGTACCTATGTTTTTGGCGTGCGACTATGGTTTCACTGGGTGGTGTTCCCAGTTCATCAGGCACAGGGTCTCTGTAGGTACGTGTATATGTACTAATTAATACCTATCTTTGGTCTGTATAACCACATTGAGCACTATTATGGTTACACCTCATGCATAAATTTAACGATTATTTATTTGCTTGCCTGCATATACACACCTGCTTATATTTGACCGTGTCATTTTTCCACTCTATATCAAAATATATAAAACAATACATGAAAATGTCCAACCCAAATAGAAATCCGTGCCTTTTATTTGCACCTTTATACATTCACTGAGTCATACATACACATACAGGTGGTCCTCGACTTACGACGGAATTTCATTCTTATGATGTGTTGTAATACAATTTGTCCATGTAAGTCGTAACGTACCCATAATTTCACTTCCATGGAGATGTCTTTCCTTTTCTTTGAAGCACCACCATCAGAAGAGGTTGGACTATGCTTGGGTGCCATAGTGAAAGGCAATAAGTTTCCACAAACACAACACAAACAAAAGAGAGCAGATGCACAACAATCTAATTTAGCATAGAACCAGAAACTGACCCATGCTGCCTTATGTTTGAGGCAAACAAGATTAATTGAGATTGCATCATAACCACTGATCATCATAGTTCAGGACTGTCATACTGTCATAACCCAAGGACTTTACATATATATATATGATCTCATTTTAATAGTAGTATGTGTACCTGTAGATATATATGTATGTATATTAATGTTTTCCTTACCCTCCCTCTTGTTTTCCTTTGATATATTTTTGTATATATTGTGCTTGTTTTTTTTTTTTTTAATATTTTTTATTTTTTTACTGCAGCTAAAACCTTGTAAAACATTGTCACCTGTCTGTGCATGTCTACAAATCCTTCCTCTTTCCAATGTTTTTTATCCTTATTTTTATTTACCCCCTTCACACACACACACACACACACACACACACACACACACACACACACACAAAACTCTGAATAATTTTTCATTTTTGTAATAATCTTTGTATGAAAATTTTTTTCTTTACCTCCCCCCAATCTGTTAATGGTTATGTCCCTTGTGACCTTAGTTATATCCCCTGAATTTCTATCTGTGTGAAAAATAAAACTCCTGGAGTTTGCCGTCTCCTTTTCCAGTGGTTCCCCAACTTTTTTTTCTCTGGGACGCATTTTCAGAATGAAAATTTGCTTGCAGCTCATCAAATTTCACGTGATAAAACGTACATTTAAACATAAAGCAGAGACGATTAAAGGGAGATAACTGTGTATTCGAAGTCAGGACACTGATAACTCTCTCCTCCAATTTGCAGACCCTAGTTACTATATTCTTAATGCTTGATATAATGCAAAAATATCACAGTGATGAAATCAGTCAATAATTATTTATAACTATTTATACTTGGACTCATGCAGGTAATTACAAGTAATCCATAACAATATTTAAAATTTTGAAATCATATTTATTTTTGGCATATGAGTTTTTTTAAATGTTTCTAAATCTTTGATTGTCATTCAATCATTCTTCTTCACCTGCTATCCACTTCCGTCGCATCTTTTAGCCGTGCCGTGCTGTTTGGGAATCACTGTTTTAATTCAATCAAATTTACTATTTTTTTATGTTTGTATCCATATATGACACTCCAAAGTCGTGGTAGGTGTATAATAAGTGATTCGGGTGTGGCTTGTTCATAGATAGTGAATAGCTATTATTATAGCGAATACTTCATTCATCACAGCCTATCCAGCCTCATTCTGGATCCATGAAGATCGAACAAGAGGACATGAAGAAGTATGAAAAAAAAGTGCCAGGAGCCACTCAAGTAAGAGGCACAATTTATGCGGATATGTGGGGAAGATAACGGTTAACCCTAGACTTGAACAGGTTAAGATTGTAGTGATTGGGAAAGCATCCTCTTGGGAGTCGGTTCCACATGACAAAAAGTTGCTCAAGTGGATCTTATATCTCACCAATAGAATACAAAAGGAATGAGGTTGGTTCACTATAATGTGCGGGACATGATGGGTCTTCGCTGTGAAGGTTAGAACTTGTGGCACTAAGGAATCTAATTTATCTGAACAGTTTCCATTGAAATAGTAATAGGGCAGCAATGTTTCGTCTGTGAGGAAAGAGATTGTAGGGTGGAAAATAATTTATTACCCACAAGGATGTGGAGACACTTCTGGACTCTATAGAGACTGGCAAGTGAAGACTGGGCACCTCCTGTCCATATACAGCAACAGTACTCCATTTTAGGCCTGATCTGGCATTTGCAAAAGTAGAGGATAGCAGGAGGTACTTAGTAGCGGGACACAGGGAACTAACCATTTTTCCTTCATCATTAGCGATGGAGTGTATATACGAGTTCCACATGAGGTTTAAGTCCCAATAGGTGCTCAAGGCATGGGGCCTCTCTGAATAAAGATCTGTTCATTGATTGCTCTGGGTCCAACTGGCAATGATGGCATGCCACTAAATTTAACTTCTTTAACTGTAATCCAAATCTATTTATATAAATTGAAACTTAAATGATGCATTTTTTGGTGGGCTAACAGATTTTCTCAACTTGGGAGATTGGCAAAAGAATATCTGATGTGGTAAGATTACCACTTTTGAAATAAATCAATTCAGCACCTGAAGGATTTTATATATACGCGGTCTGTCTTAAAGGTAATGGAACTGGGTGTGCTCTGTGAGCTATAGGCAAAAGATAGATAAGCAGATTGTGTTAACATCTAACATGATGTCTTGTCTTTCTGCAACATTGTGTTTTGTTTTTTTTTGTTTTTTTTGTGTTGTGGTATGAAAAATGATGGCTGCTCCACCACGACAATACACCTGCCCACAACGCCCTGAGCCTGTGGCAGTTCCTGGCCAAGTAGAATATCGCTCTACTGGAACAACCTCCCTTTTCACCTTAACTTGCTTCGTGTGACTTTTTCTTTTCCCCAAGCTCAAGTGGATCATTAAGGGGACGCATTTTGAAGGCATGGAGGCCATTAAGTGGGCTATAACGACAGAACTGAGAGGCATCCAAAAAGAATACTTCCGGCCGTGTATAGAAGCGTGGCAGAGAAGGATGGAAAAGTGCATTAGACTCCAGGGGGGATTACTTGGAAGGAGTAACCATGTAGTTTGTTTTTTAGAATTGAAATAAATTGTTTGTGACACCAGTCCCATTACTTTTCAGACAGACCTCATATATATATATATATATATATATATATATATATATATATTATATATTATATGTGTGTGTGTGTGTGTGTGTGTGTGTATTAATTAGTACATATACACATACCTATCTGTGACTATGGTTTCACTGGGCGGTGTTCCCAGTTTGTCAGGCACAAGGTCTCTGTAGGTGTGTATATATGTACTAATTAATACCTATCTTTGGTCTGTATAACTGCATTGAACACTATTACATTTATACCTCATGCATAAATTTAATGATTATTTGCTTGCCTGCATATACACACCAGCACATGTGTACACACCTGCTTATATTTGGCCGTTTCATTTATCCACTCTACAACTTATATATATATATATATATATATATATATATATATATATATATATATATATATATATATATATATATAATGTGTGTGTGTGTGGTTGGTATCTAGATGAGTGACTGCTTGGTAATACCAGGTGCTGTAAACTTGGATGGTCAAGTGATATAAAGGGCTTAGGGCCATATCATGTTGAAACACCAGTTCTCATGCAGTCACCAAAGTTAAGCAACATTGAGCCTGGTCATTATCGAGATGGATGACCACTTGGGAATATCAGGTGCTGTAAGCTTCGATGGGCAGGTGGTTTAATAGATAATGGCTCAGAATTGTTAATTGGAGAGCTGAGTTTCAATTCCAGTTGGGTTTGTTATATTCACGTATGCGAGAATTTGGGAAAGGTATGAATCCACCTTCTCCCCAAGTTATGGGTTAATTAGTAAGACTTGTATCACTAAATCATTATTATCTCCCCCACCAAAAAAAAAAAAAACTTCTTGCAATCAAAATATATTTTCTGGCTTTAAATAACCTGCAAAGGGTTGATAAGCCAATGTTTCAACATGATGTGGCCATAAGCTTTGAATGAAATTGGAACAGACACCTCTGTCATGAGAACTAAACCCTGGCTAACATGAAAAGAATATAAGCCAAAATGTGTGACTATTTGAAGTTATTTTCTGACCCATTCTGCATCTATGACAGGTGTTCTCGACCAGTAGGAAATCCGCCCAGGAGGGAATTTCAGGGGGAATACAGAAAAATTCTTTACTTTTTCTTGCCGTTTAGAGTCACAGAATTTAGAGCTCATCACGAGCATAAAAAAAAAAAACGTCCTCCATAAAAGTAATCCATGTAAATGTATGTGTACTAATATGGAAAAGAATGAAGATTTTAATAATACAACGGGTACAATGGATAAATTGTCGTCTAAATGACACAAAAATGAAAATAACACTGACATCTCATTTTAACAGATAAATTTACCAAAATTACACAAACATATCTTGAAATACTAAAGAGTAAATTTATTCAATAAAATCGCCATTGGCTACAACCACGGCCTCCAGACGACCTGGGAATCTCCTGCAACTCTTCTGAAAGATCATCTTGTTTAAGTTGGTGAATACTACCATAATCCTTGCCTTCAGTTCATCTTTGTTACAAAGAGTTTTGTTGGTCTCTCGCTCAACTGCACCCCACACATAATAATCAAAGGGGTTGCGGTCTGAGGAGTCAAGTGGCCAGATGTAAGGGGTGGTTGAAGAAATTGTCTGACAGTCATGACTGGATTCTCCTGCTTGTGTCGCATGGTGCAGAGTCCTGTTGCCAGACATAGTCTTCCAGCAGCTGCCCTCTTGACCCAGAGCAGTACTACTCCCTAATGCAATTTATGTAGGCCTCCGTGTTGAGTCTGAGGCCGTCACCAACAAATTCAGGAGTTCTTTTCTTATCAATATGATCAGAGTGAGTTTTCCGAGCTACTGTATCTTCGTAATCGCCATTAGATTCATCCAACTCTTTCCACATCCTCTGCAGTGTGCTCAGATTGACACCTAAACACTCTTATGTTTGTATTGGTGTTTTCAGCATGAATGCTAAGCAGTACAGCATGCCGTTTCCAGATTTCTGGTTGAGTGAATTGCATGATGGTGCTCTTTTTCTCACAGATGGTGCCCAACTGACCCTACTATAGTGTGCAGTTGACAAAATTAAAAACAAACAATGCGCATGTGCAAAATTAAAAATATAAAATGGCGACAATTTACCTTGTGCACCCTGTGTGTCTATTATTTGGATTTGGGCAACGTTGGAAAGGAGGGGTGATATTTTGACATACGGTGAAAAGTGTGCATTGGGTGAAAAAGTTCGAGAATGACTGAGCTAAATGGAACATATTTTCTAAATAAATGTTTTCCTATTTAAAATATTACAATTTTAAATCTTAATATTTAATCATTTTACTGTCAGCTTGGTTATCAACAGATTCCTTTTCTTTGTCATCAGGGAAATGACGTGACGTCATGTCAAAGAAAGATCATAGACTGGTCTCCCGTTGCTTTCTCCACGGTTTGGAATCAAGAATTTTCCTTCTCTTAGACTGGTTTCCAACCAAGGCTAGAATGGGGTGGTTAGAGCCATGATAATACATGATATGTATTGATAGTTTATGATAATTACATAAAGTTTATGATTAGTGTGTCACCACGCATGAAGAAAGGATATCCCCTCAGGAAGTCTCCATCCCTTGGGCGACTGTTGGGACTTAAACTAAACCCAGACCTCAAGTGGAACTTGTATATATGATCCATCACTAAAAATGCAGGAAAAATGGCCGGTTCCCTGTACGGCTTCAGTAAAGTACCTGGCCCCACCTGCTATCATCTACCTTTACAAGAGCCAGATCAGGCCTGAAATGGAGTATTGCTGCCATATGTGGGCAGGAGCTGCCAAGTCCTCACTTTCCAATCTCAATAACCTCCAAAAGCATCTCCGCGTCCTTGTGAGTGACAAATTATTTTCCACCTGACAACCCTCTCTCACTGACAAAATGACACGAGTCTCTCATTGTTCTATCACTATTTCTATGGAAAGTGTTCAGAGGAACTACATTCCTTAGTTCAACCAGTTCTAACCATCATGGCTAAGACCCGGCATGCCACGCCCATTGCAGGGAACCACCCTCATTCCCTTCGTATTCCAGTGTTGAGATAGAAGTTTCACTCAAGCAACTTCTTTCCATGCACACTGAAACTGACTCCTAAGATGATTTTTTCCCCAATCACTACAATATTAACCTATTCAAGTCTAAAGTTAACCATATATTCTCATAAACTGTACCTCTTACTCTGTAACCCTCTACCTTGAGTGCCTCCTGGGCCTTGTACAGGGTGAACCTCACTGTAAAAAAAGAAATATGGATTTTTAATTTTGTGCTTATATAACTAATATCACATGATACTTACAATGACAGTGATTTGTCCTTTTATTAGCCAATCACCGTGCTTGTTTTATTCTATGTTTGATTAAACTTATTTTCTCATTGTTGTAAATTCTGATGTGAGAGTGCCATGTGTTTGATCTATAGCTAGGCAGGGAAAAGAATCTGTCTGAGTGAAACTTCCTTTTAACCAATGTAAGGGATTGGGGATGATTCAAGCCTGTGTATGTGGCATGACAGGCCCTAGATGTAAGGACGAATATAACTCTAGTACAGTATTTACATTAGTCGGACTATTGTCCTCATCTTTGTCGCCATTTTTGTCACAACGTTTCGGCCGTTGTACGCTCCGGCCTTCTTCAGGTGGTTGGAATTTCGAACCGAACCCTTTATTTCGATCACTGGGGTAGACTGTTCTAGTTCCACGAGCCATGTTTGATGGATGTCAGTTATCAGTTATCTCCTGCTAATTTTCCCTCTGAAAGTTCTCCACTGCCTGAACCGGGTATTGAACTCACACTCTTTGGGTCTGTCACTGGATCTAACCAACACCTTTATCCACTGTGCCATGTGTCCTCAAGCGTCCTCAACGGCCGAAACGTTGTGACAAAAATGGCGACAAAGATGAGGACAATAGTCCGACTAATGTAAATACTGTACATAATACCTCATCTCAGAAATATAGACAGACTCATAACTCTAGTACATTTCCATGGAAATAGCAATAGATTAGCAAGAGGCTAATAACGTTTCACCTGTGAGAAAGGAGCCGTGAACACCTTCAAATAGTCATGGTGCCAACAGTAAGGTGTTAGGAATTGAGGTGTAATGTTTTGCACATATGGATGTTCCATCTGCCAACATGAAGTTCAGTAGCTGGTGCGTTTCTCCCTCTTGAACTAAAAATTTCTGTGCTACTTATATATTTATGATAGCTGTCAATGACGTAGGGTGCAAATGTAGCCGTAAGCTAAGATTTGTACCTACTCAATGAGATAAATGCTCATGGCGAGGAAAATGAATGGAGGAAAAAAAAAACGTATTTTACGATCAATCATTTTTTAGGTCTACACGTTTGAACTCTGAGTAGATATCCCTTTTTTTTTATGATGAATTTGACATCTACCGCCCAGGGCAGTTGAAAGTCTTATTAAGGAAAATCTGTCTCTTGCGAGGGATTAAACCTTTCTTCCCTCTACTCTGGGAAAACCACTTTTAACACACTGACTGTCACAGGCCAATTATGAAATCTGACTTCAAGTTTATAATAGTCAACTCGGGCAATAAAATTTTTTTGTGTTGATTTATGGCTTCAACTTAAGTCTGAACATTGTTTTAATAGTAAAAGTATCATCAGTGGCAATTCTACAGGTGGGGGCAGAAGGGGCCAATACGCCCCACACCCAGAATTTTGGCTGGCCTTTTGATTGCCCCCCCCCCACTTTTCTAAGTTTTGTAGAGGAAAAAAAAATCAGAGCAGACAAATTACATTGTTCTGCTAGTATTGACATTGGTATTAAGCCTTTGATTTTGTTTTGAAGTTAACCTCTCTTGTGGTCCAACAGCTTGAGAGTGGAAAAGAGGGTAAGAATAGATTAGAACTCCAATACTATGAATAAAAAGTTATTCCGTTTAATTTAGTGAAGTAACATACTTATACTAAAACTCATTTCTAAGTTGTGTATATGATAGTGGTGTAGTATGAAATTAAAAACGCTGCTTGAATTTGTCCCCCTCCTCCACAGAAAAATCTTGGCCCGCAAGTAGCTCCCCGCCACTTTCAGAGTTCCAGAATTGCCACTGAGTATCATTGCAAGTAAACTCGTCAGTATGAAAATGTATCAGAAAAATACCAAGCATAGTCAGCGTCATCATAAAAACTGCCAACCATGAGTTATCTTGCGTTAAGTTAGGCATGCTTTAAGTATTCAACTGAAAAGAGACCTAACAGCAAAGAAATGGAGGTGATTTTTCTGTGTGTGTGTGTGTTCGGTAATGTATAGTGTGGGTTAGAAATAAGGCTTGAAATAACTGTTTAACAGCTTTTATTCGTGGTCGAAAAGAGAGGGTTCAAAATAAGTGGTATTTAAAAGAGTTGCATTTCTCAGTTAACAAAACTCTTCCCCTGAGTAGATGTTTTGTAGAGAGAAATTTCCCAGCTTGTTCCCACAAAGAACAAGAAATATCAGTGTGAAGCTGCCAGGGACCGCTTTGTGTCATCTACAGCTAGGATTGTGAGTAGTTTTTCCTTTGAGCATGCGTCGCGAAGGGAGATTTCTCCACTTGCTCTCACAAGAAACGGAAAATCTCAGATCTAATTGTCAGGAAAGATCATGTTTCTTCTGCAGCAAGGGTTGCGAGTAGTTCTTTGAGCTGACCTTGAAGGTAGTGGCCACTGAAAAGGAAAATTGGAGAAAGAGGCCAAATAAGTCTCGGTCAGCATTTTTATAAGTTCTGGGACTTTCCAGTTGTTCCCTGCTGATTACTTCTGTCGCTGTTACTGCTGAATCAGACAAAGTATGATAGCTCCCACATGCCAAAATAGACAACAAATGAGATAGTTATCATAGAAAAGTTCATTTACCCTTTCATAAGAAATGTATATCTCTTTTAAAGATTGTATCTCTTAACTTTATATCTTGACTTGAAACAAATGGTAATTTTTGCGAAATTAATGGATTCTTAATATGACATTTTTTTATGATAATTTTTCTCGATTTAATTATATATGGGGAAAACGATATATATATATTTTTATATATCAATAATAATTTTAGGGAAAAAAAAAACTATGACAAAGATTTGATGTGACATTTTTTTCGTCCTTTAAGACTTCATCAAACTAAAATGATGTTTACATTGATGTAACTGCACATGAAGGAATGGGGGTGCTAAGAATTTTAAATTTAACCTTTTTTTGTTTTTTTTCAAATATATATTTGGGTTATATAGTTTACTGATTTCATTTGGCTTCTTTTTGTTTATGCTTCCATCATTTTTGTTATTAATTATCTCATATTGTGATGATAGAAGATCTGCCAAGAAAGGTGAAATCTTTGTAAGAACCTGGATGTAAATTTACTGTGGTTGATCTAGTGATCAAAGTACTTTCTAAATATTTTTGTCTTACTTTCGCTTTTTATTAAGGTTATAATTTTTTTATAATCAAAATTATATCCAGTCTCATTATGTTGAACAACCAATGCATTTAGTGTGTTGTTTTGTAAAAGCTCCCTTTTGTGTCCATGCAATCTTTCATTTAAATTCCCTGAGGTTTCTCCTATGTATTCCTTGTGGCAATTATTACAGGTGACAGAACAAATTTCTCCTTCAAGTTTTAGCTTAATATTTTGTTTTGTATTAATTCTTTTATTGCTTTAGATATATTCGTGACAAATTTTATATTGCGGATGCTGAGGTGTTCACGGAGTGATGACAGTCTGTTTTATACCTGAACAGATTCTTCAAGCCATGAAGATTGCACTCAAGCATGAAACAAATTGTCGCCAATCAGTATTCACCTTAGTGTCCATTCCTATATTTATTCATACTCTATCCCTGATATTAAGCACTTTTACTCATAAATATAACATGCATTAAAACTATATTTCTACCATGTATACAGGGGGTGATGCATAAATTGTGTTCTAAATTATACAATTTTTAGTAGATATATTTACCAAAAATAGATTTAATAGATATATTTACCAAAATTACAAAAAAATATCTTGAAATACTAAACAATAAATTTAGTCAATAAAATTGCCACTGGCTTCAACTATGGCCTCCTTGTTCAAGCTGGTGAATGCTGCCATAATCTTTGCCTTTGGTGTTACAAGGAAATTTTGCTGGTCTCTTGCTCAGCTGTGCCCCACACATAATAATCAAGGGGGTTGCAGTCTGGGGAGTTAGGTGGCCAGATGTAAGGGGTAATGTAGTCACAGAAATTGTCTGACAGCCATGACTGGGTTCTCCTGCTTGCTTAGCATGGTGCAGAGTCCTGTTGCCAGACATAGACGCTTCCAGCAGTCACCCTCTTGACCCAGGGCAGCACTACCTCCTCAAACCACTTGATGTAGGCCTCCGTGTTGAGCCTGAGGCCCTCACCAACATATTTGGGTGTTCTTTTCTTATCAGAATGATCAGAGTGGGTTTTCCAAGCTGCTGTACCTTTGTAAATACCATTAGATGGATGCAAGTCTTTCTAAATCCTCTGCACTGCCCTTAGATTGACACCCAA
Source organism: Acanthosepion esculentum (assembly GCA_964036315.1). Classification (NCBI taxonomy): domain Eukaryota; kingdom Metazoa; phylum Mollusca; class Cephalopoda; order Sepiida; family Sepiidae; genus Acanthosepion; species Acanthosepion esculentum. The sequence goes on along the minus strand of OZ038511.1, from coordinate 70,530,490 downwards.
ACACTCTAACTTGTTTGTATTGGAGCTACTGACACAAATGCCAAGCAGAACAGCATGCTGTTTCCAAATTTCTGGCAGAGTGAATTGCATCATGGTGATCTTTTTCTCACAGATGGTGCCCAACTGACCCTACTATAGTGTGCAGTTAACAAAAACAAACAATGCGCATGAAAAATATAAAATGGCAACAATTTACACATGGCACACTATGTGTGTATGTGTGTGTATAATATATATATGTGTGTGTGTGCGTGCATGTATAACTAAAAAATATATCTGTAAAATGACTGTGAATATAGACAAAATGAATACTTTATCTGATTATTGTTGAATCTTATGAAAATATATCTCCTTTCCCAAGCCAACATACAAGACTAATATTTTTATAAATTAAAAGAAACTGTGAAATTCAAAACCTATTATTGAAAATATATGATGCATAAATTAATTTCTCAAAAAAAAAAAAAAAATAATATAATAATTACATTATAAAAAATTCAACATTTACTCACTTTTGTTATACTAAATTATGTCCCTTAGCATCTTCCATAATTTCCCTTGACTTTCAGTTAGCTTGAAGTATATTTATGAACATCTCTTAAATGAAAAAATTCTGAAAAAGAAACATTTTTTTATTTCTGTTTATAAAAATATTTTAAAAATAAAATCCTTAATTTTCGTTGCTAAAGTTCATCAGAGGAAGAAATACATCAGTTAAGATCATTATTCCTTTTGTGATATATATATATATGTATGTATGTATGTATAATGTATGAAAATTATAAAATATAGGGCCGGTGCAAGAATCTAATGAAAAATCTATGATACAGAGCCCTCACTTGATTTTCATAAGGTAGTATTCATAGAAAATACAAATTTTATTGTAACCTAATTATGTACATTAATGAAACGTACGCAATATACATTAATAATTCAAGTAGAAATTATGAAAATAAATATATTTAAATACAAATGAGAGACATGTCATAATAGATCATTCCGTCTTAAATAAATCAACAATGTTTTGTTGCAATTTTTAACATGAACTTGAGACTTGTTAAAGAGTTGAAGAATTTTAACACATTCAACATTATGGATAAAAAAACAAGGCATTTTATGTCGGGTTTTTTCGAAATAGCATGAGTGACAAAATAAAAGGCCCCAGAATGACATCGGAATCTGCAAAAGTTTTTCATCCTTTAATAGTCGGTTGTACTTAGTTTAATTTGTAACTTATATAAATGTAGGTAGAAAAAAAAGCAAATGATAAGATAGCAAGGGTCACAAAGTACTACCAGGGCTTCACAAGTTATATACAAATTTATTTACCTAAACTCACATTCTGATAACACATTTTTCAAAAACTAGAATTTTTGCAACGTGTTGAAATCCTCACAATATTTATTATTGTTGAAGTTACTGCTAACATTTTTTTGTCGAGATTTACAAATTCTGTTTTGTTCAATTTCACATAACCAATCAATGAAATTTGACTAAGCTGATTTGTTTGGAATAATACTTTGATAAAAACCTTACTTTGTGGTTTAATAATTTCTTTAATTTAATTTTATAGGACTTCATGGTAAACAATATTTTTAAGAAAATTTTTTTTCTTTTTTAACAGCAAAGAATAAATTCTTAGGATTTCTTACTCTTGAGCATGCAACATACAACTAGCTATGCATAAATATTTCTTTCTGGGTCCAAATTCCAACTTTTTGAAACATTTGGCCTTGTGATTTGTTTATAGTTCTCACAAACACAGGGTGAACTGGAAATTGGATTCTTGTATATATAAAAACTTAAAGATATACAAAAAAACAATATTGCAATATAATAAATAAGTAGTTGTTATTTTAATCATTGAACATTGTTTTTAAAATAGTGGGAGTATTTTGTATGTTAAATGATAAAACTTAATTTTTCCAAAAAAATGAAAATCTATTGTACCAAGCTAGGCACCTTAGTAAAACCAACTGTACTTTGTAACCCCTTACCTTGTGGCGGACTTCACCACATTAATTTAACTTTAGATTAGGAAACAGAACTGACGTGGAAAAGGATAACCAAAAAACATTGTTACACATAAAATATGCATTTAACAAGATGTACAAAGCATGCATTTAAGTAAGAAAAAGTTGAATAAAACAAGAGTTGTTTCTCTTTAACTGTAATTTTTGTATTTCAAAGTTCACTGGAAGAATGTTTATAATGACTGTTCTCAGAAGATTTTGATGTGTAAGAAAAGGTTATGTGAGTGTATAAGGAATGTTCAGCATGTGAGTGGTGGTGTGAGTGAAAAAGTTACGCATAGTTTCAAATGTCATGGATTCGTTAGCTAATTAGTGAGAATTCAGTTGCCTAAGAAAAATTCTTGCTTAAATAAGTGACTATAGGCTCCAGATCGCTGTGCAGGAAAAGTTATTCTTCACGTGCAGACGATCTGATTGGTTGGCATTGACCAATCATCGAGCGAGTTTTGGGGAGACTTAAGAAAGCTTCTGTGATCCATTTCTCCCAAAAGTGCACAAAACTGACTACATGAAAATAGAGTGATTACAAAATTGTCGCATTGCTGCGATTTTTTAAATTGTCTATAATAATGTAGCGGTGATTTATTAACCAATGAATGCTTGGCGTTGTATGTGATTTGTATTTGTGTATGTATGTATGTATGTGTGATATAGATCAGCACAAAATGTGGTTTCAATCAGTCAATGTATGGGTATTTTAGAAGTGTGATGGACGGAAGAATAGAATTTTATATGTAGATTAAAAACTGAAACATTCATAACAAATTTTTTTGCTCGTTCTTTTTTCAATTCATAATAATTCTATGTTGATTTTTATGATTTGCAGGAATGAGCACAAAAAACCACTTGTTAACTGCTTTAAACTAAAGCTGTAAAGCAGTTTTCACTGGATTGTGACTATGACATCGTTATTTGTGCTTCCAACAGTTTAATAAATAAGACTTGTTATAATAAGTCTTATTATCCATAGACTTATTTTTATCAGATGATATTTTTCAAATCCAAGGGAGGGAACTCAGAGATTTTTTTTTTTTTTTTTTTTGATAGAGATTATAAGCTACTAGTTTTAGCCCATGAAAATTTCACAATTTTCCTATTTTACATTTCTGATGAATCTTAATACTTCCACCAATGATTGAATAAGCTCATGGCATTTTCTGCAACAAAAAATATCCGTAGAAATTCCCTTATCGCATCATTAAATGTTTGAGCTTAACAACTTTAACAAGATATTGCAATAACTAATCATAAATAATATGCAGGCTGGTCGTTATTTTAAGAAGTAAGAAGGTACAAATGAAAAGATTTGAATATTTTTCTATTTCACTGAAACAGACGTTAAACACTTCTATCTTCCCTTCTTTCATTCATTTTCTCATTGACACCAAGAAGTATCTTTGATTACATTTTTTCATGCAATCAAAACTGAATAGTCCATTATTTATGAGGTATTGGCAGGGTGTAATGGTCGTGCGAACTAAGGAAGGCAGGGACAAGCAGATGGATAATAATTTCTAAAAAAAAAAAAAAATCTGAATTTCCTCCCTTGGATTTGAAAAATAGTATATCATAAAAAAAAGCCACAAATATTTTTGAATTACTATGATAGGGGTGGCAAGACTTGCTTAATGTAAGAGCTGCATATGATAATGCTGAGATGTTTGAGAGTTGCAAGTCATGAACAAAATTTACAGATAGATTTTTGTTACATACACATTTTGTTACAAAATTTTTATATAAATGTTAAGAAATGCATTTATGCAATAATATTTACTCATACATGCAGTTTGTTTTTTTTTAACTGTTAATTTGTATTGGTTTCACTAATCACAAAGGACACACACACACAACTAATATAAAAAGTAACAAAAGTCTTGGTAATCTGTATGGATAATCCCAAGGAGGGTGAAATCCAAAGAGCTCAATGTTAAATCAGAGTGAATAATTTAATTTAAAGAAAAACAGACAACTTTAAGGCTCCATTAGTTATAATTTATTTCACCAGAGATTTTTATTCTTCTCTGGATCTTCAGACTTCACTTTCAAGGGTGAATAAAAAAAAAAGTGAAATCTGAAGATCCAGAGTAAAATAAAATCTCTGGTGAAATAAATTATAACTAATGGAACCTTCAAGTGGTTTGTTTTTCTTTAAATTAAAATAAAATATATATTAAATGTTTTCAAAATCTTGACACTTTTAAACAAAACATGTATCTGAAATGTACCAGGGTCTGCACAGCTCAATGTCTTGTGTTACATTGCATTAATGTACATGATATGAGTGCAGTCCTCTCAATCCCCTTACCCATGACCTCAGTCTTCTGACATTTCTCTGGAACTCTTGTCGACACGAAATTTCTTTAATCCCTCTGCCTCCCAACATTCCTTCCCTCACCACTAAAGAACGATATCTCAGATCTAGCATTAAAATTAGGATTTAAATTCTTAAATATTGTTTATTAACCATTACTTATGTTTTAAATCCAATGGAATCTCAATTCATACCCTGTAAATAATTATAAAGCTTGAAATTTTTATTTTTATATTAACTGTAATGAAAAAAAGAGCTCAACCAACATTTCCACAAGTTGCATATTAAAAGTCAAAGAGCCAAATGTGGCTTATAGTGGGTTATCAGTTATAGTGAAGTGTATGAGTGTGGAAACAGGTTTGTTTGATTTGGCATTGTTAGTTAGTTAGCCCACCATAAGATGGGTATAAAACAAGATAAAATTGTAAAGTGAACAAGAAATTTATATACATATAAATCAATTAAGGTCTCTACAAATAAAATCAACATATTTTGGTTGATATATTAGGTTGTCAAAATATTCGTAGTAGTCCTTGCAAGAATGAGTTTATGTGTATGTAGGCAGGAACGTATGTATAGATGTATGTATGTATGTATGAGCATTATCAAAGGGTAGGAATGTCTTTGAAGTAAACGCTCAGTCTTAAAATGTTCCGTTCGTTTATCAAGTATAAAAAAGGTGAGGGAGAAGGTAGAGATAATAATAACGCTCGCTTGACATTGTCAAGGGACGTGTTAATACCCTCGTCTCCTCCTCTCTGGTGACAAGCGAACTTACCCATCTTTTTATTTTGTTTTTGGGGCTTGAAAAAGTCATTTGGGAATTCACTCCCGGATATGATTCAGGCCTTTTCATTGGATGATGAACAAATTTTTGCGTCGGCTGGCGGAAAGGTCTTTGAAAGAATTTGTTTCTGAGAATTGAAGATTATTTGAATTTTGTTTTTAAATTTTTCCTAGTTTTCTATTGGCTGAAAAACATTTCGCACCAAGGTGTGAAATTTTACGAGTTTTGTTTTGGATTCGCTTTTGCGTGTGTGTTAAGCAAAGTTTGTAAATTCGAGTCTTTTTAATTTCTAACAAAATCAGTGAGTCAGTGCTTAGCATTTGAATTTTATACCTAGATCTTATTTTGTTGACTAAAGGGTCACAAATATGTCATGGTTTGGCAATTATTGTTCAATGAGATGATTATTTAAGTAAATAAGCTCAGAGAAGCAGGAAAATATAGCCTTGTTTTGACTTTAGGAAGATTTTTCCCTCCATATAGGATAGTGTGGGCAACTTTATGTGATGTAATGGTTTACAAGCTTGTCTTGCTAAAACAATTATGACTGAACAGCGAGTATGATCCTCACTGGGTGCTTCATAGTTTTGGCTGCGCTTAGGAAATCACCATATAGGATAGTGTTACCAAATTCTTAAAATTAAAATACGGAACGAGGTAGGAGTAGAAAGTTCCCAACCGGGGAGTCACAGACACACAAAGCCTGCATTGAATCTGTTTCATATTGGGTCCTTGAATTTCAGTGTGAAAGAGAGCAAGAGAAGGAGAGAGAGAGAGGTGTGGTCAGACGAGAGAGAGAGAGTCTGTAGGCAGGTGTGAGGGAGGGACAGGCAGACAGGAGACATAGGCGAGAGAGGTGGCAGACAGGCAGGGTGGGGGAAGATGTATTCTAGCCATTTATGTTTATTAAGTACATCATTAAAAAAAAAAAAAAAGCAAAATTTAATTGTAATTTTTAAAATGAATTATCAACAATGCCGTGTAATTAGTTAATGTGAGACACATCCCTCAACATCAAAATGTGGAACAATCATGCATTTTGTGAGACAGACAGCAACCCTAATATAGGAGGAGAATAATCCTTGGCTTGTGCCACTTTGTTTCCCCTGGCTGCTTTATGAGGCTAGGCAAAGAAAAGAAAAAACACTTAAGGGAGGTAATTCAATGATTAGAATGCAAAATTTGTTTCAGATGTTGAAAGTGATGATAATTTTTCATCAGTCTTTTTTCTTATTTATTTTGTCTTCCACAGATACAACGGATGCAGGCTATGCTAGCAAAGATGCAAGCACAACTGGAGACACAGAACAATAACAACAATAACAATAATAACAACAACAGCAGCAGCAACAACGGCAATGGAAAACACATTAATGGACAGGGCTGACCGCAGAAGGAGCGGTTTCACTGGTCATCTGTCATCCAAATATAAAAGAAAATTAGATGACCAGCAAATGTTAGATACTTGTCTGAAAGACTGGTCCCTTGTGGAATGTGATGTGCATAATGATATTAGTAATTGTGCATCACAGAATTCTAAATGGTACCTTTTTTTTTTTCAGAAAAGTACTGTAAGTTAAATTTTATCATAAGACAAATATTGAGAATTAATAAAATACTTCAAACATTTTTCTTTTCCCCCCCTTCAGTGTAAAACTTTAATTATGCAATTCTATCACACCAGATATAAATTTTTACTGCTAAAATTCCTCTTTCTCCTTAGTACATAGCAATATTTTTAGTCAATTTATTTAATCATACCCAACTACAATTTTCATATTTGCTTTGTAAAAAGGATTGTTTTACTTTTCATTTTACGAAGTGATTTTTAAACACTTTTTTCTGATTCCTGTATTATATAACAACACACATTAAATTAAGTACATCACTCATAAGTTAGGTAACTTGGATTGTTAGTTGTTTTTAGTACTATTCAAATAAAGTACTATTAAAGTTTTAAATAGATATACATTAATTGTGTATGTCGTTGTTGATATCTAATAAATCTAGTTTCATCTGTCACACGGTCACAATAGGAGTTTGCTCCATTGAGGATCGAGCTCACTAATAAAGGCTTACGGGATAAGCTTGCTGACAAGCATTTGTCCTTTAAATTGCCATTGTAGATTTGACGGAAATTATCTCCCTTGATAATTATCTCCCTTTGATTTCCAGGTGTCTTGTTTTAACCAAAGGAAAAAAGACACAACGACTTCTTTTGGGAGAAAATAAATAATTTTTTTATCATTTTAAAACGTTTGGTATATGAATCTTTTTTTAAACTCTTGTTGTCTAAACATGTATGCAAAAATAAAAGTCATTGTCATATGCAATCAATAGAACAACAACTATTTTACTAAAATGACCCAAGTTATCTTACTTGATTGTACAGTGTTCTTTTTTGCCAACTGTGACATTATAAACTTATCTTGTTTCCTTATAAAAAGAAAAAAATAATGACAAACATCTACAGGGTCAAGTTTCGTAAACTGTGAAATTATTCAATCTCCAGTTTCTGGAGAAAATTTACTTTCAGTTTTATTTTCCTATCATATTTTTTTTTGTTGTTTGTTTGTTTCCTCTAAAAGATAATTATATTTTATTTCCTTTCTTGCTCTGTAAATTCTAAAAGTAGCTTCTTTTCTTTTTTTTTCTTTATTTTTCATGGTGTCAAAAACAAGTGCTAATAACTGCCACAAAAAGAGTTTTTTGGTTCGTTTTTCTGTCTGAGGAACAATGGGGCAACAATCATTGTAATGCACAATTTATCATCAAAGCCAACACAATTGTACAGGAAATTACTTAAGATTCAGTTCACAGGAGAAAAATTTCAGAGTTAACCTTATTAATACTAACACTGGAATAAAGAATTGCCTATGCATGAAACTGGTAGTCGCACATACATTTCTTTGTAACTTGTTTTTTCCCTATTATTGTAGATCTCTCTACTTGACGTTGAGCACAGTTTTTAAATCAATGCTACATGACAGCAAGAACTATCTTGTTCCCTTACAATTTATATATAGTTATATCATTAATAATGCTGTGGTGTTAGGATCTTTTAGTATTAGATATCTCTCTCACATATATATATATACACACACACACACACACATACTATTCAGTCAGTCTAGCTCGGATATTCATAAGTTTATCATACCAACCATCAAGGTCATTAGGTTGGCATTCTGTGTTATAACATACCCGGTCAATGTAGGTGGTTGCTTGTCAACCAATCCGTCTTGTTCCATGGCGAGGTGTACAGAACAGTAGATCAGTCACAATTTCTTGTTTTGTCCATCTTCATTGTCATGCAACGCACATTCTGCATTCATATAAGATTGTAGAAATATCAAGGATGGGTCCATAGAGTTGTGATTTAGTTGGATGTTGTCTCCAAGAGATGTTAAGTATTGCTCTCAGCATCCAGCTGTAGGTTCCATCAAGCTTAGAATCTAGGGTTTTAGTTAACATCCTAACAGTGGCATCATAGATTAAAACCACCTCTACAGTGGTGCGAAAGTATCTCGGCTTACATTTCTTATTACAGGAAACATTATTTTAGTAGGTACATGTGTTTGAGTAGACATTGTAGGAAATTCAGTCATCCATGTTTGTTTTTTTTATATTAAAAATCTGAACATCCAAATTCCAAAAAATAACAAGAAAACATGGTAATGCCTGTTAAATAAATCATTTGTATTTACAAACATATCTACGTGAATCCAAAAGAGTTAAAAAATAGTCTTTATCTGAGTTAAAATCTTTGGGTAGTTGGTACACAGAAAAAAAAAAAATGTAATTTAGAAAAGACATTTAAAAAGTTAGTCCACAAAAAGAAGCTATACTTGAGAAAAGACTTATTGTTAGTGAAAATTCACTGACCATCTTTGATGCCACTTCTTCGAACAATTATCACATACTAAAAATTCTGGAGAGCTGGTTGAAAGACTGAGATGCATAAATATGAAAGATAAACTCATAGTTACTGAGACGTTTTCTGATTTTCCCATACAGCAAAACAATGTCTAGAAAAAAGAAAACAGAGTCTAGTACAAAAAGAGGATTCTTAAGCGTGGAGCAGTTATTGGATAAAATTTACTAGAAAAATACCAAAAAACAATTGGAATCCGTCAACAAAGATTCATATTTGCTTGCGACTGATTGGTTAATAACAGAATAGGCTAAGGGAGATAATTAGGTTTGTATTTACTCAATACATCACACCAACTGAATATTGATTACCTGAATATTAATATTTTTTTTTCACAGATTAAAAACTGAATGTTTCATGCAAATTACAAAATCAAAACCAGTTTTTAAAAACCCAGTAAAAAAAAATTTCTATTTTTTTTTTTTACTTCAAGGGCGCATTTGTAGAATAACAAACTCTGGGATGCACTTTAAATTTTAATAAAGAAAAATTAGTCATGAAATTTGAAAATAGGGAATTTTAGTTTAGCAAAGATTAACAGCAAAGTTTTCATTTAAAAGGATTTATAAAGAATCTACTTTGTTTAGAGAAGCTGATAACAACTGATTTAAATCCCTTGAAGAAGGCAAAAAGGAAAGGATTATCCACTCCTTCTTAAAGATTAAGGAATTTAACATCCAGTTTAAAATATCAAATAATGACAAAGGCTTCATTTAGACGTGGAAGTCATGTGTTTTGTTTCTCTAGCTTTTTAAAAATAGATTTTTTAAATATAAAAATAATTCTTAAATTACTCTTCCATTAGGTAGGGGTACACCTGGTTACCTTTCAGGGCGCATAAGTGTGCCCAGGCACATGCCAGGCCCAGGTTAAGAAATGCTAAAACAGACAAAAGTTTGTCTACTTGTAAGTTGAAAATGGATGCTTACACAGGAAAACAATTTTTAGTAATGCCAAATGGTTTTTATTAAGAGATAATGTATTTTGAAATACATAAGTTTATTCTTTCTTAAATGAAAAGACCATTTTTAACAACTGTTGGATTATTGGTATTAACTGCTTGTGAACAGGATATCCTATAAATCCATGAAAATTTCATTTAAACAACATTTAAAAACATTACATATAATTTAAAATACACAACTTCATACTTTAAGGTTATGTTTAAAATAAAATTAAATAGGTTATAATGTTTTTAAAATCTTATATAGAAAATAGTTATATTTTGGTATAATAAAATAGGATGTATAAGTGTGTGCCTATGCATACTACAGTATATTAAATTTTACAAGCACCCTATTTATATATATGTATACATGCTGAAAAATTAAATTCAATTAAGAAAACATTGTATCCTCAATCAGTCTGACTTATGTTCAACTGCCAAAATAAAGTTTTGAACCACAGTAATTTTTTTTTAATGGTTAACAGCAAAGAAATAGCTTTTACAAATTAAAATTAAAAAAAAACTGACCTGGCCAATCATACCTACATCTAAGCAAGAGACAATCGCCTCTCAAACAAAAAAAGAAAAAAAAATCTAGCTTTCAAAAAAAGAAAGAAAAAGAGGTCTTTTTGCCTAACCTCACATTGTAAGTATGTGTTTAAAGTTTGTCAAAAATAACTATCACTTAAAAAGTAAAAAAATATTAATGATGATAATTTAAAAACTCATCCATTAAATGAAACACTAAATATCATCTTAAAATGTTTAATGATAAATTTCCTTACTTTTGTGTTCTGATTTTTCTGCTTGAAGAAAAAAAAAACACTTTCTTATACTCCTAAGAGTATAGCCAACAATCCAAGGAGTATTGAAAAAGCCATTGAAAGTCTAAATGCCAAAAAAAAAAAAGAAAACGTATTTTCAAAATGAGGCATGATAAAAGAAAAAAATTCTATAAAGAAACATTAAAAAAAGAACTTATTGATGTGTTTATATTTTTTCTTGCAAAAAGTGAAACAATACAAGAACAATTTTTTTTTTTTTTTAAGTGAAGAAAAAATTTGGGGAGTCAGATGACCAAATCCTCAAGAAGGAAAGAAAGAAATGTTGTTGTTGTTGTTGTCTGTCTGTTATCATTTTTGGTTTGTTCTGTTTTTCAAAATCTCCAGATTTCTGTGAAAAGAAGAAACCAGCATTGGAATAATGAATAAATTATCAGCAAATAAAGCATTAATTTGAATTCAAGGAAAGAAATAGCTGCATTCTGTAAATCAGATATTATTTGATATTAACCAAAAATAAATATTGTAATAATAATAATAATGCCTGCATGTGTGTAATATGTCACAGAATAAATGTGAATTTTGTTTCAAAATATGTCTTTATTTTTTCTTAAATGAAAAGATCATTTTTCAGAACTGTTGGATTATTTGTATTAATTACTTGTGAACAGGATATCACACATATATATATATATATATATATATATATATATATATATATATATATATTTATATATATATTTATATATATACACTACAGTCCAAAAGTTTGAGACCGCCTCTGGTAATTTTTTAAATCAGCCCAAAAAGTAGTTGTTTTGTACTTTAAATAAGAGAAAATTATTATACACGGCTAAAGAAAAAAGTGAGACATGTTTTTTTATTAGAAATTTTATTATGACAAAAAGAATACAAAAAAATATATATTATGATTAAATTTTGCTCCCATCAAAATATCCTCCTTTAGCCTTAGTTACTGCAGCACAAATTTTTGGCATTTGCTGTAAAAGTTTCTCAAAGTATAAGTTTCATAATTGGTTTCATTCTTTTACAATGAGCTCTTTTTCGAATTTTTTTTTTCATTATTCTGTCAAGTTTATCCCATGCTAATTCTGGGCGTGGCTTCAAACTTTTGAACCATAGTGTGTGTATGTATATATATGTATATATATATATATATATGTATATATATATATATTTTAAGACTTTTTTATGTTTATACATTCTTTTTATAGATACAAATATTTAAGTAAATGCTCTGTTTTATAATAAACAGTATTAATAACATTTACCGGCCTGAATGTCCGAGAAATTTTCATAGAAAATATTAGTCCTCCGACAGGAATCGAACCTGTATCCTATACGGAACTGTCATTTAGCCCAATGTGCTTTAACCGATTGAGCCACAGTGTAATCGTTCGGTTAGCAAGGTCAATTTTACTGCTTTTAAACTTCAATCTTCCATGAATCTCTCACATACACTCATATCTGCTCGATGCGTATCCAAATGTAAACAAATGACGTCACACATTATGAAATGGACAAAGTCTGCCAATTATTTTAAGACATTTTTATGTTTATACATTCATTTTATAGATACAAATATTTAAGTAAATGCTTGGAGAACAAATATTTTCTATGAAGAGTTCTCGGACATTCAGGCCGGTAAATGTTATTAATACTGTTTATTATAAAACAGAGCATTTACTTAAATATTTGTATCTATAAAAAGAATGTATAAACATAAAAATGTTTTAAAATAATTGTCGGATTTTGTCCATTTCATAATATATATATATATATATATATATATATATATATATATATATATATATATACTTCAATTGAGTTCATGCCAAGTAAGGTAGTAAAGCCACCAAGACACAAGGGGTTATTGGGTGTGGAAGAGTTAGAAACAGGAACATTGCTACAGAGGAAAAGGAAAAGTAATCAGATAGCAACTGATATTGAATTTAAATGTTTGTAGATTAAAGTTGGCGGGAAAGCTTGGAGAAGTGTGAGAAAAGAAAATGTTAGCACAGAATTTACGGTTACATCTAGCCAACTCAACTGTAAACTGGTGAGACTTCATCACCAGTCTAGTACTGCCCTTAAATTCAAAGAGTCTAGGCACCAAAGCGAAGAACTCATGTGAACAATAACCATGAAAGTATTTACAGAAAAGACAAAGGGAGGCAACTTTACAGCAGTGGGAAAGTGACTGAAGCCAAGATGCCAGATCAGGACCAATAATATTGCTGATTCTTCTTTAGATTCTATCAAGCAGCTCTAGATAAATAGCAGGAGCACCAGACCATATGTGGCAGCAATATTCTAAGCATGGATGAATGGCAGACTTATAGATATGGAGGATAGATTCTGGAGAGAAAAATTGTGTCACAACACAGTGAACCAAACTTTCCTGGCAGCTGATTTGCAATGGATTCAATAATCTTTGCACTTCATATATATATATATATATATATATATATATATATATATATATAGTGTGTGTGTGTGTGTGTGTAACATATGTAACAGCAAAATTGTTCAATTGTTAGATTAAGCTTTGAACTGTTGCATCTTAGAAATGATTAAAGATATCTTACTGGAGTTATCTGAGGTTTTTATAATACTATTGGACTCTACTTTGAATAATAAGAATGTATTTAGCTCTAAGTACAAAATGATGATCCCTCTTGCGGTTGTGCCCTCCTGATCCAGTTTTCTTTTCTACTGTTCCTTCTTTTTTAAACTTATTAAAAAAAACACTAAATTAATTGAATTTCTTTTCCTAGGTTTTCAGATTAGACATTTAGCCATCTTGACACCATTTGTCATAAGAATCACTGAAAACCCTTTGAGTTATTCAGCTAGAAATAGAACAGGTTAAAATCATTTTGCGTCAGTCCCACTGTTTTCCCAACTGAGCAATGGTGAGAGGAAAAAGATCATTCAGGCCTTCAGTAATTGTACCAACATTCATACTCTGGCTTCCATCTTCAGAGTCCATTCAAGAACCATCAAGAGAATGGTGAATAAGTTTAAAAAAGAGGGAATAGTAGAGAGGAAAACTAGATCAGGAGGTCACAACTAGAAAAGGGATCATCACTTCAACTTAGAGCTAAAGAGATCTATTAGAAAAGATCCAACTCGATCCATAAGACATGTGAAGGTGGAGTTTCAGCTATGACAGTCCAAAGAGTAGTGAAAAAAGATTTGAAAATTAAATTGTACATGAAACTTGTGAGGCACCTTGTTACTCCAGGGCAGAAAGTTAGAATGTTAAAGAGAGCAAAGATCATCTTGAATAAGTTGGAAAATGATCCTGGAATAAACTATATATATATATATATATATATATATATATATATATATATATATATATATATATTTGGATTTTATTTCAATCCTTCATGAGCTTCCAATCCTTAGCTATGATTAACTAATGATAAACATATTATTTTTGTTTACGATCGATTTCATCACAATTCTTCTGTTAAGCTTGGAGAGCAATGATACATTCTTATTGCTCAAAGTAGAGTCCAATAGTGTTATTAAAACCTTGGAGAATTCCAGTAGGATATCTTTAATCATTTCTAGGATACAATGGTTCAAAGCTTAATATAACAAATGGACAATTTTACTGTTACACCTGTAATATAAAATTACTTAATTTGACCCCAAGACAAATAAATTGTATTCCAGGAGAATCATTGCTTTCACTGTCTGAATCGACATCTATATATTGTTTTGAATCAGAATCCAATTTACTGCCAGAGTAAGAAGACCCAGAACAAATTTCTTGTAAGATATTTTGTAAGAAGCATCATTGCTTTCATGGTTTTCCTCATCTCTAAATGAATGCCTCTGTTCGATATATATTGCCAGAGTATGAAAAACCTGACATTGAAATTTTGGCAAAGTTTAACATTAATACCCACAAAAAAATGTGTGCCATAAAGATGTTTTTTTCTCTTGGTACCATCATTACTGCATACTTCATCGAAAATTTTTATTGTTTAAAAAGCTATTTTTTAGAATTTTAATAAAAGCCGGACATATGTTCAAGAACTGACAAGAAAAGAATTAAACACAATTTATTTTACTAGAATAATTTTATATTTGCAAATTTATAAAAATATGTGAATCAACTACAATGCTTGATGTGTAGTTTTTTTTTAATTAATAATAATTTTAGGTTGATTTTTATGATTTGCAGAAATGAGCAACACAAACTACTTATTAACTAGTTGGTTGCTGCTTCAGGGTCAGTGCAGACTACCCCCAACAGATGGAGAGGAAGCCTGATTGGAGGCCCCGGGCAATGCTTTGTAACCCTCGCTGTCTTATCAACATTTTCTTTTTTCTACCTCTATATACATTACAAATTAAACTAAGCACAACTGACTATTAAAGAACAAAAAATTCTCAGATTTTGATGTCATTCTACGGTCTTTTTTATCTTCCAAATCCGTGAATTGGTTTTGCGTATGCTAAGTCTTGAAAAAAACACTTTATAAAATTCGCTGTTTTTTATCCATAATCCTGAATGTGTTAGAATTATTCAACTTTTTAACAAGAAAAATCTCAAGTTGATGTTAAAAATTGTTAATTTAAGATGAAACAGTTTATTAGATACTTTGTACTTATTTTCAGTTTTTTTCATTGAATTTTTCACCGATATTGCATACAATCCATTTGTTAGTGCTTAATTAGGCTACCATAAAATTTGAATTTTATATGAATACTACTTTATGAAAATTGAGATGTAGTAGAGTGGTAGGGGGACCCGTATCATAGATTAGGGGTCTGCACAAGACCCTTGCACCGGCCCTGCCAACTACAAGGCAATGTTTGTCATTTACCATAGTATATAGAAATAAATATGAAAACAATTTTTTTTTATTCTGAAATGTTAAAGACATTGCCTGTGAATTCGAGAACAAGAAATCTTTAATAAGCACATAAGTAATGATGAATATAAATTTTGAAAAAAATACTTTTCCACTATTTACATTATTTGGACGGTTGTCCTCATCTTTATCATCATATTTATTACAACATTTCGGCCTTTCAGTATCTGTCTATATTTCTGAGATGAGGTATTATGTACACTATTTACATTATTCGGACTACTGTCCTCATCTTTGTCGCCATATTTATTATGTTTCGGCCCTTCAGTATCTGTCTATATTTCTGAGATGAGGTATTATGTACACTATTTACATTATTCGGACTATTGTCCTCATCTTTGTCGCCATATTTATTATGTTTCGGCCCTTCAGTATCTGTCTATATTTCTGAGATGAGGTATTATGTATACTATTTACATTATTTGGACTATTGTCCTCATCTTTGTCGCCATATTTATTACAACGTTTCGGCCGTCGGGATCTAACTAATGCCTTTATCAGGATATAATGGATAAAGGCATTAGTTAGATCAGGTGACAGAACCCAAAGAGTGTGAGTTCAATACCTGGTTAAGGCAGTGGAGAACTTGGAGAAGGGAATTAACAGGAGATAACTGATAACTGACATCCATTAGACATGGCACATGGAACTAGAACAGTCTATCCCAGTGAGCAAAATAAAGGGTTCAGTTTGACATTCCAACCACCTGAAGAAGGCCAGAGCATACAACGGCCGAAACGTAATAAATCTAGTTTCATTTTTTTTACAATAAGGTTCACCCTATACAAAGCTCGGGAGCCACTCGAGGTAGAGGGTTACATTAAGGAATAGCTTATACGGATAGGAGGGGAAAAATTCTAGATTTGAACAAGGTTAAGATTGTAGTGATTGAGAGACTGTTCCACAGAGCAGTGGTTCGTGGGAATAAACTGTTTGAATGGAGCTTACTTCTCGCTAATGGAATACACAAGGAATATAAGTGGTTTGCCACTATGTAAGTGGCATGGTGGGTCATAGACATGAAGGTTAGACCTGGTAGAAACAAAAAATATGTAGCTCTTCCGAGCACTTTCCATGGTAGTAATAATAAAGTAGTGTGACACTGTTTAGCTATGGTAATTGGCTAACTAATTAACCATAGAAATTAAAAACGAGAAATACTTAAGGCGAGAAAGAGCTATATCGAAAGACAGACTGAGCGACATCTTTAAAAAAAAAATGGGAAAAGATTTTATTTCGTTTACGAAGAAAGGTACGTTTCGCAAAAGACAGAAATCCGTAAGAGAAAGCGAGATTTAAGATTCTGTAAAAATGAATTAATGTCATGAGAAGAGAGTGACGCGCAAAGGGAAACAGAATTCAGGAAAGAATGACAAAGCCAACCACACATGGCGGCCATAAAAAAATTTTGGCTCCGGTCAACTGCATACAGGCAGAGATAATCAATATTAGTTATCTTTCAGAGATACCATTTAATTTTAATTCCTGATCCCGACGAAGAAAGCCATCTGTTATATGTAAGGACCTTAGCATGAGAAGGGAATCGCGTAAAAAAAAGAAAAAAAAAAGTATTATTATTACTTATTCAAACTGTTAACGATAGAGACAGCGTCGCCGAAAGTGAGCATCTGGTGATACGAGAATTTTAAGAGATGAGAAAAATAAAGAATTTGATTCTCAAGTAAACACGACCACCCAGTTAAAAGTTGACTAGCGGAGAAACCAGGTGTCGGGTTTTGACAGTGATTAATGAGTCGGTAGAAGTTCTGCTAAGTGGATTTTGGGTGGCTCAGGGAAAGAAGATATGATAAAAAAATTTAATTATGGCAATGTGGAATTCATAAAAAGTTTGGCCGATAAAGAAGATTCTGGATAATAATTTTAAGAGGGCCAGTCTAGCCACACCCGCACTGCCGAGCGATCATTGCCCAAGTGGTGGCGTAAGTGATAGACGAAGGTGAATGTATGAGAAAGTCGGGGAAGTTGTTAACACCTACTAAGAGGATTGGTATGAGATACCAATATGAGAAAGGAAGAGTCTAGGAGGATAATTCTCCTCCGACCTCTCCATACGGACGAGAGAGAAACCCCTGAAATGGAAGTTGAATAATCTTCCAAAAATGGGAAGTAATTAATTTTCCTGTCCTGAGGACAAAGAGAATTCCTGTTGGGAATCGAGAATTATCGAGGAACCCAAACCACGTCCGGCCCCACACCGGGTTTTGGTCGGTGTCCATATAAACGAACGTCCCCGGGCGTTCCAGGCAGTTCCAGAGTTAGTTCGAGTTGAGTACGAGAGAGTTCGGGTTGGAGAATAGCGCCTCGCGGGAGCTGACCAAGATTCCACGCCTTTCGACTTAGTCTTCCTAACAAAAGAAAGTTTTATTGAAGAACGACTTAAGATACCAAAACTCGCTTAAGAAACGCAAAAAGTGTCACGAATCCAGAGAAACGGGCTGGGAGAGAAACGCACTCCTGTATTCAACAGACAGATAAAGATAATTGTTTTTTCTCATCACATTTGAACCGCTTGAGTTTGTTTTATTTCTTTTACTTACGTTTGTGCGGTATCACCTTTACCCCGGATTCAGCTTGCACTACGGCCCGACGCCTGATTGATTTCGTCTACCTAAGATCAAAATCACAACGTGGGTAGGTTAGACTGGAGATCAAAGCAGTTACTTCGGCAACCAGACGTTGGAGGCGAGCTGGGAATGACAAAGCTGATATCGAACCGGAAACGACCAGATCGACCGGGACACAGGTTGGCGGCAGCGACAAAGAGTAAACCCCAAAACGATGGTGGAAGAACCCTTACAGCTTCGCGCCGCAACTGGGAATTGACCACGGGCCGACGGCGCAGTGTCACATATTGGCGACGTGACCAGTGGACGTCACATATTGGCGCTGCGACCCCCGCGACTACTCCCATATTGGTGCCGTGGTAAACCAGGACTCGACCGCCAGTCGGTGTGAGGCACATATTGGTGCCGCGACCAAGACATCCACCCTAATCCACGTCGGGTGTGTCACAGTAGTGTTGTTTGGGTTTTATTATAAATTATAAAAATAACTTTTTCAAACAATAAAAATTACCAATGAAGTAAAAAGTGTAATAGCAGTATTAAGAGAAAAAATGTTTGTTTTATACTGTTTGCTTTTTTCTTGTTATGATTGTTAAGCTTTAGCAAAATTGTTCTCCATTCTTTCCCATACTATGCGTCTCCTTCAGTTTTGTGCCACTACAGATGATAAACACATTGGTAAATAACAACTTGTCATATAGGAATAAAGTGTCACTGCTGACACTTGGGTTTGAACATCGATTGCCAGAGAGCAAGCACGGTCGACCTCATCTTGAAATAATTAGATCACGTGATGGGTAAAGGAAAACTATATATATGAGAATTAGCGGCATCTGACCAAATATTGTTTGAAGGTGTTACTGTTAATGTATCTGAGATTTACAAAGTCTCTCCTACAAATGGGCAATGCAAAAGTGGCGACGAGTATTCGTTGAGCTTAGACGAGGAAAAAATAAAATCTACGCATCCTACACTTTGTAATAGGATATTCAGTAATATTTGCCACTTCACCAAAGAGATGTCATATTTGCAGGACTACAGAGAAATAACCAGGCAAAGTTATTCAGATCTACAAAATATTCAGCAGAGTACAGCAAAATGGAAGAATTAAAGCTATCATGATCCAAACATTGACACTACAAAAGCAACAACAAGAACAGTTTCAGCAACAAAAACTACAAGAACAACAATTACAGCAACAAAGACAACAATATGAACAGCAATTACAATTACAACAAAACTAGAAATTGTTTATTTTATTCTTCCTAGTGTCAGTTTGTATTGTGTCAATTTTGCATTTCAAAATAATGTAAACAATAAACCAAAAAAATGAATCGGCATTGTTATAGGTCCTGACATGGTATCTTGCCTTCAATCAATTTCCCAGTGCCATAATATAACTTCCCTGTGCCTTTTTTATAAATACTTTCATCATATTTCTTCTAATGAACTTTCCTCTATGGTACCAAGACTTTATGAATCTACAGGGGTTGGACAAAATAATTGGAACAGGTGCAAATTCCACTCCTATATTTCAAAGACCTATTATATTAAGAACTTTAACTAAAACTTCGTAATTGCAGATTATATCTATTCTAAATCAGTTTATTTATCTAATTTACTGTCTTTGTCTTATTTATTTTTAGAATTTAGTAAAATTTAAGCTAAATGTGTGACTTCTGAGTTCGAAAATGGGAAAATTGTTGGAGCTCGCATGGCAGGAGTCTCGATCACTAAGGTTGCTGAACTGTTTGATTTTTCAAGAGCTACCATATCGAAAACTATGACGCAATTCGAGAAACAGGGTAAAACCTCTAGCAACTGTAGCAATTCGAGCCGGACTTGCAAACTTACTGACAGGAACCGATATGCATTGAAACGCATGTGGCTAAAAATCATCGGACAAATGCGGCTAAAGTGCCTGCTGAGTTGAATAATCATCTGAATAGTCCAGTTTCTACTAAAACTGTTCATTGTGAGCTCAATAAGGCTGAATATCATGGAAGACCCGCCGTAAGGAAACCTCTTCTCTCCACTCGCAACATTCAGAAGAGGTTGAAGTGGTGCAGAGATCACAATGCCTGGTCTGCAGACCAATGGAAGCAAGTCATATTCTCAGATGAGTCCAGTTTTTCTCTTTTCCCAACATCAGGGCAAGTTTATGTGTAGAGGCAGCCCAAAGAAGCTTACAACCCTGACTGCCTTCTTCCAACAGTGAAGCATGGTGGTGGATCAGTGATAGTTTGGGCCGCTATATGATGGAAATGTATCGGTCCAATAGTTGCACTGCATGGTAGAATCAACAGTAAAGATTACCTCAACATTTTGGGAGATCATGTTCATCCAATGGCCCAGACTTTATTCCCTGATGGCGACTGCATCTTCCAAGATGATAATGCTCCAATACATACCGCTCGAGTGGTTAAGAATTGGTATGAAGAGCATGAAAGTGAGCTAAAACACATGGAGTGACCTCCCCAATCTCCAGATATCAATATTATTGAACATTTGTGGTGCATTTTGGAGCGACAAGTTAGGAGCCGCTATCCTCTATCGTCGTGTCTTAAAGAGCTGGAGCAGGTATTAATGGAAGAATGGCTGAAAATTCCTCTGGATGAAGTCAGGAAGCTGTATGATTCCATTCCTAGACATATTAAAGCTGTATGTGAGGCTAAAGGGGAATCAACTCCATATTAAATAAATTTTCTTTGAATTTAACAAGTGTTTCAACCCCTGCAAGTTCAATACAAGATTAGCAGCAACGTCTCATCAATGTACAGTTGAAATGGCTAAATATAACCGTAAGTTCTTTGCTAACAGTTTCTTCTATCACGATTCTCACCTGAGGGACTCCCTTCCGTTTACTTGCTTCCTTGGTAACTACAGTCTTCAAAGATTTAAATGCAACGTCAATTGCCATCTTCTGTCTTCTTGAATCCCATTCATCTTTTAACCTTTTCTCAATCCTTTCTGCATTCAGTCTTTTCTTTCACTTTAACTCCCTGTAAACCCCTGTGCCTTAGTGGCTTTATTGCCTTGCTTGGGGTGAAATGATTAAAATAAACAAAAAAATATGGTATTGGTCCTAATGTACTTTCCTCTATGGTACCAAGACTTTATGAAAATTCTAGCTCCATACTAGATTAGCAGCAATCTCTCATCATTTTACACTTGAAATGCCGAGACGTAACTGTAAGTTCTATCCTAACAGCTTCTTCTCTCACACTTCTTGTTTGTGGAACTATCCTCCGGCTTCTTGCTTTTCAATCAACTTTGAACTTCAAAAATTTAAATACAATGTCAATCGTTATCTTTTGTTTTCTTAATTCTTGTTATTTTATTGTTCTCTCTCTCTCTCTCTTAATAATGTTTTTTTCTTTTTCTCATATTCTTTCACACTAAGTAACCCCTTGTGTCTTAGTGACTTATTCCCTTGCCTGGGGTGAAATGATTAAAAAAACTCTTCATTTCAGTCGATAGAAACTAGATAAAAAGTTGGACAAATGTTAGGTTAGGTTAGGTTAGGTTAGGTTGATTCATGACATGCCAACCCTTGTTGGATTATTTAACATCGAACTTTGTATGAGACACCTAGTGAGGATCAAACTCACTACTCTGTAGTAATAGTCAAACAGACTAGCTACTGTAACTCTTGCTCCACTCTCACGGCAGCGAAACCAAATATGAAATGCTTGTTAAATTTAGCTGCTAAAAATTCTCAATCATATTACACCTAAGACATTTTTTTTTTTGCTATTTACTCAGAGTGTTGATCTCATCTTTATTGCTATATTCACAAAGTTTTGGTCATTGTATGCTCCGACCTTCTTCAGTTGATATTTGTTGGAATTTCAAACTGAACCCTTTAGTTAGTCCATGGAGGTAGATTGTTCTAATTCCACGTGCCATGCCTTTGGATATGTCAGTTTTAGTTAATTCTCCTTGATAAGTCAACTCTCAAAGTTTTTGTTCTTTCTCTATGTGGCCATGTATTGAACTCACAACTCTTTGGGTCAAGTCACTTTTTGGATCAATCAGCCAATGCTTTTATCCACTAGGCAAGGTGTCCTGGGGGACATTCCAACAGATATCACAGAAGGTTGGAACGTACAATTGTTGAAAAGATGAGGACAACAGTTCAAACAATGGAAATAGTTACAATACCTCATCTCAGAAATATAGACAGATCTTTTTTTTTTCAGAATTTTGTTAGGGATGCTGATTATTATCATGAATAATTACAGTATCCATCAGGAGAAGCTAAAAGTCAGATGATTGCCATTCTTCAATAGATGGTTGGAATTCAGTTTTTAATCTTCCAGACTATTTGGTAACCTTCTTGGAATTTGCAATGGAATCTATCAATCCCCAGACATAAACTTATCCAAGAGACACATGGCCTAAAAATTAAATTGCTGGTTAAAATTTATCTGATTCCATGGCAGTTGTGAGCTCAATCCCTGGGTCAGATAGAACTGAAAAGTTACTGATCCAGTGGAGAAAAAAAAAAAAAACCAGCCACACAAAGGGGAATAACATTGGTCAGTGTTAACTGATGTGAGTTATCTCTCCTCTGCCTGCAAGATGTAAAAAGAACATGATAAGCCCATTGATTTTCTTTAATCAATTCACCCCAAGCAAAGCAACAATGCCACTAAGACGCAAGGGTGGGGGTAATGTGAGTGAAAGAGAACGAAAAGCTCTTAGAAGGAATTGGAAACCAAATCCTAAACAGGAAATAGGGGATAAACCTCTACACCTGTTCGAAAGATTGAGGATGAGCATGAACCGGGCGATAAGCCCAAATAACGTGTTTGATTCTAAGATGTGTGTGTATATATATATATATATATATATATATTACAATGATGTTCACCCTGTATAAGACCCAAGAGCCACTCGAGATATAGGGTTACAGAGTAAGAGGCACAATTTATGGTGATATGTGGGGGATGATATCAATTAAACTTAGACTTGAACAAATACAGACTGTAGTGATCATGGAAACGTCCTTTTAGGGGTCAGTTCAAAGAAAGAAACTGCTTGAGTGGAACTTACATCTCACCAATGGAATATGAGTGGAATACAATCTGCATAGTGTATCAGGTCTTTGCCGTGATTATTAGAACTGGTGGAACTAAGGAATATAGTTCGTCTTGGCACTTTCCATGGAAATAGCGATAGAGCAGTGAGAGGCTTGCGATGTTTCGTCCGTGAGAAAGGGTTGTATGGTGGAAAGTAATTCATCACTCACAAGGACGCGGCGACGCTTCTGGGCTAGGCAGCTCCTGTCCATATATGGCAGCAGATCAGGCCGAAAACAGGGTACTCATATTCGGTCTCACATGGCTCATGCAAAGATAGAGGATAGCAAGAGGAGTCAGGTACTTACTGGAGCGATACAGCGAATCTCCCATTTTCTCAGTATCTTTAGCAATGGATCGTATGTGCGAGTTCCACTTGAGGTATGAGTTGGGTTTAAGTCACAGTAGGCGCTCATGGCATGGGGCCTCCCTGAGAGAACACGCACAAAAGCTACTTAAAAAATGTCAGAAGGGAGGATAGTCGAAACATGAGTTAAACCACCAAGACAAGCATGTTGCTTTGAATAGCATAGCATATATTAAAGATAACCCGTTCTCACATGCTTGTAAAATCACCTTACTAAGTTTTAGCAAGGCCAGACAATTTAATTTTGTGTTTTCCTTAAAATCGAAATAATATATGGGAAAATTAAATAAAATCAATACACAAAGTAATAATAATAATGAATAATAAAAAGAAGAAAAATAAATACATTTTCCCATGATGCTAGCAATAAAGGAACTACTTGGCTTCGCTAAACACCCAGCAGGTGGCGCTGTTTAAGTATATAAAAAAACAAACATTTCCTTTTTTCCCTCTCTCTCGCTCCAAGATGTACATGGGAAAAGAAACGTTCCCATTGGAGCACGTTTATTTCCCCGGTCTACTGACGACTGAACTCTCTCTCTCTCTCTCTTCCAACGCATATCGTTCGCGCATCTTCCAAAACCTCCACCTATGAAATAAATCAACCTATCCTTTGGTAATTCCAACTCAACGCAAGGCTGAGTGGATGGGGACTCGACCATTATAACCATGCTGACCCTCCAACGATGAAGTAAGTACGAACTTTTCTTTGGTCGTTCCAACTCTGCGCAAGGCTGATTTGAGCTCAGCCGTTATAACGATGCTTATCCTTACTTACCCTAACTTCTGGACCAGAAAAGAAAAAGCGGACATATCCAAGAGACATTGAGAACTTTCTTTCACTACAGTTTATATAAAAAGAGAAGAATAAACGGTACGGGGGTAGAAACACAAGTTTTAACACGCTTTTAATTTAATTGTTTATATGTGAACACAAACGCACACAAAATAAGCCCAACACGCAATATTTAAATTCTATAAATATTGTCATAAATTATAATTTATATATATTCACTTGTTTTTTCTTGCCATGTCGTTATTTTATTCTCTGATATTACAGTATTTGCCTCGCATAATATGCACCCTTATGCGAAATTTAACGACTCCCCAAACTGTGTAATGGCTTGAACAAAATGAGACAATTGAATAATTTGAAAAATAAAATCCGAGTCTCGTGTCCATAAATACAACACAATTTTTATACAATGTGAAGAAATGATATTTGCAGAAAAGGAAGAAAACCAAGCTAAAAATGACAGTAACATTTATACAGCCAGATACGTATATTTACATATTAAAAACTCAATGTTCCTTGTTGTGGCCATGAAGAGACCAACAGTTCGATTGTTTGAAATGATTTGTCGCAAGTGAGTCTGTTTCAAAGTGTTTTGTTACAAGTGAGGAAATCAAGTGGTATGGTATGCCAATGTGTGTGTGTGTGTGTGTGTGTGTGAAGCACATACTAATGAAACATGTTCGACTGCTGATTTATTGTGTGTAAGCAGTAATTTCAAAACAGTGAACAAAAAGAAGGTAGACAAGATTTACTTTCGTTGTGGCGTTGTATGTCTATGATTTTGATTGAGGCCTGTTCTGGTTCGTTGACTTTTCTTCACTGACCATGTCGTTGCAGATCTGGTCGTTGACTGTTGCTCATAAGCCATTTTTATCGTTATGGGTCAACTCCGAATCATTATCTGAGTTTTGCGCAGGAATGTATGTATAACTCAAGCACTAACCCATTGTCATCTGGAGTTCAACCGTGCAGACATAGTAGAAAGAACATCACATGGCTTGTCATATCCAATCAAGATGCTCATGTGATGACAAAGGATGGTCATACCAACCTTGTGGGGTCAGTCTACTCGGATTTTAGGTCAAAAAATAAAATCCGTGTGTTGTGTCCATAAACACAACACAATTTTTATACAATGTGAAGAAATGATCTTTGCAGAAAAGGAAGAAAACCAAGCTAAAAATGACAGTAACATTTATACAGCCAGATACGTATATTTACATATTAAAAACTCAATGTTCTCTGTTGTGGCCATGAAGAGACCAACAGTTCGAAATGATTTTCAAAGTGTCGACACCTTAAAAGAATGTGACAATCCTTTCATACTCTCTGCAAACTCTTCTTTTTTTTTCTTTTCCTCTTTCTGATTAATTCCTTGAGGACCCAGCGCAACATTATGGCTAAACAGCCCAGAGTTGTTCACCTATTTAAATAAAAGCAGCTTATCGAGAGAGTTCAAAAAGCTGCATAGAAAACAGGTTTTTAGCTGGTTGAGGCACCACTGTCATCTGACAGCGGTCTACTAGCGGCGGGACCAGTTCTATCTTCCGCTCTTTCGGTGACTGTGAAAACCCCAATTACACTGCTCTGATTGGCTAGCCAATAATAATGCTTGACCAATGGTCTCGTGTCATACGCATCGAAGAGGAGGAAGGAAAGCACCCAAGAACCCAATATGATTTATGGTCCAATCAAAATAATGGCCCTGTGTCGTAAGTATCAGAGGTTAGACAAGAAGCTCCATCCCAACCCTTCTTTCATTGGCGGACCAATCTTTGTATCACTCATATCCACCTTCAGTGGAACATTTTCCATATTCCGAAATCTCACTCTCATTTGA
This sequence comes from Acanthosepion esculentum, assembly GCA_964036315.1. Lineage (NCBI taxonomy): Eukaryota > Metazoa > Mollusca > Cephalopoda > Sepiida > Sepiidae > Acanthosepion > Acanthosepion esculentum. The sequence goes on along the minus strand of OZ038511.1, from coordinate 70,504,109 downwards.
CCTGATTATCATAAGTGTCATCGTCACCACCATCCAACAGCGTGTCATATCCCTGATCAAAACAAACCTGACCTGTAAAGATTTACTTTGTGTGACTCATTTTAACCAATAATTCCTTTATCAAATGAAAACAACATTCAAGTTAAACAGACGTAAGACTGTACCTAATGAATAATCCCACCCAAGCTTACAATTTCACCTGTCACACTATATTCCAAAAGTGACACAAATCTGAAAATTCATGGTATCTCATTGTTTTAACATTAAAAATATTTTCTTTCTTTAGAAAAAAAAAAAATTTCTTTCTTTAGAAATAAAAAAAAGTGGGGGTGGAGATGTGGTGTAGTATCAGAAGGTTAAGATTTCCTGCTGGCCGGTCCAGCTACATGGGAATGTTGGACTTTAATTAAGTCCAAAGAAGACAAAGAAAACAAACAAGACCGATATATATGGGTAAACAAATATATATTAATAACAAAACAAGTTAAACAAAGACATGGACAGTTACATAGTGTTTGTATGGAGAAATTATGTGTGCGTGTTGTGAGTGTTCGTACGTACGTGTATTGTTCTTAGCGTGTTCCCAGAATTTGGGAAACGCTGTATCTGTGAGAGGTCACATATTGGTGTTCGTTGAAAAGAGAGATTTTACCTCGTCTCCGCGCGAGGTAGCGGCCCAAGGCCTGAGTCGGAAAGAGAGAGAGAGACGAAGGGTCAGCCAGTAAACCCCTGTTGAAGGATTAAAGAACTGGGGATGAGCTAACTGCGACAATATATTTAGTTGAAGCGATAAAATTGTGTTCAAAATATTTAGATTTCGGCATTAAATAACCAATAGAGGTTGATATGCCGCTAAACAAAATCAACCAACCAACAATACCTATTTATAGTATATATTTAGTTGAAGGCATAAAATTGTGTTCAAAATATTTAGATTTCGGCATTAAATAACCGATAGAGGTTGAAATGCCGCTAAACAAATTCAACCAACCAACAATACCTATTTATAGTATATATTTAGTTGAAGGCATAAAATTGTGTTCAAAATATTTAGATTTCGGCATTAAATAACCCATAGAGGTTGATATGCCGCTAAACAAAATCAACCAACCAACAATACCTATTTATAGTATATATTTAGTTGAAGCCATAAAATTGTGCTCAAAATATTTAGATTTCGGCATTAAATAACCCATAGAGGTTGAAATGCCGCTAAACAAAATCAACCAACCAACAATACCTATTTATAGTATATATTTAGTTGAAGCCATAGAATTGTGTTCAAAATATTTAGATTTCGGCATTAAATAACCCATAGAGGTTGATATGCCGCTAAACAAAATCAACCAACCAACAATACCTATTTATAGTATATATTTAGTTGAAGCCATAAAATTGTGCTCAAAATATTTAGATTTCGGCATTAAATAACCCATAGAGGTTGAAATGCCGCTAAACAAAATCAACCAACCAACAATACCTATTTATAGTATATATTTAGTTGAAGCCATAAAATTGAGTTCAAAATATTTAGATTTCGGCATTAAATAACCCATAGAGGTTGATATGCCGCTAAACAAAATCAACCAACCAACAATACCTATTTATAGTATATATTTAGTTGAAGGCATCAAATTGTGTTCAAAATATTTAGATTTCGGCATTAAATAACCGATAGAGGTTGAAATGCCGCTAAACAAATTCAACCAACCAACAATACCTATTTATAGTATATATTTAGTTGAAGCCATAGAATTGTGTTCAAAATATTTAGATTTCGGCATTAAATAACCCATAGAGGTTGATATGCCGCTAAACAAAATCAACCAACCAACAATACCTATTTATAGTATATATTTAGTTGAAGCCATAAAATTGTGTTCAAAATATTTAGATTTCGGCATTAAATAACCCATAGAGGTTGATATGCCGCTAAATAAAATCAACCAACCAACAATACCTATTTTACTATGTGATGACACAGTAAAATTTATTTTGGTATTGTGGTTTTATATACTGCGGTGTATAATGCAAATGGACATCTATATATTTCTAATCGAGCCAGAATATTACTGACGATCTTTTCTCCAGGATATGTATTAATACAAAATTAGAAATTATTCAAATAAGTAAAATAACATCGTTTGTTGAATTACCTAAATAAATGAACGGCAAATCTTTTCTGTCCCTCCGTGTGTCTGACACCCTTCTATCTCGGGCCACACTTGCTCTACGCAGACATATACCTTTTTGGAATCGGGATGATCCCGGGATTGAAAATTTGCCCTTCATCTGGTGCTTGAACATCCAGCATTGGTGGTTCTTTCTGGACGAGGAGTGAACAGTTCAAAATTCTAATTTTAAAATAACAGAAAAGAAAATTAGTGATTTTAAGTTTTTAATTTATCTTGAGTTTAAAATAACACGAAAACTTTGTGAATTAAAAAAAAAAAAGGTTTTAAATTCAGTTTAAAATCTCTCCAAAACTTTGTGAATTGAGGAAATTAATTTTATTTCTTCAAAATGCGAAGGAATCAAAATTAAAATGAGAGTTTTCGCGATATGAGATTTTGAAGTTCCATGGAGTTTGTGATTTGAAGAACTCAATTTTCGACTTGAATTGGAATTTCGGCCAAAAAATCGAACTTTTGACTAGAATCGAACTTATAGCCCAAATCAGAATTAAAGTCAGGTTTTGAAGTCCCATAGAATTAATTGAGGAATTCAAAGTAATTTCTTCAAAATTATTATTTCTGTTTTCTAATTTGAACCAGAGTTTTGGATCGGGGGTTTAATTAGCCCTCCGCAGTTCGGCTTTTAAGCTAGTTTATTAATAAAAATGTTTGCAAGACGGGTTTTCGGCTAATTGAAATAAACACCAAATTCTTGAGAACCATATTCGTTTCTTCATTTCTTGTTGGTTTTCATCTTCCGTTTCTTGTGAACGGTCCGTGTGTCTTTTCCAGTATTTGTACACAAAGGCGAAATACAACGTTAGGATTGATTTGTCCGGTCGGTGAAAGACAGAGTATGTTCATAGTTACACACATAAGTAAAAAGGTAAACGTAGGTCCCGTTTCCAGTAGCAACGTAGATCATCGTTGGGTGGACAATAGATGGGTAAAGCTGGATCTTGCTGTACCAGCTGATCAGTCAGTTATGTGCCATGCGTGATACACGCTTAGGCGATCATGTATCTTTCGATACATTAATGACGAGGCAGATATTTTCCCCGCAGTCGGTTGCCATTTATTTCTGCGGTAGACTAGTTGCCATCCAAGGCTATAGAACCCAGTCTGTCCTGCTATTTACCCATAGAGAAGAAAAGGATTCATACTTTTCCCAAAGGTATTAGCACGTAAGTGAATGTAATGGATTCGACTGGAATTTGAACTCGGATCTCCGATTCCTCAATCCGAGGCGCTATCCATTCCTCCACCGTAATGGAAGAGTTAAACCCTACAGATCTTTAATTAATATATGTTTTTTGGAGGTGCACACTATTGTGTCATGAAGGTAGGTAGATTTTGGAACCGTGGTTTGCACTCAATTTGAAAGTTGGGATTTGACATGATAAATAATGACACAAAATATTTTTTTTTAGAAATCGTTACCGTTTTTTGAGGAAACTAAAAGATTAATTTCAGGTTCAAAATCGTAGCGTTGGAATTTCATTCTGGTGAAAGCCTTATAAAATTTATAATTTACTGAAGCTTTACAAACCGTATATTAACAAGAGGCATGGCACAATATTACTAAATCATTGTATCAAATAATATCTTTATTTACTTCAAAGGGAAATTATACTGAAATAATTTAGCCATATTATGATGTAATATGTTATACAATGCAGTAGTTTTAGTATGATTTTCAAGAAACAAGGCAAATTTAAAACATTTTGTCTTATAATTTGTGTCAAGCAGTATTAGGGTCTTATATACACTTTTATCTATTTTCTGTTTTTATTAATGATGTAACAAATCTTATTCATTGAGAATCGTTTTTTAGGGGGGGGGTGTAATCTCTTACAGTTTTTAAACAGTTTTTACTTATCGGATGGAATTTAAAGAACTGCATATTTTTTTTACTTGTGATTCATAATTAGAATTCTGGTTTGAATATATTTTCCATTCAATGTTATCTAATACAAAAGATATCAACTTTATTTGGATTTATTCTTGAAATAGTAAAATTTTAAGTAAGTCAGTTTGTAAGCAAAAACCTGCGAAAATTAGGTACTTCTGTACATTTTTTTCTAACAATATTTAAAATTAAATGCTCAGAAATTTGTAAGAGCTATGAATCTAATTTTTGTTGTCAATACTTACCCACATCAAGCCCCAGCCCTCACACCGAGTGCAATGTTGATATTCTAAAAAAAAAAAACTGTCCTATTTTGTCATAAGTGAACCTCCCAAATCTAGGTGACCAGAGTCTGGTAGCTGATCATTCCTCTGACTTGGCTTTAACAGCTCAATTGTAGGGAGAAAAAAAACTGGCCGAATATAAGGAGTGGACAGTAAATCCTATCTTAGGATAACTCCTAAACAATGAACCACAGATTTTAATGTATGGTGAAAAGGTTGGGTGGACCAAAACGTGAATTTCGTTCTAGCATAACTAATTACTTCTTATCTCCTCCGGTTCCGATTGGAGCATTGGTCAACCAGTGTTCTCCATCCAGGCCGATCTCTTTCTATGTTTGATTCTAGTTTAGGCTCATCTCTATGAGTGATTCGTGATATTCACATATTTCGCTCACTGGGGCGGACTGTTCTGGTTCCACGTGCCATGTTTAATGGGTGTCAGTTATCAGTTATCTCCTGTTAATTCCCCTCTCTAAGTTCACCACTGCCTTAACCGGGTATTGAACTCACACTCTTTGGGTCCTGTCACTGGATCTAATCTTTATACACTGTACCATGTGTCGTGAGCGAAATAAAGGGTTCAGTTCGACATTCCAACCATCTGAAGAAGGTCGGAGCGTATAACGGCCGAAGCATCATAATAAATATGGCGACAAAGATGAGGACAATAGTCCGAATAATGTAAATAGTGTACATAATACCTCATCTCAGAAATATAGACAGTTATATTCACTCATTCATCACTCCTTATCGTCATCAAAACTGTTTCGATTTGAGGTCATGAATTAACATGTTCTCTCATCTTCAATGACATTGTATACTGATTCGACAATATTTTGCCAGAACCCTCTGTCCTCTGCGAGTTGGCGGATTTGTTGCAGATCTTCCTTGATTGTAATCTTCTCCAAAGGAAAAGTGGGATCTTTCAGGCTTGATTTTTGAATGTCTCGGTTCAGCGTTGTGACTATGGCGGTTCTTGGATGACCTCTGAACTTTTTGAATTCAGTCTTTTCAAAGTAAAACTCCATGGCTTTATTAGTTGGGCATAGATCATGGCGTTGTAAGTTCAATAAAATTTACCGAATATTGTCTTTCTCAGTATACGGAGTCTTAAATAAGTAGTTACTGCTACGCAGTAACTGGAGCAGCCATTACCTATTCTGCCGTTATCACTCCTTATAATCCCCCAAAATAGGTTTCGGCTTTAAATAATCGAGAAAGCGTTAATAAGTCATCTGTATGAGATCTTTTGGTATAGTCCTCCATCGTTTTTACAGATGTAACTATCTCTCTGCGCGCCCTGTTTTATATTAATGATCCCCTAAGAACATTCTCAGATCACCTGTAAATATATACACAGATAATACCTTAGTTTTATCGGAGCACTATCAAAAATCTGGAGGACCAGAACCTGGCAGCCGATCTCTCCTCTGACCTTGCTTGGGCAACTGGCTCGTAACATTCAATACCTCTAAAACCGAACTCGTAACGTTCCATCATTACCGAACAGACTCTGAACCCCCCCCCTATGATCTTAAGCCTGCGTTAATCACCTCGGGTTTCCGAAAATGGATACTCCCCTGGCGTCTGCCTCCCACAACAACTGCGCCACATCGCGTGCTACACACCCTCACAGAGTTAGGAGAGTAGCGGGAGGGAGCAAAAGAAACAAGTTGTCAGCTAGGAATTATGAATACTTTAAAAACGCAGGGTTAATAATGATCCTTTCTTAGAAGGTCAATTGCGATTAAAGTTCTCCCTAAACCTCAACCGGAACTCGTGTATATGCGCCATCGATAAGGACGCGGGAAAATGGGCGATTCCTCGCACCGCTCAGACTCCTCTTGCTATGCTCTATCTTTACAAGAGCCAGGTCAAAGCGAAAACGGTGTACTGCTGCCATATCTCAGTTGGGGCTATCAAGTCCTCATTTCCCGGTCTTTATAGAGTTTAGATGTGTCTACGCGACCTTGTGGGTGATGAATATCTCGAGAGGAAAAGTTGCAAGTCTTTCACTATTCTATTTCACTATTGCTACGGCAAATGTCCTAACGAGCTACATTCATTAGTTCTGCCAGTTCCGACCTTCACAGCTAAGATCCGCTACGCCACGTATACGGGGGCGAATCTTTCACATTCCCTGCGTATTCCATAAGTAAGGGGGAAGTTCCCGAGGGGATGTTTTCCCGATCACGGCAATCATAAATTCTTCACCTAGAGTTATCTTTCCTACATATTCTCATAAACTGCACTTCTTACTTCTTCATCTTATGCTCATACAAAAAGTCAGCCACCCTCTACCTTGAATGTCTCTTGGGGCTTAGATGAACAATTAGAAGAAAAAAAAAGGTTTTCAGTGTTCAAAAGTAAAGCTTTGGAGCATTAACTTTCTCAAACGTCTCTTACACATCAATCTCCGAGCTTCCATTTCTAACGATGTTACTTCCGGGATAGGTGAATGAATTAGAAGATTTAGTTGCCACCAGTATCTGGCTATATTTCTGAGATGAGGTATTATGTACACTATTTACATTATTCGGACTATTGTCCTCATCTTTGTTGCCATATTTATCACGTTTCAGCCGTAGTACGCTCCGGCCTTCTTCAGGTGGTTGGAATGTCGAACTGAACCCTTTATTTCGCTCGCTGGGGTAGACTGTTATAGTTCCACGTGCCTAATGTCTAATGGATATCAGTTATCTTCTGTTAATTCACCTCTCCAAGTTCTCCACTGCCTTAACCAGGTATTGAACTCACAACTCTTTGAGTCCTGTCACTGGATCTAACCAACGCCTTTATCCACTGTGCCATGTGTCCTTAAACGCTGTAATAAATATAGCAAGTCCGAATAATGCAAATTAGTTGCTACCGTTCCTCTTCAAAGATGTGCTCGTAGTGTAACGGTTAGCAATACAGAGCAATCAGTGACTGACTTTCGAATTTCAGTCGACTTCGTTACATTCATATTTGCACAAATACTCTTGGTATTCACCCATGTCTCCCTCCCCAAGCTATGAGTTTTTATTTTTTATTTTTTACACAGTGATGTTCATCCTGTACAAGGCTCGAGAGCCACTCGCGGTAGAGGGTTACAGAGTAAAAGGCAGAGTTTATGCAGATATGTGGGGAAAATAACCTATTCAAGGGTTAACCGTTAACATTGGAGTGATCAGGAAAAATTGTGATTGGGAGTTGGTTCCACAGAGCGGCCATTCAAGTGAAGAAGCTGCTCGAATGGAACTTACATCTCACCAAGTAAATATGAAGGGAACAAGATTGGTTCGTTACAATGTGCGTAGCATGGTGGGTCTTTGCTGTGGAGGTTAGAACTGGTGGAACTAAGGAATGCAGTTCGTCTGAGTACTTCTAAATAGCAGAGATATACTGGGTTCTCTTGTGTTTAGGTAGCAACCAATCTGACGACTTATGGTGATCATGCCTTTCCAGTTACATAAGTCTGCCCTCCACACAAATTTCTTTCTTTGTAATATGAGATCAGGCCAGGACAAGTTCAGTATGGTTCTCAAACAACATCAACTGAAAATAACAAAAAGCTTTTGTTGGCCTTCTTCCTGTTACCGTTAATTGGACATAAGGTAAGTACAGATGGATCTTGGTGATGGAAGAAATAGTCCATACAGCTTTCAGATGATGGAATATATCTGCAGCTTTACCAAGACTCATTATCATCAGTCAGTTATGTGCCATGCGTGATACACGCTTATGCGATCATGTATCTTTCGATACATGTTTGATGAGGCAGATTTGTTTTCCTCCGGAGTAGGTTGCCATTTCTTTCTGCGATAGACCAGTTGCCATCCAAGGCTATAGAACCTGGTCTGTCCTGCTATTTACCTGGGGAGGGGAAAAGAAAAGGATTCATGCCTTTCCCAAGGGTATTAGCACGTGAGTGAATGTAATGGATTCGACTGGAATTCGAACTCGGCTCTCCAAGCCGCTATCCATTACTCCAACATGCCTCCTTATTATCACAATCGTCAAATCTCTGTTTCTAGCTATGGTGCTTCCTAGATAAATGGTGGAATAAACATGTTCCAAAGATTCAACACCTTGGAGAATTTATAAACATAAAGATAAAGAGTAAGTAGCAGAGAAAACGAGGCAGAGAGAGAGAGAGAGACAGACAGCAAGAGAGAGAGAGAATGAGGCAAAGAGAGAACAGGCAAGAGTAGAGAGAACTAGGAGTGGAGAGAATGAGGCAAAGAGAGAGAACGAGATAAAGGGCGAGAGTAGAGAGAACGAGATAAAGGGCGAGAGTAGAGAGAACGAGATAAAGGGCGAGAGTAGAGAGAACGAGATAAAGGGCGAGAGTAGAGAGAACGAGATAAAGGGCGAGAGTAGAGAGAACGAGATAAAGGGCGAGAGTAGAGAGAACGAGATAAAGGGCGAGAGTAGAGAGAACGAGATAAAGGGCGAGAGTAGAGAGAACGAGATAAAGGGCGAGAGTAGAGAGAACGAGATAAAGGGCGAGAGTAGAGAGAACGAGATAAAGGGCGAGAGTAGAGAGAACGAGATAAAGGGCGAGAGTAGAGAGAACGAGATAAAGGGCGAGAGTAGAGAGAACGAGATAAAGGGCGAGAGTAGAGAGAACGAGATAAAGGGCGAGAGTAGAGAGAACGAGATAAAGGGCGAGAGTAGAGAGAACGAGATAAAGGGCGAGAGTAGAGAGAACGAGATAAAGGGCGAGAGTAGAGAGAACGAGATAAAGGGCGAGAGTAGAGAGAACGAGATAAAGGGCGAGAGTAGAGAGAACGAGATAAAGGGCGAGAGTAGAGAGAACGAGATAAAGGGCGAGAGTAGAGAGAACGAGATAAAGGGCGAGAGTAGAGAGAACGAGATAAAGAGAGAGAACGAGATAAAGGGCGAGAGTAGAGAGAACGAGATAAAGAGAGAGAACAAGATAAAGGGCGAGAGTAGAGAGGACGAGATAAAGAGAGAGAACGAGATAAAGGGCGAGAGTAGAGAGAACGAGATAAAGAGAGAGAACGAGATAAAGGGCGAGAGTAGAGAGGACGAGATAAAGAGAGAGAACGAGATAAAGGGCGAGAGTAGAGAGAACGAGATAAAGAGAGAGAACGAGATAAAGGGCGAGAGTAGAGAGAACGAGATAAAGGGCGAGAGTAGAGAGGACGAGATAAAGAGAGAGGACGAGATAAAGAGAGAGGACGAGATAAAGAGAGAGAACGAGGGAGTAGATAGAAAGAGGCAAGGGTAGAGTGAACAAGAGCAAGGAGGTCGAGAGAGAAAGAACAAGCCAAGATGAATATTACATAATCTGAACTGGCTTTATTCCGTTGGCCCAGCTATGTCAACATTATTAAGAGAAATTATTATAAAGAGAAAATATACAAGAGATAATGTACAAACAAACACACAGACAAGATATAACAATTCTAAACATCATTTCAGGTTTTGTTTTTCTTTTTTCAAATGAACAATTCTATCAGTGATATTCCACACAAGGAAAAAGGTTATTTGTTACCTGGTCTCATATGCAAGACATTCATCTGTTTAAAAAAAAAAAAAAAAAAAAGTTTCAACAATATTAACAATCTTTGTCAGTTTGGTAAGAAACTATATCTGAACATATTGGATCATCGTAATGTTGTGTGTGTGTGTGTATATATGTGTGTGTGCATGTATTTATATATATATATATATATATATATATATATATATATATATATGTATATATGTATGTATGTTTGTATGTATGTATGTATATATATATGTATGTATATATATAAGAAAGAGAGAGAGGTCATCAATCATTGTAAATTATTTCTTTTTTATTTCAAAGTTTATTTTTACCTCTTGTGAAGAGAAAGAGAAATTAATACAGGTCAACCACCATTTTTGGCACCTAAAGAGCTATATTGTTCACCTATGCATAGGATTAGTGTAGGGACTGTATTCTGTGTGTGTGTGTGTGTATGTATATACATTATATAATACAATATATAAAAAAAGTGATAATTAAAATTTCGCTGTTTTCTGCAACTTAAAGTTTCATGTGCACGCGCCATTTGTTGGTGGTCACACAATCAACATGAATTTGAAAAAGACAGGAAACTCAATTCTGTGATGTATGTGTGTGTGTCTGTGGATGCACACACATAGAGGGTTTGGTGTATGCGGATATTCGTGTGTGCATGTATATGCTGATGTGACCATTATTGCCTACTCAACCAATGATTCTTGCATGGATGTGAAGTTGGAGCTTGTTTATCTCAGCAACCCTAAGAGCTATACTAGCAGGAGTGTTACTCCTGGTAGGTCCATCCATGATGGGAAGGTTCGACCAGACTAAATGAGAATCCCAAGAAGTCATGGGATGCAATACGGTCACTGTACCAATTCCACAGAGGAATTCTACACAATGCTGGAAATACCAAAATTTTAAAGATCAACTAGTTCCCAAAGGGAATTACTGCTACAACAAGAATACTGCCAAACAAAAAAAAAATTGTTATTGCTTTGTGGCTTTTAGCAGTTCTGAGACACTCATTCTGCAGATTATTGGAAGGAAGACGTTAGGAAGGCAAGAAAATCCAAACAAGTTCAAGATGACTTCAACTCATGGCAAAAATAGAAAAAAACGAAAACAATTGATGCCATATCTCGTTGAATCCTTATTTGAGATTCACATACCAGTTTTTAAATATATTTTCCCTATTGTTATATTAATATTGCAATTCAGGTGGGGGGGGACCAGTTTGACAAAAGAAAACCGCCCCCCCCCACTAACTTTATGCCCAGTAGAATCTTATATTATTCCTGGTTGAGAAAAGGCCGTCAAAAATGATGAGAAGTCATTGTTAAGTAGTTCTTGAGTGATCAGTTTATTACTTAAGGACAATAGAAAACCGACCCCCCACTTCATGCCCAGTAGAATCTTGCATTAATACTAGTTCATTATTTTCTGTAAAAAGAACAGGATATTCTGTTAAGCTATGAGCTGAGATTGACATTCTTGTTTTTTCCGTTACATACTGAATCTGAATTAAATTTTTAAATTTCTAACATTGAGAGTGTTTTAGCCCATAAATGCCCACCATCAAATTTGGCATCGATCATAAAAGTTGAAATTAAAATCCTTTATTAATTCTACGTTTCTATCAATAACCCATAAATGCTTACAATTCCTGCAAAAAATTTAATAGAATATTAATGAGATATGAAATGGGCATATTTAGTGGGTTAAAGGTCAATTATAGAATTAGTGCTACTTGAACAGCGAAAATCCTATTGATAATCTGGAACATTGTGAGACTGGGCAGCAGAAAATTAATAGTGTACCTGCCACTATTTTCATTTTGGAAATACAGAAATAAGTGCTAAAAGTTTTAAATAGATTTTCTTTTTTTTTTACTTCACTTTGAGAAAGAAGTAAGAAGATTATGTTGCACCAATCTTCCAAGTTGGGAGGGCCTACCTGTCTTGAAAGTCAGCATTAAATATCTTCCCCTGGTTCAAAAACCAAACACTCATAGGTAAACACACAACTACTTCAGCCACCAAGTTGATCCTAACTTTAGTTAATATAACAAATTTATTTCACTGTATATTCTGTATGATGTTAAAAAAAAAAAAAAAAAAATTAAAATAAAAAGACTGTTGATATTGTTGAAAGCTTTCAATAGAAATTTAATGGGTATCCAGAATATGAGGAAAGGTTTTTTCTTGTTTTCTTTTAAAAAATCCCCCTAGAAAATTTTTAAAAATAAAAAAAAATTTTTAAAAAAAGAAAGAAAAAGTCTAATAAGACCACTCAAGATGTCAAAAACTTGCTCCAGATGTTTAAAAAAAAAAA
>OZ038511.1:70421908-70486908 GCA_964036315.1 Acanthosepion esculentum | reverse complement strand
AAATGGAAATCAGCTCAAAAAGAGAAATGGGGTGGAATGAACAAATAGATTTTCAGTAAGGTTCCATATATATATATATATATATATATATATATATATATAAATAAATAAATTCCCAAATAACCGTGGAATATTAGTGTTTGAGCCTTATATATATATATATATATATATATATATATATATATATATATATATATATATTAAAAGAATGATGTATGTCAAAAGGGAAAAAGTTTTCATGTGATGTGTTTTGCCTTATTGGACACCATTGTCCAAGTCTGATGAGGTTCTAAAGGATGAAGCACATCACACAAAACTTTTTCCACTTTGTCATACACCTTTTCTCCAAATTGTTCTTGAGATGTGTGTGTGTATATATATATATATATATATATATATATATATATATATATATAACCATGTGTAAATAATCATGTTCATACATAAATAGGGGTGCTGAATAGTTCCAACCCACTTCCCAAAATGTTGGCCAAATAATAAAGCAACATATTTTTAGGGAGAGGGAAGGTTTTTGGTTTGAACAAAGACTTTTCAGCCTCATATCAACTGTGCATATCCAGTAGATTCCGCTTTAGTGTAATCTTGATGACAAAGAATAGTGTCTTTGTAGGACCAATTATGCAAGAATAGAATCAAATCAATTTCAATCCAAAACATTCTCCCAAACATTTATAAGGACCCCTCCATAGCACTGAAACAATTTAATGTATTCAGGGAGTCTTTCTCCAATTTAACACCATTCCTTTTTGGGGGTTTCTCCAGCAACAACTTTAGAAAAAGCAAGGAATTCTTTGACAATAAACAAAAATTTATCAGCAGACAAAATTAAAGGCTTTCAGTCTAAACGTCATCATCAAGTGTCACAATGTGAAGGAGATGGAAAAACTACAACAGTACATTTATTGAAGCAAGAAAATGATATGCAAATGGAATTTTAATACATTGGAGGATAAAATGTAAGAGGAGGAGGAGGAGGAATGCAGAAGAGGAGAACAGCGAGTTGCAAATGTGAACAAATTCCTGACCATCGACAACAATTTGCAATACGTCTCTGAAAACGAAGAGCCCGAAAACATTGTCAAATTGCTGGAAAAGAAATGAGGCAAAACCGTTTCAATAAAACACACTGGATTCTCTAACGTTTTATAATTTGTCTGACCCTGAATGCGTAACACATGAAATTGCAGTGAAATGTGCCGAGGATTGAAGTTACTTTGTGCAAAGAATAAGTGAAAATAATCAGTCTTTTGTTTTCGATTATGGAAATTCTAAATCCAGAAAGAAATAAGAACTTTCAACTCTTTTAGTTTTTCTTTGATTTTCTAATTGCATTTATTGATAAATGTAATTTGAGATTTAAGTTTAACAGGGAAAAACTGCATTATGAATTCACAGATAATAATTTATTTTGTTCAGTAATCTGGTTTCTTTGATATTTAGTAGGAAAAACTGAAATGAAACACATTTAAGTATATTAATAAATGTAAATTTGATGTTTTTTACCCATTCAGAGAACAACAATTCCACCCATTTAGAAAAGGAACATTTTCATCAATTTAGAAATGGAACATCTGTTTATAATGACCAAAATTTGTGGTAGCAATTTATTCTGCTCAAGCAGAATACTGACCAGGTTTTAGTGATCTGATGGGAACCAGTGTTTTAATGTGAGAAGTCTGTAAGCCCTTGTTACTTTGAGAGGAGACTGACATTGCTAAGTAACACTGCTTTCCATAGAGATAACATTAAGAACAAGTCCAGCTTAACATCCAAAAAATCTCCTAGCTTTTAAGAGCAACCAATGCGCACCTATAATTTTACTAAAATACTAAGTCTAAAAATAGAGTTTGTTCTGTTAAGCGACATTTTTGTTTTCTTTTCCTAAAGAGCAATGTCTTTTTTGTGGATATACATTAGAGAAAGCAGAGAGACAGCTGAGGATCAGAATGCGTCATCACATCTCATTTCATCCACTAAAGTGATGAGCTCCTAATTCAAAACAATTTACAAAGAGAAGCAATTGTTTAACCCTTGAGAAACAGGTATGTACTACAGTAGGCACATTAAACTGTAGTTAAAGCATCATTCATGAAAGATTGGCTCCCGAGGCATGGGATTCAAGATCCTTCATAAATTAATTTTTTTTCACTTGTTTGTTCGAACAGTGTTGGGATAAAAAGCAGAAATAAGATGAAATAAAGCTAGTAATAAAATACTAGTAATAATGAAGAGTTCTGGGATCTTCTATGTACCGTGTGTCTTTAGGACATTGGCAATCATGGCTCTCCACAATTTCCTGTCCTTTGTAGCTCTTAATAAATTTTGTCTTATCTCCCCTAAACCTGTCTTGCCATCCATTTACTCGAGCTTGCTAGGTAGGTTATACATTGTTTTCCTCTTGCTTTCAATCTGTCCTGTGAGTATCAAATTTTCCAAGCCTTCTTTCCTCGTTATGAGCCCTGGAAATTTCAACTATTTTTATGTTAAGTGTCCTTTTTGCTTTTTCATTTTCTCTAAAGATTCATTGTTGCTTACATGTTTGGTTTACGATATTCTCAGCATCCTTCTGTAGCACTATTTCAGTTGCCTCAAGTCTCTTCTTCATCTGTCCAGCATTCACTGCCATACAGGAACACCAATATTACATAACAGTTCAGTACTCTTTTCTTTGTTTCTAACTTTTCTATTTCTTAATACTTTACTTTGTAGTGAGAGTAATAATGAAGAGTGTATTGATCCAGAATGTTGTGATAAAAAAGGCAATAACAATAATATTAAAACTAGTAATAACATAACACTGTTCTCTGCCCTTTGGAGATTTTAATAGAATCAAACTAAATAGATTTGAGAGTGATAGAATCTTTTAAGGGACATAATTTCGATCTGTCTTCCTCACAAGACTTTGATGAAAAGAACTTTAAACTGACAGTGACAGGCAGTTCTTAAGAAGTTAGACAGTCAGACAGAACAAATATGAGATAAGAATGTAACCGTAAGTTCTATGCTAATAGTTTCTTCTCTTACACTTCTTGCTTGTGGAACTCTTCTGGTTTCTTGCTTCCCAGTCAACTTTGATCTTCAAAAATTTAAATGCAACGTCAATTGTTATTTTGTGTTTTTCCTGTTATTCTTTTATTGTTCTCACCCCTTAATAATGATTTTCTTTTTCTTACATTCTTTAACACTCAGTAACCCCCTAAACTTTAGTAGCTTTGTTGCCTTGCTTAGCATAAAATGATTAAAAAAAAAAAAAAAACTGGAACCATATTCTTAAATAGCTTTGTCAGGTTGAGACATTCATATGAATGTTTTGCATAGCGCCAAACTCTTTCAGAAATATCTAAACTGCCAGTTGTATACAACCACTTTCTCAAATCAATTATTAATACTGTTTTCAAGCGAATGAAATCTGTAGGTCTTAGCAAGGACCATCCTCCTTTGAACCTTGTGAACTGGCATTACAAAATCTGAAAGAACTACATGAAATAACAGGAACCACATCACTAACAAACAAAAAAGAAAAATAAACCACATAGAAAGACATCAAGTGAAGTTGACTTATTTTTTTTTTCATTCAAAAATTCATTTTGTTACAGATTCTATATACAAAGGTTAACAAGAAAAAAAGCAATATCTTCATAACTTGACTGACATTCAAACCAACTGAATGTACATCTCTTTTGCATAATTTAGTCATTACCACCACTGTCTCCTACTGAAAATACAATTTAGTGTAAACAGTCTAACTGTAAATGATTGCTTACTTTATAGCTTTGACCTTGAAGTGAAAGTTCATTACTGGGGCTCAAACTGCTTATCACTCTGTATAGGACTTCATATGCTGTACAAAAAGTTTATCCTGCCACTGAAAGTGACTCTGATCCTTGAACAATAGGGTGTTTGAATTTCATAGTTGTGTTGTCATATACTGCTATGGCAACAGAAGACAACTTTAAGGGAAATTAACAGTAAGGATATTGTAATTGAAAGGATTTGAAAAAGAATGCAGTAGAAAGGGAAATAATAATAATGCAGAATACTAAAGGTTTTAAGTACAGGGTGATTGAAAAATAACTTCTTATTTTATATAAGTGGCCAACTAGGAGTCCTTAATACCCTGTGACTTTTTTCTTTAGAGTTGGTTAATGGAGCAAGTCTACTATACCAAACTAAGACTTTGGAAGAACTTATGTCTTCCAAACCAGAAGAGTTCCTGGTGAAATCAGTTGATGCAATTCCTGGGCGGCTTGACAAGCTGGTAGTGAAATCTGGTGCCCATATCGAATTTTAAATAAAACCTCATGCCAAATGCTTTCCTCTCACATCCATTTCTTGTAAAAGTTATAGGTAATAAATAAATTATAAGTATTTTAAAATGGGGAGTTACTCTTCAATCACTCTGTATAGTAACAGGAAATTGTTTCTATTCATGGAAAAAGCGTTCAGTGAAATAGACAACAACTCATTAAAGATGCCCGCATCCAAACCATGGAGTGAATGGCCACTACTTTCTAGGCATATTGTTCGTTGACAATTTTAGGTGACTGAGCAAAGCCAAAATCATCACCTGATGATCATGAAAATGACCCCCAACCCATCCACGTCGACCTAATGAAGCTTGGAGCAAATCAAATGTGCTGGATAGACAGAGAAATGATTTCTAAAGGATTGCTTGATCACAGTCAAACATTTGATTTGATAAACTGGAGATCATTCCAAACTTAGTTATTCCAGTTGTTATGTTCCGTGTTGTCACTGGTTTTAGTCCCTCGAACCCGAATGCCACTAGATTTGTAGATGGCATCAGCGAAAGATGGTTTCTTTTTCTTATTTGTTTTATTATACGAGAGGGACAGATGTGGTAGCATCAATCCTAAGAGGTAGCGAGAGGAAGAACTTCAGGAGAATGTATGCCCATTTGTTGGCTTAGCATCCTGCCATGTGTGGCCTTAGCCTGTCTTTGAAATCTGAGTGTGGAAAGCCTATCGATGCTTCAAAATTCTTGCAGCCCACTGCAGACTTATGTCGGTTTGGACTTGTATCCAAAACTCAAAGGCAATCCATCACTGTCAGAATTCCTTGCCCACAAAGTATTCTGACCAATCAATTGCCATCCTATCCCATTCAGGAACAATTTCAATTTTATATATATATATATATATATATATATGCACACAAGGAGGTGTTGAAAAGTTCATGTCCAAACCAACCCCCAAAAATATGACCAACATCAGAATTTGATTGGAGAAGTGCTACATGGTCAGGCTGAGAACTTTTCAAACTGAGCATACATGCAACATCTGTGGTAAGGCCTTCTTATCCAGAGCAAGACTTGTTTGTCATCAAAGATCTCATGACGGCAAGCAATCCCAAGCAGACTATATTAACAGTTATCCACAATGGCCTACAGGAAATTTAGTTACTTTTGTGACAGCAGCAGGTCTGAAGAGACACATGACGGTGCATAAGGACCAGATAAACATATACAAGTCTTTCATCTGCCATATATGCAGGAAAGCCGGTTGAAGTGAAGCAGAACCTTTGAGTCACATATACACTCATAGCATAATTGAGGAAATAGCCTTCTTTTGCCATGAAGTGGCAATCTTCTCTCACACACACTTTTATATATATATGTGTGTGTGTGTGTGTGTGTGTTAAAAATATAGTTCTACAGTTTGCTATATTTATGGGTAAAAGTGTTCAATATCAGGGATAGACCATATGTAAATATAAAAGTGTCCACATATAAAATTTGTCACTTATCCAATTGATATTCTATTCAGCACCTAAACTCATGACTTATGTAGACAAATCCTTTTGTAACTGTTCAGTCCACTCATCAGGAGGTTTCAGCAATTGACTACTGTTTTTTTAAATTTTTGTATTTTTTTTAACTAAATATTATTTAATAATTTGTGCATTAGTTGGGAGCTCTTATTATTGGTGTTAGGGTGTTTTTTTGTGTGCGTGAGTTTGTGAATCAAGTATCATGGAGATTTTATATACATATAAATATATATATATATATATATATATATATATATATATATACACACACATTTCATATATATATATATATATACACACACACACATATATATATATATATATATATATATATATATATATATATATATATACACACACACATTTTATTTATATATATACACACACACACATTTTACATATATATATATATATATATATATATATGAATAAAGACACACAGAAAACTTATCTTGTCCAATGCGTTTCACCCTCTGTGGGACAAATGTAAGTATTATTTTGTAACAAGTATTTATATACAAGAGCAAAAATGTTATTGGTTTTTCAAAATTTTTGAGTTAAGAACATTCATAAATATTCAATGGATTAGCCGAAACTTCAGGCAAGCTATGGGGGGATACGAAGTGATGCAATTCAATGTCTAATAACCATAAAAGACATTTTGGAACTTTCTTTTTTTTAATAAATTTGTGCAAATTAGTATTGAAATTAACTAATTTTAATTAATGTATCACTTTGTGTCCCCTGTCCTATACCCGGGAAACAAGTTGTCAATCATCTATCCTGGCGAAGTGCAATTCATATTCGGTTGTTTCACCTTCAAGGAGAGGTGAAAGCCTGAAAGAGAAAAAAAAGAGAGAAAAAAAAAAGAAAATAGAAAGAAAAGGCAACGCAGTTTCAGCCAAGAGCATCACCAACCCTACCATGCCTGAGACTGATCCATTGTCGATTTGGCCTCCTCACCCATGTCACTTTCAAGTATCATAGAGGCATCGGATGAAGCAAACGTGATGCTGATGATATATATGTCATTTTTGTTTATTAGATATTAAATTACATCACTCAGCATCCTCCATAATTTACCTTGGCTTTTCAGTTAACCTCATGAATATTTATGAGTGTTCTTAAATTTGAAAATTCTGAAAAACTAATGACATTTTTACTTCTGTTTATAAATAGGTTTTGCAAAATAAAATCCTTACATTTGCCCTGATAAAGTCCATCAGAGAACCAAACACGTCAGCTATGATAAATTTTATTCTTGTCTCTATTCATATTGTCCCTTTCCATTATATGTGTGTGTGTGTGTGTGTGTGTGTGTGTGTGTATGTGTGTGTGTGTGTGTGTGTGTGTGGATATTAATTTTTTTTTTCCAACTAAGTGTGTGTTTTTGTTTTCGATGTCAACAATGTGTGAAAGTTCTCAGAATATATCTGTAGAAGACAAATTGAATAAAATAGACTATAGGGAAACTTAGTCAAAAAAAAAATAAAAAAAAATACTAATATCCCCCCCCCCCAAAAAGACTTTCGCAGAAGATTCATATATATATATATATATATATATATATATATATATATATATTTTGTATTGAGCACTCTTTAAAGAATAATAATTGTTGGATATTGAAATTAACTCCGTATATATCAATCCCACACTTTTGTGTGTGTGTGTGTGTGTGTGTGTGTATATATATATATATATATATATATATATATATAACTGATTTAAAATATAGTTTCTTCACTACACAGGAATATTTATGCTCTGTAAATTTATATTGAGCACTGTTTTGTAAAAATAAAAATATCAATAAGAACACCGGATTATATATCTTACTGTTCTTTTTATTATTATTATTATATATATATATATATATATATATATATATATATATATATATATATATATATATGGGGGGGGGAGGGAGATAAAGAGTGAGATAAGCGTAATCAATTTTCACAATAGGTGTCTCTTTACTGTTATGAGCAAATAAGATAGTCATAGGAGAGTGGTTTACCTAAATTTTTGCTTGGGCACTTTTTCTCTCCAAGTATTCTAGTATGCCAGTCATCATCATCATCCTCATCATCCAGTCACACTGTACAGATTCTCATGACTGTCACCCTGCAATTCCATTGTTCATCATATTCAGCAGTTCAGCGAGGTCGCAGTTTATGTCGTCACAAATCCGTTTGACATAAGCGATTACTAGAAGTGAATTTGTCCATTTTCTTTGTTCTTGAAAATTAACAAAAATAATAAGCAGTATTCATTTATTTATTAGATTGCATACAATATTTGTTGTATTATTTATTGCAATGGTTGGCAAAATATTGGCTAGTTGCCAATTGATTCAAACTTTATAAAATGGTAAAAATGATAATAATTGGTTCACATATTTTAATAATCAAATGGTTATAAATTTATGAATAAAAAATGGTTTTTCACATTTCTTTATAAATTGGTAAATGATAAATATTGCATTGCATTAGTTTTAATTTAGTTTTTAGAATGTTGTAAATATAAAATTATTTTTATAAACAAACAATCTAATAAATAAAAATAATGCTTGATATTTTTTGTAGTAAATTTTCAAGAAAAAAAATGTATAAATTCACTTTCATCGTATGTTTAGGTTTTATCACAATTCTAATCATCGCCTTTTAAAACAATAAACATCGCCTAAGAGTGAAGGTAGTTAAAATAATAGTGGTGTCAAGGGAAAAACAGTCCTTTTGACACTCTGTCTTATTGTGGGCACAAAAGCCCTTGTTTGCCAAAAACTGTCTCCACCTTCTAAGGTTGAATGGGTTATATGTCTATATGTATATGAGTATATGTGCATAGGTAACATATTAGCTATCATTCTAAAAGTGGAATTGGCATGCCGAGTTCACATTTGAGTCAAGTCTGTTGTGTTTACTTCATATTGATGCTCTTAGGGGAGGCATGAATCCATATATTTTCCCTGCAGTTTTGGGTTAAATAACAAGGCAGAGTGGGCCCTCTAGCATGGGTATTCAGACTATTACTACTACTACTACTTGGCATAAGCAAGCAACAAAGAAACGAATCATGACAATGCTTCATTTCAACAATTGGAAAAACTGTTCTCTCTTTGCAGTCCTAAAAATAAGGATGAATGCGATCAGAAGACAAGGTTCTCTATCACATCAAACTCAGCAAAATACTGTATAACAATTTTGAAAAACTTAACATTATTAATCATTATAGAAAAGGCCCAATTTGTCATGTGTTATATTCTAACATTGGCTTCCAATGAAGAAAGGTGACTTTCAAAGTTCAAAAATATCAAAATTATTGTAAAACGTACTTTTTTGTGCAATATGGTAACATTTAAATGTCAGGATCCATACAGTTGCTCAGATCAGAAAAGATGAGTTCGAACAAGTCACCTTTGAGATACTAAAACGTCGAGGCTACTGTGCAGAAGTTCAGACATTTATGTATATACCAATCAAAGATGAGTTTGCAAACTGGTTTAAGATAGTTTACAGATAGCATATGATGAAAAAAATGAAAACTACATAGATATTTTTGGCAAAATAAACCAAGGAAAGGAAAAAAAAATGTTTTTACAGAAAAGGTTGAGCAAAATCTAGAGTGAATTCACCAAAGATGAAAGCTGCTTGAGAAAAACAAATGGAAATTCTTTTAAGAAATTTCTGTTTTGATTATTTTAATTAAAAAGTTCTTCATAGTCATTTTTTTAAAATATATTTTCGTCTTTATTCACATTTCATTGTTTTTTTTTTAATTATTTTTTATAGACTGATGACCCTATCTGGTTGAAATGTGAAAAGGGCAATATTTTAATCATTTTAAAAAAACAAACATTCTTACACAATCTGATACAAAAACACACACACACACACACACACACACACACACAGAGATACGTACACATAAGGTGCTAACCAAATATTTAGGGAAAAAAGTGCACACAAACAGTATATAGTACAGACTGTCACTACAACCCTTTGTAATAAGGGTCTTTTATTTTTAACTCAGTTTGCCCATTCCACTTTGCATGTTATTAACCACTAAGTCAACTTTGCATTTATCTGTGGCAGTCTTTTTTGTCATGGTCAAATTCTCCAAACTTTTGCATAGCATCTTCCGTCTATCATTATTACTATACATGCTATTTCAGTTGGTACACATATTTGAGTAGACATTCCTGTCTATTTACAAACAGTGAAATTAATGACTACTGGCTTAGATCATTAAAAAAAAAAAAAATGTTTTGACAGTGATCAAACCTACATTTCCTTTCTTTTTTCTTTTTTTTTTTTGTGGAAAACCACCAGGCATGGCTTAACGTTATGCTATGGCGGTCCTTACAGCAAGGGAAAGCTTAATTACTCTTCTTAATAAATGTACATCTATCTATCATCAGGACTTTTCTTGTCTAAGGCAGGTTTGATCCTTGCCAAGAGATACATTTTTTTTTAAAAGAAAACTTTTGATGCTCCATGACGGTAGACATTAATTTCACTCTAGATGAAAAAAAAAAAAAAAAAAAAAGAACCTGACTCAAACATATGCACTCACTAAAATAAAATTTTAAATTAATAAAGAATATTGTTGGATTAAAAACCCATTAATTGCTCATATATGTGTGTGTGTGTGTATATATATATATATATATATATATATATATATATATACACACACACACATATAAGCTAATGTAGGTAATCTTATATAGAGAATCATCTTAGTTATACCAAAATGACTGAATATATCTAATAAACAAGACCAATGTTTTAATTTGTGAAACTGAAGGGGGGGGGGGTGTAAAAAAAAAAAATAAATTCATTAGATTCAAGTTGAATAGAATTTCTTTTTCAGCCTAATACATTCATAGTTCAAAAATTGTTGTTTTTTTTTTTTTATTTTTTATTTTCATTCTTCAAAATAAAGTCAAATTTTACTCCCACCCCTCCTCCTCCTCCATTCTATTTGCTTTCTTTCATGTTTTTTGGCAAGGGGAATAAAATAAATTTACAAGACAGACACTTTTATAAACACTATAAAAAAAAAAAAACATTCTCCAGAACTTGGCACAGTCATCTGATACCATTTTGTCAAACAAATACACACACTATATATATATATATATATATATATATATATATATATATATATGGTAAAGTTTGGATGAGAATCCGACAGAATTGTAAATATATAAGACAATTTGGAAAACTCCTATTTCAACATGTTCTGCTGATCAGTGTCAAAAAAAAATTTGAAATTAAATTTCTTTTCTGATAACACAGATTCAATCTAAACATGTCAAAAATTAAAATTTACCAAATTGTTTTATACCACAAACACACACACACACACAAATCTCAGAAAAATTTTCCATGAAAATTTCAAAGAATCATTTTTTTTTTTATTCCTACAACTTGAAATTCATTGGATCACTTTCTGATTTTCACACATACTCAAAATAAAAAATGAACATTTGCCCTCCTAGAAGGGACTTATTGCCCCCTACCCCCAATACATACATAATGTCTTTCGCAATCAAGACCTCCTCCACCCTGGACCAGCTACAAACTGTGCCCCTGTCTGACCCAGTCACTATGCCCCACCCCCCAAAATCAGCTACAAAAACAAAATCAAACCAAACACAGAGGTTTCGCTAATGGGGTGTAGAAGGGGGCTCTGTGCTAAAGTAGGGCGTGGCATCCTTCACCAAGATGGTGTGGCATACATCACAGACTTTGGATGATCGCATGTTTGGACCACTTAAAACGTTCTTTGAATTA
Organism: Acanthosepion esculentum; assembly: GCA_964036315.1. Lineage (NCBI taxonomy): Eukaryota > Metazoa > Mollusca > Cephalopoda > Sepiida > Sepiidae > Acanthosepion > Acanthosepion esculentum. The sequence goes on along the minus strand of OZ038511.1, from coordinate 70,475,293 downwards.
CAGTCAGCACAAAAGATTTTGCCACAATGTCGGCAATGGTGCTACAAAAGAAGAAAAGAAAAAGAAAACAACATTAACACTTTTGCTACATACAAGTCATTATTATGAGAACAGAAATGTTAAAGAGCATATAATAAAGTCCAGTGCTTCTTAAACTTTTTTGCCCAATGCACTCTTTTCACCAATTCAGAATGCCATCCCCCACTTCCCGTTTCCATGATTGTCCAACTCAAAAGGTGTATTCCAAATAACATGCATATATTATTGAAAATCTTCATTCTTTTCCCGATTAGTACATTTACAGGGATTACTTTTTATAGAGGAGTTTTACAAATTTAATAGCAACAGAAAATGTTGTTTTTTTTAAACTTGAATACATGTGCAGTAATTTGTTTTAATTCGTAACTAATTTATTAAATAAATAAACTGAAGCAGACTTCAATAAACAAAAAGTTCAATAGATTGTTAAGGTATTAGAATACAATAAACAAAATTCTGTGAATAAAAAACAAAAAAGTAAAAAGATTCCACCATCCCAAAACAATGAAATGCCCCCTTATAGAGTGGGGATTCCCCCTGGTTAAGCACCCCTGTAATAGAGTATATTGTATCAGAATTAAAATATATAATTTCTGTTAGTGCATAATAAGTAGAAATCATAATTATTATAAAAATGATAAAAGCATATACAATATAGTATATTAGAATAGAATGCTGTACCAAAAGTCATGGAGTAGCAAATATATGGGACTAACCTTGATAGTAGATGTAGTGTCAATAGAGATATTTACCCAAACATGTATAATAAATAAAAAAAAACAGCTAGGGAGAGGTTCAAAAGAACATAAATGAAGTTTTTATTCTCTAGAGATAGAACATGCTAACAAAATGTAGAAATGTGTTGCACACCTTCTCCCTGACCATGAAAAAGAAAGCTAATGGTTGTTATGACAAGTCTGGCTAGCTTACTATGTGCAAGAGGCTATTTTTACTAGTGACTCCTAGGGCTTATCTTGTCTTAAAAGCATCTACCAGAAGACCGTCTCTGTACAGACAGTGCTTTGCTCACTGTGTGTTAAGGCTTATCTGACCAGCTCATGGCTAAGTAATATGAATTACAGGAGTTTGAATGGGGTATGGTCATGGGTGTCAAATGGATGGGACATTCCATTTCTGAAATTATGGGGACATTTGATATCCTTCAGTTTACAGTGTCACAGATATAATGGTAATACCTGATGGAGAATATTACCACCCACTGGCTGCCCACAGATCCTTAATGATCATGACCAAAGGGATCTGACTAGAATTGTATGTGCTAAAAGACAAGCAAAACTGGTACAAATTACATGCAATGTAAGAGGTACCAGATGCACATACAGGTTATTTCAGCATTATATAGCTTCCATGGAATATGGAGGCAGAAAACTAACCAGGGTGCCACCTTGTTAACACCATGAAACCAAAGAGCTTCATCTAGGACTGGAAGACTGTCAACAATAGGTTACAGTTCCAATTGTTTTGGTAAGATTTGGGTGTAGCTCAGACCATGTCAAAAAAAAAAAAGTTATCAACCGTGATGTAAGGTTTATTCATGTGGCCTGGGTTGGGTCTACTGGTCCACCGAAACATGTCATTGATTAATGACCACTACATGCCACCGCTTGTTGACCATTTGCACCCAGTCATGGACTCTGTGCAACCCAACAATGATGGGTTATCCCCAGCAGGATAATGCGCTGTGCCATTGGGGACCCAACAGGTGATCATTGTGAAGACTTCCGACGATTGGTGCAGCCACTACGTTCACATGACATAAGCCCAATCAAGCATTTACAGGATGTGGTAGAGTTGGCAGTTAGCATGCAAGATCCTGCAACCACAATATCAGGGTACAGTGAACAACTATGAAGACAGCATGACTCAACATCTCTCCAGAGGCTGACTGACCACTAGCAGAATCAATGCTACATCAAATTGCTACACTTTGCTGAGATAGCGGGAGTCCACTAGGCAATATTATCCCATGACAGTGCATAATAATGATTACTGTAAATTGCAATGTACAAGTTGAGTTTTTAAGCCTAAAAAAATATTTCCAAAACTAGGAGTCAACTTATACGGCAGGTATAAAATGTAAACATGTTGGACAGCACTCCTAACAATTACCGTACCTCCAGCAGGCTACTACAAATACATACCACTAAAACCTGTTTGTTTACATCACTGATGCAAATGGTGGATGAGTGATACTGTACTTTTGTTATACCGTACCTATGGACTATAATGGAGATGTCCCAATCCTCATGAATACAGTGCAATATACAGTCGGGGGGGAGGGAGAGTATTCACCACTAGTTCACTATGAGCAGTGGATTACTTACTACACACCGCTGGTGAATCATGTATGTTGCTAATGTTATTAAAGATTACCGTTCCATTTCCAACCTTCATTTTAGTTATTCTTATTCAGTAACCTTTTCTAGGTTACAACAATTTTACAATAACACATGATATGTGGCAGTACTATCAAAAACTACCTGGTATGATGTATAATCTATAGTATTAATATTTTATAAGAGTTGACTTTAATGTGTTTAACAGTAGACCTGATGAAATGTTTGCTAAGTTATAGCAATATAATATATGGTACCTACAAGTGTACGTTGTAGGTTGTTTGACATCCAACACATATACAGGGGGAGATGGATAAATTGTTGTCTAAATTATCCAAAAATGAAAATAACACTGACCTCTCAATCTAACCAGATAGATTTACCAAAATTACACAAAAATATCTTGAAATGCTAAAGAGTAAATTTATTCAATAAAATTGCAATTGGCTTCAACCATGGCCTCCAGATAACTTCGGAATCTCCTGCAACTCATCTGGACAGTCTCTTTGTTTAAGTTGGTGAATGTTGCTATATTCCTTGCTGTTACAAGGAGTTTTGTTTGTCTTTCACTAAACTGTACTCCACACATAATAATCAAGGGGATTGCAGTCTGGGGAGTTAGGTGACCAGATGTAAGGGGTGATGTGGTTGCAGAAATTGTCTGACAGCCATGACTGGGTTCTCCTGTTTGTGTGGTATGGTGCAGAGTCATGTTGCCAGACATAGGGTCTTCCAGCATCACCCTCTTGACCTAAGGCAGCACTACCTTCTCAAGACACTTGATGTAGGCCTCCATGTTGAGTCTGAGGCCCTCACCAACATATCTGGGAGTTCTTTTCTCATCAGAATGAGTTTTCCGAGCTGCTGTATCTTCGTAATCACCATTAGACTCATCCAACTCTTTCCAAATCTTTTGCACTGTCCTCAGATTGTCAATCAAATACTCTGGGGGTTCCGGCATGAATGCCAAGCAGTACAACATGCTGTTACCAAATTTATAGCGGAGTGAATTGCATCATGGTGCTCATTTTTTCACACTAACCCTACTATATTGTGCAGTCAACAAAATCAAAAACAAACACCGCGTATGCATGAAATTAAAAATATAAAATGGTAACAATTTACTCATTGCACCCTGTAAAATGATATTACCTGTTAGTGTCTCAATATAAAGTTAAGTGGTGTGATTTATGTTGTTTTGGCATAGGTTATCGTATACTGTAAACTAACTTCATTTACCAGTAGGCCAAAGTTTTGGGCCACCAGTAGCCTACTGTGTGTTTGTGGGTGGGATACCCGATCTATACAGTAAGCATAGGCCTAACTCAGAACTTTGAGCTAAAATCTTGAGGTCTTGATTTGTACACCAGACTTATAGTATATAATATAATTTGTTACAAAATAAGAAATTCTGAATAGGAACCAAGCACTGAAGAGACTTACTGTCATTTTATCTCCATCTACTGTCAAGGAAAAAAGTTTCCTAACATTTATTTCGAATGATTGTCTTCATCTTTGTTGTTCCTCAAAGAACGAAATGTTGGCGTAAAAAATTTTCTCTTGTCATTTCTTTTTTTTTTTTTATTATTATTATTATTATGTATAATTTTACATGTTTATTCTTTATTCTTATGAAGAGAGAGAGTTCAACAATTTTCATGGAGTGCACAACTACTATACTGATCTTCCTCAGGAGAAAAATTGCCCAGTCTCTAAATCTACAGTCATGCAGATGCTGGGATCTATCCCACCCCCCTCTTTAGTGCAGTGGGGAAGGTGCTGCTGCTGGATTGTAATCACCAGGACCATTATAATTTTAAGAGGAAGAGCAAACAGATACTGCACCTTGTTCCCAATCCAAAGACTAGTTAAAGATGCTCTGATTCTGTATTTACTCACCTTCCCACAGTGGCATGATTTGACACAAAGTTATTTTCAATACGAGTATGCCCATATATGCATACATATGAACTAAGGACAAAAATTGCCTAGTTCCTCACAACCACTGTCACATGGATATTGTTATCCACTAAATCTCTTAATGCAATGAGGGAGGTGCTGCTGCAGGGTTGGAATCCCTGGTACAAGGCTTTCTTCAAAGCTTATCTGTGAACTGTTTTGAAGACAGAAGCATATGAGAGAGAAGAACAGATATTGCACTTTGATCCTTAAAGCTGGGTAAAGCAGTGCTGAACCTATGCAAAAGGTGTTAAATGAAACTTTCACCTTTAGCAGAGTACAAAAATACTCTGATCCAAGACAGAGGTGCTGGTCTATGTGAACACATTCCCATCATTTTGATGGGCACTATGCAAGTCAGATAAATAATGGTAACAGAGTAACTGTATAAAATTGACAAAGTAAAGAATAATGCTATATGGCTTATTTGAGTGTCATTGATGTGTAAAGTCTTTGTACCCAAATTCACAACAGTACTATCACGGAAAAAGACGGGTTCCCCAAGATGTGAGGTTCGAGTTCCAATTTTGACAGTAATTGATTAATATTTCTCATTGACACTTTATTTAATAATTGTACAATTTGTATTTGAGAATTGAAATAAAAATAAGATAAAAGTACAGTGGAACCTCGGTTCACAAATGCCTCTCATCACAAACAAATAATTTCACAAACTGTTGTAGCATACCTCCAGACAATAATGGGTATGTCTCCATTCACATAAATACAGTAGTAAATACTGTATGTTGGTCTGCAGTTGGAGATTCATTGTGGAATTCACTTGACTCACTTCTAGCAGTTGATTACTTCTTCTACGTGCTGCTGGCGAATCTTATATGTGTTGTTCTTGTCTTAAGTATTATCATTCATTACCAACCTTTGTTTGATTGTTCTATTCAGTAACCTTCCCTAGGATACAACACAAATAAAAAACATCTCAGATGATAGATGCTACCTTGAGTGATGAACATGCTAACCAAAACTGATGTGGGCATCAAATCAGGAGCATCGGCAAGAGAACATCAGTTTCAGTGTAGCTTTACTTTTATACACAGCCCTGCTTGAATTCTGCAGTCTCTCAAATTTCTTTCAGTGCGTGTGTGTGTGTGTGTGTTTTAGTGAGACAGAGGTCCAGTGTGTCTTGAGCAGAGTTGAGTGTTGGCAAGCAACAGAAAAGAGAAAGAGAAGAAACCCCAGAAAGTTTTATGAAAAGGCACCCCACCTTACAAACAATAACCCCTCTCTCCCTTTTCCCTACCTCACCAGCTTCTACCTACACCATGAACTCTCTTCCATACAGGTATGGCAAAATTAAATTAAGCTTTTGTCTATATTTTATCTGTTTAGCATTGTTCTTTTTTTCATATTAGATTTAATGATTTTCATTGTTTTTTTTTGTATGAAGTTGTGCACAAAGTCCTGTTGTAAAAGTTTAAATAAGCAATCATCTGGGGTCCAGGAATGGATTAATCAATTTTACATTGATTCATACAGGGTAAACAGTTTTGGTTTACAAACATTTTGGGTCACAAAGGACCTTCAGGAATGAAGTAAATTTATGAAACAAGGTTCCACTGTAGACAAAAATTAAATAACAACAAGGCTTTATCTAACAAATTCAGAGAAGTGACTCACTTGCAGGATTTAACCTCTACAGTCCCAGTCCTCTTCAAGATTTGTTGGCCTATCAACATGTACAAGAGTCATTTGTATTTCAGGGAAACCTTTTTCACACAATCAAAAATCTGATAGCAGTTCCATTAGAGCTAATTTTAAAAGAATTCTTTCCCTTTTTTGAAACAAATGTGCAAATTAGGCAAGAATAGGAGAGGATTTGAACTTACTTTTCGTCTGGTCACAGTGAAAGCTTGCCTGCAGTTGTTACATTCATCAACATCTTCTTCATGCTGCCATCGGACTTCTGTTTCAGCCTGTCTAATCTTTTCCAACTGGATCTGAAACAACAAAATGAAGCCTAATAATATATATATATATATATATATATATATATATATATATATATATAGAGAGAGAGAGAGAGAGAGAGAGAGAGAGAGAGAGAGAGACTCGTGGACTGACGATTGCGTCTAGCATGAAACAGTGTTGACTTCAATGTTCACTTTTATATTTACACACACTATCTCTGGTATTGAGCACTTTATCACATAAATATAGCACACCTTAAGAGTATATTTCTTCATTATATATATAGATAGATAGATAGATATAGATAGATAGATAGATATAGATAGATAGATAGAGATAGAGATAGATAGAGATAGATAGAGATAGATAGAGATAGAGATAGAGATAGATAGAGATAGATAGATAGAGATAGATAGATAGATAGAGATAGATAGATAGAGATAGATAGATAGAGATAGATAGATAGAGATAGATAGATAGAGATAGATAGATAGAGATAGATAGATAGAGATAGAGATAGATAGAGATAGAGATAGATAGATAGAGATAGATAGATAGATAGAGATAGATAGATAGAGATAGATAGATAGAGATAGATAGATAGAGATAGATAGATAGAGATAGATAGATAGAGATAGATAGATAGAGATAGATAGATAGAGATAGATAGATAGAGATAGATAGATAGAGATAGATAGATAGAGATAGATAGATAGATAGATAGAGATAGATAGATAGAGATAGATAGATAGATAGAGATAGATATTTTTATTTTAGCTGTGAACAAAAAACTGATACTCTCAAAACTACATTCGAAAAAAAAAAATCCATCCTCAACTTTACCTATAAACTTAGCCAAAACAAACTCTCATTCTTAAATGTTTTTGTGGAGTCTAATAATAATACTTTGTTATATAAAACACCCACAAATAAAAACTCTTATCACCTTAATTTTTCTAGTCAATGTCCTCTCAGATATAAAATAGGCATTAAAAATTTCCTTATGAGAGCACCCAAGAATTCATCCTCTTGCCCACTTTTCTATAAAGAACTTAACGTGAAACAAACACTTGCTAATAATGGTTTTCCAAACAATTTCATAGATTACCATTATTAGACTTTTCTTTTTCTAAAGTAACCAATAGCAACACAAATCTTCACTTAGAAACATTATAAAGAAATACAAACTTCAGTCGACAAAAACAAAATTAAATTATCTACTATAAAAAATTTAAAACTGCTAACCACATTGTCAAAAATAATAATTCCCTAGCAAGATCCAAATTACAGAGAACCAATATTATTTACATATTCCCTTAAGGAACTGTGTTCCTGATCAAATGCAATTCATAAATAATTATATTGGATATCTTACAACATACTTAACAAGAAGACTCACGTTACATCTCTCTGACCATAGCTCAATTAGGTCTCATTTAAATGCACATGGAGACCTACCAAACTCTATCCATAACATACATGTTGATAATACAATTATAATAGCCTCATCCATAAAAAGGGCTAAAAATAATGGAAACATTATTAATAAAAAAAAAAAGCCACACTCAATAACAAACTATGAACATGGCCACAATATGCTGACTGTGTTTGAAACATAAAACATTTCTATAACTCTAGAGACATATATGAAACATATATAAAATAAATATATATTCAGTTAAAAGTAAAATAAAATTCATCCTTGATAATGGCTAAAAGTATAGCCAAAAGCACTTGGTTATATAGCATTTAGATGATTTTTATATAATTTATGTCCTGAAAAGAAAATAAATTATAATTTTTTTTTTTTTCAGGATAAAGTATGTAAAAATTGTCTGAATGTCCTTCAGCTATTCTTTTAGACATTATCAAGGACGTTTTTAAGTTTTATTTTTAACTGAATGTGTAGATTTTTATGTATGTATTTAGAGTTATGAACTTTTCCCCCCTCCAAAATACAGTCAGCACATTGTGACCGTGTTTATAGTTGATGTTATTGAGTGTTGGCTTTTTTTTTCATTAATAATACTTCCATTAATTTTAGCCCCTTTTTCAAGACATGGATGAGGCTTTTAGGTGTATTTCATATGTGTTTAAATGAGTCCTAACTGAGCTATAGTCAGAGAGATGCAATGCGATTATATATATAGATATATAATAGCTGGCCACTCATATTCAAGGATACCCGTCTACTAGGGCGCATGGCCAAGTGGTTAGAATGTTCGCTTTCTGACCATGAGACTCAGGTTTGAATCTCATTATCGGTGATTTGTCAGGAAGGAAACTTCCAGATGTTATCAGACTGGACCGCGGTCAATCCCAGCATGCAGCACCTTTGGAAAGTGCCTGAAAACCATACCACTGGTTGACCCATTCCTTGTGAGTGAAATTGGGTAGACGTAACTCTTGGGGGCCGTTGATAGCTGTGCTAACATAAAGCCACAAGTCATGTCATATTATATATATATATATATATATATATATATATATAGGCCTCATCTATTGTGTTCACTTTCACACTGATAGCCTTAAGACACGAATCCTCACAGCAATAGGTTTAATAACAGGGTAGACTGGGCTCTCTAGCTTTGACTGACTATTCTGAATTCAAAACTGTGGAGAAAGCAATGGGAAACCACTCCATCTTTCCGAAGAAGTCATGAGAATTCCCAGATAATAAAGAAAAGGAATCATCTGTTGAGAGCCTATATCTTGAAAAGACATGAAACAATATATATATATATATATATATATATATATATATGTGCGTGTGTGTATATTTAGGCAGCAATCCTTTTTTTCATGCACATTTCATTGAATATGAAAGACGAGGTGCTTTTATTTAGTTATTTATACAATTTCTCATGCGATCTAATAATTTTTTTTCTCTTCAGATGATAAATTATATAAAACTGTCCAAATGTTCGTTTTATTCGAGCACTTTCAGCTCTACATTTAGCCATTTTCAAGGATGAAATTTTTTAACTGTTAAATAAGAAATAGTTTGTTGCATGTATATATATATATATATATATATATATATATATATATATATTAGTACATGTAATAAATCCATTGCTATATAATCTAAGTGTATTTTTATATATATATATGTAATACGTCGTTTAAAAACACACTATCCAGCCGGGCTAAACCATAAATTTAACAATATAGATAGTATTAATATATAGCCCTACAAATCAAAACCTACCCATATTTCTCACCCACACAAGACAGACATACTTAGGGAAGTGTTGAGGCTCACACTTATACACACACTTACACACATCATACTCACTCACTCCCTAATGAACCAAATGATAACACACACCCACAGCAATATAGACGCTTACACATATCATATTCAATCACTCCCTAAGAACCAAATAACACGCACACACACACACACACTTAACAGAGACATCCTCTCTCCAGGAACCAATAAAACTGTCAGACTGACCAAGGGAATTCAGAGCAGCATGGATCCATTCAGCTCTTATCTCAAGTAACAACTTAAAAGAGACTGTTTGACCAACACAAGGAATGTTAAAAAATTCATGTTAAAAAGATCAAAAAACAAATGAAAACTACAGACAAAAGTTCATTTTCTCCATCAAGACATTCATTTCTGTAGTTCACTGCTACCAGCAAGCAAAAATATTTTTTTCTCCTGATGATTGCCATGTTGGCCGAAACTAGTCGAGGAATCTAAATGAAATAAAAAAAAAAATCCACTTAGATTATATAAGTGGATTTTTTTTTTTCTATGAAGGTAGATCAGTGGTAAACCCCTTTCCTGCAACTCCTGTAAACTAAAAGACTGACTTTTGGGATGTCTTAGAATACCTCTGGATATAAAATCTCTTGGAGACCAAAACAATGAGAATGGCTGTCAACTAAGAGGGAAAGTTCTTCTTCTCATTGTTTTGACAAATGGATGAAAGAACTTACCTGTAATGATTGTGATAATTTGACGAAGTCTCTCTGTACAGCTTCACTGTTTTCTAAGTCAATTTGTAATGAGTGGATTTTTGCTTTCAGTGCTGCCACTTCACTGTCTGACTTACTCTGCAAGAGAAACAAAAGTGAAACCCTCAGAATTTGGGAAGGACAAAGTGAAAGGGTCAGGGGGAAAAAAAAGCTCAAACAGCAGAAAAGAAAATGAAATGGAAAATATGGAGGATGTGACCGAATCGACATATGATCAACAGTCTTCTGGTGGGACGGGTAGTTGGATGATGATGATGATGAATTTAAATGTTTAATAATAATAATAATGAAAATAATAACAAAACGACTTACCATAGGTTAAAATTGTTGGTACTACATTGCTAGTGCTGGAGTAAAGATAGGTGTTAGGAAGTCAGCTACAAGTACACCAGGCAGTTTAACAATACCCGAAAAACAAAATCCAACAAGTAAAAAAAAAAAAGGAAAGGAAAACAAAAACAAAATAAAAAAAAATAAAATAAAAAAATGTAAATTTTATTTTTAACATTATTAACTCATAATTTTGGTCAAATAGTTTTTTTTTTTTGTGAGTGGGAAGAATTCATACACCTGGGATTTTACTTGACCCATTCTGAAAAGATTCTTTTTATGAAGATCAAGTTCTGTAGTAATGTTGTCATATTTGAGTGAGAGCTGCTCAGGCCTCACTCTCAAAATTTGATAGAGTCCAAAATCATCTCCGAGCCCTAGTGGGTGATGAATCATTCTCCACCCTCCAACCTCTCTTCCACAGGTAGGATGTGGCAAGCCTGTTACTGCTCTATCAATACTTCCATGGAAAGTGCTCAGACATTCCCTAGTCCCGCCAAGGACTTGCCATGTCACTTACATAGTAGCAAACCACCTACATTCCCTCTGTATTCCATTGATGAGAAGTTCCACTCATACAACTTCTTCCCATGAATCACTGCTCTGTGGAACTGAATCCCAAGAGGATGTTTCCCTGATCACTACAATCTTAACCTGTTCAAGGTAGCGTTAACCATTATCTTCCACTACTATCTGCACAACCTGCCTCAACAAAAAACATGGCTATTTATGTATGTATGTATGTATGTATGTAGAAGGCAAATATGTTTAGAAGTTCACATTCCATCATAGGAACTGACAACATGGGAAGGAAATGTAGGAACTTTTGATATCATATGGAAATTAATTTAACATGCCTTTTTTTAATTTTGGAAAAAAGTCATCATTTCAAATTTCCTTCAGATGACTTAACACTTCTTTTATACTGATTTTGTTGTGGGTGCAACATTTCAGCTGCTCTATTCTTCAGCATTTATCAAGAGGACAACCTTTTAAAAAATTATCATTGTTCTAATGTCTTTTAGGAGTCCAATGTATAGAGCAAAAGAGGGACCCCTAAGAAAAAGAAATAAAAACCATGCCAAATAACCTGAGTGGCTCATTTTATTTCTAGCAACACATACAACTATTCTACATCAAGCCATACAAACGATTATATTTCTCAATTTTTTTTTTGTTTTTCCCCCTGCAGTACACTGAACTCTATACTGGCTTGACTTAAACACTTGAAAAAGGTTGGAGAATGGATTAGCTGAATTATTGTACAATCAACAAAAGTAAGATAAACAATGATTTAAATAGTCAGAACAACTCTTGGAGAATGAACAAGAGGATTTGACTGATCCTCCGATTTTGGAAAAAAAATCGATAAAACCGATAGGGGCTCAAATACTGATATGAAAAAAAATCGTCAGTTTTTCAGTGATAGTTTTCACAAATTACAAATGATATCCACCAAACTCACGTTGAGCAACATCCTTACTTATAGTTTTGAGGTGCTGTTCTTTGATATCAGTTATTGGATAAAATCGATCACTTTAGGACATCCGATTCAAATCCAATGTAGCTGATTTTTGGCTCTGTTTTTCGCAAACTGCAAGGAATTTTCTCGAAAATCATGTTGAGCATTAGTTTTATCAACAGTTATTAGGTGCTGACCTTTTTCTTCAATATTGGTATCAATTATCAGAAAAAAATCGATAACATCATGCCATTTTTGACTTCCAATTCAAATCCAGTCAAGCTGGTTTTTGGCTATATTTTTCGCAAATAGCGAAGAATTTCCACCAAAATTATGTTGAGCATTGTTTTTATCAACAGTTATGAGGTGCTGACATTCATTTTCAATATCGATATCAATAACTGGAAAAAAATCGATACAATCGATCACTTTGGGACATCCGATTCGAGGCCAGTCTAGCTGATTTTTGGCTATATTTTTTGCAAATTGCAAAGAATTTTCAGCAAAATTCCCGTTCAGCATAGTATTTACCAACAGTATTGAGGTGCCGACTTTCGTTTTCAATATCGGTTTCAATTATCAGATAAAAATCGATGAAATCATACCCCTTTTGACTTCCCATTCAAATCGAGATTACCTGAAATTATTTCTTGAAATTTTATTTTCATTTTACGAATGAACCAGTTTGTTGAAAAGAAAAAGAAAGAAAAAGAAAGAAAAAGAAAGAAAAAGAAAGAAAAAGAAAGAAAAAGAAAGAAAAAGAAAGAAAAATAAAGAAAAAGAAAGAAAAAGAAAGAAAAAGAAAGAAAAAGAAAGAAAAAGAAAGAAAAAGAAAGAAAAAGAAAGAAAAAGAAAGAAAAAGAAAGAAAAAGAAAGAAAAAGAAAGAAAAATAAAGAAAAATAAAGAAAAATAAAGAAAAATAAAGAAAAATAAAGAAAAATAAAGAAAAATAAAGAAAAATAAAGAAAAATAAAGAAAAATAAAGAAAAATAAAGAAAAATAAAGAAAGAAAAAAATTTCAAGGAATAATTTTTGTTGTTTAGCATTCATTAGACCCTTCCTCAGGTCGCAACATTGTCCTCCATCTTCTTCACCTGTCATAGTTCAGTAAAGTACATCTTGGGATATCACACCATAATATTTTCAAATTTAAATAAATTCAAAAATGTATATATTCATTTGTTCTACTCTTAAGATTACTGAGCAAAAGAAAGAAAAAGTTTTTAAAGATTCAGAAAATTATTTTTAAATAAAAATGTGGGCATTTTGAAACTTTACAAATGTAAAGTTTCAAACTGTGAAAATAAAAACAGGGTACAGATAACTCTTTAATAGGTACCTCTACTAATTTGCTGAAAAAAAACAGCATAGTTTGATGAAAAAGGGCCCCAAACTTGATAAAAAAAAAGTTTTATCATCAAAATGGTTGTTATTATTAAGAGGAAAGACCAAAGTATTTTTTTTTATTAAATTTATTAATCCTTTTTAGCAGATTTGAAATTTTGGTTAAAAATATGTCAGCAATTAACCAAAGATTACTATGGGTGCTTTAGTGCCTTTTTTCCAGTAAAAAAATGCACTGATTTGGAAATTCTTGCAAAACTCAAATAATTGTTGAATTTTAATGAAAATTTTGGGACTTATTTACAAATGAATTAAATTATTTTGAAATGTTTTTTTTTAGAAGCTCTTGAGATATTACATCTGTTACCCCCACTTACTTAATTTTATGACATTCTGAGAAATTAAAATTTCAACCTCTTCAACTTTATTTGTTAACAGCAAGACTCCTTGGAAAATTTTAGTAATCATTTTTTTTTTTTGTCAAGCAGGAATACCATTTGTTGAAAATTTGCCCTGAATTGTAAAATAAAAAATGCAATAAAACTGGAACATTATTTAATTAGGAAAGCTTTTGTTTTTATAAATACAATATATTAAGGACACTGTTGTCTTAAAAAAATTTTTTTTTGATGAATAATGAATTTTTACAAGAATTGTTTTCATTTGTTTTAAATTTTAATTAGAAATTTTTTTAAAATTCTGTATTAATTTCAGCCATTTAGATTATATTATTAAAGGAAAATTATATTTACTAATCATAAATGGTAATGCTTAATACCAGTTATTGGACACCAAGACTTTTAAATGAATTTTGAATATTTTTTTTTTTATGTAAATAAACCTGCCCATATTTGAAAGTATGGTCGACCATACATGACATTATTAGAAAATAAGGGTGATGACTATAGTAAATTTGAAGTCAACATTCCTAAAATTGGATTGTGGAGAATATTTTCCAACAATTTTAAGATTACTGAGTATTTAAAAATATAAAAGATGCGCTCATGTCATTTTCTTAAATTATGTCCGAGAAATAAAGTCTCTGAAGAACAACAATAAATCTGTCATCACCTTGCTGTCACTCATCAAACACGTAAACATGGCTACTGTCAGTTATGGACAAATGTTAATCAAGTACTCACCAGTGGGTATGAAACGTCACCCGACTTCATTAAATCCAACTGTCAGAAAGAAATGTTTTTGTGCCCACAACTTTGCCTCTTCCTGATCTTTCACAGCAATCTAGTTTAGCCAACTTTACAGTTTCGTTTGTTTTTCTTGTGTCCTTTTCAAATTAGGGAACAGTTCCACTATGGATATTATACGTCTGATAAAAAATAAAAATAATATCTCCCCACTCCATACTTTTTGCTCTTAACTCCTCTTCAGTCAATTAATACATTTTACACACAGTAAGATTTCATTGTGAATGTATTGCCTTTTAACATTTTTTGTATTTTTCTCTGGATGATAATCACTCAAGAAACAATCACTGAACTTTGATAAAACCTTTATTGTCACTCTTTGACTGTGTTGTCCTAAAACAGTGCTGCAATAAAAATCTGATTGCCTTTCAGGAACACAAGATCAAGTTTTGTAAAGAACCTTGCATTTTCAGATGGCAATGTTTTAGTCCACATCAAGAGCTCACTAAATAATGTAAAATGAGAAATTTATCATAATTTGCAATTTTTCTGGCAGTCATCTTTTTTTCTTTTTCAAATAAAAAAAACAATTTGTTAATATTTTATTATTTGTGATAAGAATTTTAATGACTCTTTATAAATCAGTTAACATCTTTAGCATCTATTCCTCCAGGACATGATGCAATAATATGAATTATCTCCCTTGTTATAAAAATAAATCCTATTAAAAAAAAAACCAAATCTTTATACAAAACCCTTGTCTGATTAACAGAAAACTAAAAGTTATAGATTTTCATCAATGAGTAAACAGAAATTTATTTTTCTTGGCTTTTAATTTCAATCTGATTTTGTTTTTGTTTTTTTAAGCAGAAACAAATCCCAACAGAAAAGATGGAGAAAGCCATTCCACCAGTGTAAGCAGCTTGTATGAAAAATGAAGAAAGTGGCTGTAAAATAAACAATGCTGTCAAGAAAAAAGAAAGATTAAACTGAAAATAAAGTTCTGTAATTTATAAAATGAAAAACGGCAACTTGGTACAAACATCTGGAATAAATTGTGAGGATTCTTTAGTGAGCTGGATTAAATTTATGCAAGATTTTGGAGGTTATTTTCTCCAAGTCGTGCAACTCGAGTGATGATGAAAAGCGATTAGACAGAAAATGAACAAGCATAGCTGTGGGTGTATGTGAAAATAGTTTCATATGTAGATTAGAAAAAAAAAAAAAAAAAAAATTATGAAATTGAGATGTTTATGACAAACTGTGTGTGTGTGAGAAAAAGAACAGGAGAAAAGAATTGGCGTGTATTGATTATAAAGAAGACATTTAAATGTTTTCTTGTATAAATCTCATGACCAAATAAAATTTGGCATTTAAAATTAGTGTGTAAGGTTAATTTTGGAAATGAACATGCAATAGGTAACATTGTCTTCTAAGTTTAGTAGAAGTTGTCATTGATCCATTTAAACTCCATATCTGCTATTTTAAGCCAAATGGGATTAAAAAAACAAAAATCATTTTATATTCTACTCAGTCAAGTGTCACGTGATACATGCTTGCATGATCATGTCTCTTTCGATTCATGACCGACTAGGCAGAAGATTTTTCACAGTAGGCTGCTGTTTCTTTCCATGGTAGACTGGTTGCCAACTAAAGATATAGGACCCAGTCTGTCCTGCTATTTAACCCATATCTGAGGGGAGGAGAAATTATAGATTGATTGATTCATTCATTTTCTATGGCTTATCACCCATTTGTAATTTAATTAAAGCCAGAACATATTATTAGATTGTAATAATTTTTTTGAGATAGTAATGGTTTAGTGATACAAGTCTTACTAATTAACCCATAGCTAGGGGAGAAGAGGTGGATACATACCATTCCCAAGGATATTTGAAAGTGAGTGAGTATAACAAACCCAACAGGAATTGGAACTTGGCTCTATGATTAACAATTCTGAGCCATTGTCCATTACACCACCTGCACATCCAAGTTTGCTTTCTTAATTTTGTGAATGCAAAAATTCTGAGAGAATAGATGCTCCTGGAAGAAGATAGCATCTATTTAAAGCAGTTGATAGAATGTATAGTGAATGTCAGTGACTTAACATGCTCACACTTGCATCTCTTTGGATCCAATCAAAGAAAACCGAGGGACAAATGTTATGGTGGTGATGAAAAGGTAAAAACTGCTGTAAAGAAATTGGCTACATCAGTAGCCAGCTGAGTTTTACAAAGCTGCGATACATGCTCTCATTCAGAGGTGGAATACTGCCTCTGAAAGGTGGTGACTATGTTGAGAAGTAAGGAGGTGAACCTGTGATGTATACATCTCATGGCAAAATAAACATAAGGGTCCAGTCTGTCCTGCTATTTAATCCATAGCTGAGGGGAGGAGAGAGATTATAGATTGATTCATTTTCTATGGCTTATACAATTCAAAAAGCTATGTCTTGATGTTTGATTGTCTTCCTTATTTCTTAGATAAGGAAACAAATTGCATTACTTTTTGACTCTTCTGTGTGTGTGTGTGTGTTTTTGGGCAGCAAGTCATCTTTTATACATGCTTCATTAAAGACGACTGACAAGGTACTGTGATTAAACTTTCTGCCTAACTTTTCTTGTGTTCATACAAGTGTTTTCTTTTTCTGGACATAAGGTGTGTAAAAACTGTTCAAATGTTCGATATATCCACGCATTTTCAGCTATTCTTTCAGCCATTATCAAGGATTTTTTTTTTGTTTTTTTAAACTGAATATGTAGATTTTTATAAATGTGTATCTATAGTGATGGGAATGTCTTGTTTTTTCAAAAACAAGTCAGCACATTGTTATAGTACTATGAGTTATTGTACTATGATTGTTATAGTACTATGAGTACATTGTGGATTATAATAGCATCATCCACATATAAAAAAACAGTTAAAAATAATGGAAGTATTAATAATAAAAAAAGAAAATGATAACAGACAATAACATCAATTATGAACAAGGCCACAATGTGCTGAACTTGTTTGGAAAATAAAAATCATTCCCCTCACTATAAATACACATATATAAAAATTTACATATTTAGTTAAAAAAAAAAAAAACCCTTTGATAATGGCTAACAGTATAACTGAAAGTGCTCAGACAAAGAACTTCTGGACAATTTTTACAGACTTTATGTCCCAAAACAGAAAACACTTATATGAACACAAGAAAAATTAAATAAAAAGCTAAATTGCAACGCATTGTCAGTCGTCTATAATGAAACAAATGTTGATGTATACACTAGGTTTTCTTCTGCCCCCCCCTCTCCCTTTTTTTGAATTCCGAGAGTTCTGTCTTATATACGTATCGGCCCAGTGGCATTATCTGGTTCTTCTGGAAGTGCTCATACAGTTAACGGCCATTCTGGAACAGTAAGAGACTGGTTCCTGCTACTAAAATGGAGAACCAGTGAGTGCGCCATGCTAACATATAAACAATTTTGAGAATTTAGAAAAAGTGTAGCAGCTTTGGATAAAATTCGAAATCATATCGCTAGCAAAGAAGCTTGCTATGCCATGCAGCAATGCTATCTCAGCTTGACCACTATGGCTGCTAACAGGTCTTACCATTCTTTTGTAGCATGTCACATTTTCTTAATGACATTTTGTTTTTTTTTTTGGCTTTAAGCTATGGCAGATTAAAGAGAGAATTACATATAAATTATTTGAGAGAATTAAAAAGACAATATTCAATAGAAAATTAAACAGAAAATATCCCAGGAAATCTGAACCAAAATTTAGGCTTGGTCAAAATTTGAACTTATAACTTCTTAGCAATGCCTGTCTTTTGTATAGATGAGAGAGGCAAAGGAATCATATTTGTAAAACATTATTATAAAAATTGAAATTACAATTTTATGTATTTTCAAAGAGGATCAAGGCTTTTGGAAAATGAAGAGGAAACAAATATTACCTATTGTTCCAAGTAAATTATATATATATATGTATATATATATAAAACAAGCGTACTGAGTATGAATGTATAGAGAAAATAGACGAAAAGTTAGGAAAAGGGGAGTAAAAGGGGGAGGGGAGGGAGAAGTGTAGAGAGATGGGGGGAAAAACAGAGGGAAGAGAAAAAGGTGGGAAGACAGAGAAAGGGGGAAGACAGAGAGAGAGGGGGAAAGACAGAGAGAGAGAGGGGGAAAGACAGAGAGAGAGGGGGGGAAAGACAGAGAGAGGGGGGAAAGACAGAGAGAGGGGGGAAAGACAGAGAGAGGGGGAAAGACAGAGAGAGGGGGAAAGACAGAGAGAGGGGGAAAGACAGAGAGAGGGGGAAAGACAGAGAGAGAGGGGGGAAGACAGAGAGAGAGAGGGGGGAAAGACAGAGAGAGGGGGGAAAGACAGAGAGAGAGGGGAAAGACAGAGAGAGAGGGGGGAAGACAGAGAGAGGGGAAAGACAGAGAGAGGGAAAGACAGACAGAGGAGAAAGGGATGAGGGGAGGAGAAGGAAGGGAGAGGAAGGAAGGACAAGGAGAGAGAAAAGGAGTTGTGAGGGAGAATTCAAAAAGCTGAAATTGTAAAAAAAATAATTTGAGATTAGCAAGCAGCAACAAGAGGTGTAGCAACAGCAGCGGTGGCGGTGGCGGCAGTGACGGTGGTGGCAATAGCAGTAGCAACAGCCAGCAGTCAATAATCAAGTTTATATAAATTCAGTTATCAATACAATTGATTTTTTCTTTTCTTTAGCCGAGAAAGAGGGGGGAAAAAAACAAACCATTAACACATTGATAAAATTTAGATTAAAAAAAAAAAAAATTTTGGAGGGGGGGGGGGCAGCAAGAATAAATAAAAATTTTAAATGTCGATAATAGCATCAAGCCACTGTAAACTTGATATTGCTTTGAATACATTTTCACTAAAGCAACAGCTAACAAGCTCTCATCTACATTGCTAGGGAAGGGTGTTCAATCCTTGTTGGCTATTACTAGGTATCCCAACACTCAGCTTACAGCCGATGAAATTCTTAACTAAACACTAAAAAATGCATATATTCAACTTGCCGTGTTATTTCATTCAATATCTCCATAAAAACACAATGCATACCAAATAAAAGCTTATTTCATGAACTTTGTTTCTATCTTATTTATTTTTATATGTACTACAGTGTGCGACGAACATTACAGTTTGAAAATAGAGACGTTTTGGTGATTTCGCAAAATTTTGGCCATTTTTTTCACTGACAGCAGTTTAGACTTCCTCTCATTTTGTAACTTGCACACTCAACAGGGTTTAATGCAATTTTGGTAATACGTTAGTTCGAAAGTTAACATTCTAAGCTTCATTTTCATATATTTTCTATTTTTTAATTTTAATAAGAAGTTTGTAAACAATTCAAATGAAAAGTTTGAGTGTAAAATGCAAATGCTTCTTGTAAAAGTAAAAACACGTAAAATATATCAATAAAACGCTCATTTAATAATCTATGAAACTAAATCAAAATCAAATACGAAGAATAGCTCCATTTTGCGCGTGTGCAATTATGTGTAACCATGTGCAACTCATTCGACCATAATTTCAACTCCACGTGAGACTCAATACACAGCATCAACAGGGACACAAAAGAACCGACCAGTATGTTTTCTATGGACAAAATTTTCAAGGAAATCGGTAAGAATTTGTTTTAAATATTAATTTTCTATGATATGTAAAATGTAAATGGGATTTAAAAACCATTTTTGTCATAAAAAAACATGAAACAAAAATTGATTTGTTTACTTACGCTCAGATTCAAATCACAAAAAAACAAAAAAAAAACGTAGGACCTATTGATTGAAAAATGTTTATATTCAAAGAATGAGATAAAAAAAACATTCTACAAAAAAAATTTAAAAAAATTCTAGAATGTCTTTTATGTTTTTGCAGTATTCTCACAATAATTATCTGCATTTCAGTTACCAAGTAACATTTTGTATAAAGTTACCCCTTCAAACAATTTTCTTACTTTTTAAATTATCTAATGAGTGGATTTTAGTTACCAATTATTACAATCCAGATACAAATTTATGATTTAATATTCATTTTCCTAATTTATTATTATTTCTTAGTAATAATATTAGTTCATTAGTGGGTATTGCTTGGTGTGTGTTAAGCTTCTCTCTCTCTACAGTCCAGAAATTGTACATGTTGAGTCAGGACTGTACATGTTCAGCATCTGCTCTATATACATTCTAATCTGTTGATTTTATGCCATTTTAACCATGATAAATGGAAAGAGCACCCCCAGAAATAGCTAGATATGAAATTTGGTGTCTCTAGTGTAAGAAGTATTCATTTTATGACACAATTCAAGCAAGTCTAAAATTGGCCTTTCAAATACCTTGTGGCAAAAGGTTAAAAAGCAATTTTTTTTCAATTTTGAAGTGGAATAATCCAGAATATATCCATTCTATCACACCCCCAAAATTAGCCATGTTACTGGTATAGTTATAATGATATTTGAAATCTGGGATGAATGTGGGTCTTATTTCCAGTTTTATGAAATGTCAAACCTCAGGTTATGAGTTGTTTGCATGTCATTGCAGAAGTTTTGATTCATAAAATTTGCATATTCAGACTGAATTTATTTAAGAAATATGCAGTGATACTATCTGTAATTTTATTATTAATTTCTTTGTTATGTACCTAACAAGCTAGTATAATTTTGACTGTTGTTCTTAATTGCTTTTTAAAATATAGGAGTCCAAATATGGTATTTTGTCCTAATTCATAATAGACAAAAAAAAAAATGGCTACGTCGAGCACATGTGTAAAAATAAAGAAAAATCTGCCAAAATTAAACGGTTTGAGATATTTTGATGAAATAAAAACTGCTAAGTTTCTTTAATCATGTAGATTAAGAAGATGCAATCAGATGACTCCTGTTTAAAATTTTCATCTGTGATACCTACTATTACAAAATTGTAGTTCTGTGTCAAACCTATGTGTATTATATATATATATATATATATATATATATATATATATACACACACACACACACAATATATATATATATATATATATATATATATATATATATATTTTGTTATTCACAGACAGACTGTTTCACAGCTCATCAGTGTGGCTAGACATCTGATTATCTCAAGCTGGTATCAAAACCCGACTGATTTGGTATCAGTTGAACATTCTACCCCTAAGCCACGGGGGCACAACAGGAATGAAGGTGAATTT
The DNA here is from genome assembly GCA_964036315.1 of Acanthosepion esculentum. Classification (NCBI taxonomy): domain Eukaryota; kingdom Metazoa; phylum Mollusca; class Cephalopoda; order Sepiida; family Sepiidae; genus Acanthosepion; species Acanthosepion esculentum. The sequence continues at coordinate 70,453,537 of OZ038511.1, read as the reverse complement.
AGACGTATTTATTTTTAGATAAATATGCCAGTGACTGAAGAACTTTATCAAGGCAATGCAGTTATCTTGATAAACTACAACAGAGTGCGGAATGTGTTGGCTAAGATAAGTTTTCCTTTTGTCTTTATGTACATTGTCCTTTTACACGTGTGTGTATATATCACACATATATAACTATATATCAAAGCAATAGTAGGTAATTGAATGACAGAATAGAAAAATCTCTATGTTACACATTATGTCCTTTGAAAGGACTTCTTCAGACCAATGTTTTACATCAAGGAATGCTAAAGATACAGGGACACTTGACTTTAATTCTTCGCACCCAATGTATCTAGAGTGCATCATGTATCATCACTCAGCTTTCTGCTGCTTTCGTTTTAAATATCCCACATTGTAAGAGCCTTGGTTTTGTTAGGAAAGGCAAAATACTGCATGAAACTGAATGCCGGCATTTTGATACACTGTAATCCAACAATCTAATCTTTGACATGTCTTCATATAGAATTGTAACTGCCATTTTATTTTTTGTATTGGGTTGGGCAAAAAACTGGTTTGCTTAAGTAGAACATTTACTTAATCAACCGATTAAATCTTTATGCCAATGTAATATTTTATCTCCATCCACACATATAAGATTCCACCGATAAGAACATTGTTAGTCTGAAGAAGTCCTTCAAAAGAGCTTAAGGCTATATCACATTGAAACACCAGTTCTTGTACGATCACTGAAGTGAAGCAAAATCAAACCTGGTCAATACTTAGATGGGTGACTGTTTGGGAATACCAGGTGCTGTAAGCTTGAATATGCGGGTGGTGTAATGGATAAGAAATTGGAATGAGAAATTGGAGAGCTGAGTTCAAATTCCAGTCGGGTTCGTTAGATTCACTTATGTGCAAATACCATTGTGAAAGGTATGAATCCACATATCCCCTAGCTATAGGTTAATTAGTAAGATTTGTATCAGTAAATCATTATCTCCCCAAAAAAAGTTCTTACAATTTAAAAATATTTTCTGGCTTTAAATAAACTTCAAAATAATCGGTACAAAACAAATCACTCAACCTTTCAAAAAGGACAAAGCATGTAACATAGGATTTTTTCCATTTTGTTATTCAATTACCGACACATGCACACACATGTATATGTGAACATAGATCGATTTGTTTTTTTTTACAGTTTATCAACCTTTTCTAAGTTAAAGCTGAATCATTTTTGAATTGTTAAAATAATTATTTTTTCTTTTATTTATTTTTGCAAGTGAATATTGTATTTATTTTTTTGGGAGATAATAAGGTGTTTCAAATACAAGTCTGACTATTTAACCCATAGATGGGAGGGAGATGATTTCATACATTTCCCAAGGGTATTTGCACATAATTGGATGTAACAAACCCAAGAGAAATTCAAACTCAACTTTCCGATTTCTCATTCAGTGCCGTTACCCATTACACCAGAGGCACATCCAATTTTAAATCATCCAGGATTTCCAAGTGGTTACCCAACTGACCAGGCTCAACATTGCTTAACTTCAATGATTAAATGAGAACCGGTGTTTCAATGTGATATGGCTGTAAGCCCATGTCGACATACAAATTAATATTGCATGGTGACTGGCAGTTTCACACATTAAACAACCACCAGACCATTACAATGATTGCTTAAGGTATGAAACTGCCAGTCACCATGCAGTGTTGATTTCTATATCCATACTGTCTATATCTACATATGCTCTATCCCTGAAATACTCTTCCTCTATAAATATAGACAATTTTAAACAATTGCATAAATGTCTGCCATAAAGCAAAGGTTACTAAGCACATCTAGTAACCTGTTAGTTCAATCCGGTGTTATTCAATATTTTGCCAGATGACAGTTAAATATCTATTTTGGGTATCTATTATAAAGATATGCTGAGCAAGTTGTTCTCACAGACCATTGACAGTGCATAAATCTAAATTTGTGGCAGACTAACCTAAGCTTTATAAATATCTTTACTTTAAACTGCAAAACATGTTTGATGAATTTTGATAGTACTGAGTAGTTCAACACATTCTTTTAACAAAGGATTTAAGAGATTATAACTGTTTTTGGAGGCAAGGTGTACTAATAGATAGTGGCATGGATTGAGGAATCGGGGAGCCAAGTTCGAATTCCAGTCGATTACCCCCAGCTATGGGTAAATAGCAAGACAGACTGGTTTCTATAGCCTCGTCAGTCATGTATCGAAAGATACATGATCGCCTAAGTGTGTATCACCAAGTATGGTACAAAAGTGACAGAAATTCACTTACGTGCTAATACCCTATTCTTCTCATCTCACCTATGGGTAAATAGCAGGACAGACCGGGTCCTAGAGTGTTGGATGGCAACTGGTCTACTGCAGAAAGAAATGGCAACCTACTGCGGGAAAAAAATCTGCCTCGTCAGTAATGTATCAAAAGATACATGATTGCCTAAACACGTATCCCACGTGGCACATAACTAACTGAAATTCACTTACATGCTAATACCATTGGGAAAGGTAGTAATTCTCTTAAAGCTATGGGTAAATAGCAGGACAGACAGAGTTCTATAGCATTGGATGGCAACTGGTCTACTGCAGAAAGAAATAGCAACCTACTGCTGTGGGGGGGGATCTGCCTTGTCAGTCATGTATCAAAAGATACATGATTGCCTAAGCGTGTATCACACATAGCACATAACTGACTGACCTGTTTTTATCATGTTTATGTTACATCTCATCAGAAATGTTTTTTGTTTTATTATTGAGATAATTTTTGAAAGGTTAGAGAAGACAATGGGCAAAGTTCAACATATGTACCCTACAAAAAAAATGGTATGTCAAAAGGACAGTTTTTCTCTTGACATTGGTATTATAATATCATCCTTCGACAATTGTTATTGTTTGAAAAAGCTATTTTTAGAATTTTAATTATATGATCATATCATTGATGCATTTTCTTTTCTTTCTCGAGAATTGACGACAAAAGTATTAAACACTATTCTTGTAAATAAATAGTAATAAATTCTGGTAAATAAATAGTAATAAATTCTGGTAATAGTAATAAATTCTGGTAATAGTAATAAATTCTTGTAAATAAATAGTAATAAATTCTTGTAAATAAATAGTAATAAATTCTGGTAATAGTAATAAATTCTGGTAAATAAATAGTAATAAATTCTGGTAAATAAATAGTAATAAATTCTGGTAATAGTAATAAATTCTGGTAATAGTAATAAATTTTTGTAAATAAATAGTAATAAATTCTGGTAATAGTAATAAATTCTTGTAAATAAATAGTAATAAATTCTGGTAATAGTAATAAATTCTTGTAAATAAATAGTAATAAATTCTTGTAAATAAATAGTAATAAATTCTGGTAATAGTAATAAATTCTTGTAAATAAATAGTAATAAATTCTTGTAAATAAATAGTAATAAATTCTGGTAATAGTAATAAATTCTGGTAAATAAATAGTAATAAATTCTGGTAATAGTAATAAATTCTGGTAAATAAATAGTAATAAATTCTGGTAATAGTAATAAATTCTGGTAATAGTAATAAATTCTGGTAATAGTAATAAATTCTGGTAATAGTAATAAATTCTGGTAATAGTAATAAATTCTGGTAATAGTAATAAATTCTGGTAATAGTAATAAATTCTGGTAATAGTAATAAATTCTGGTAATAGTAATAAATTCTGGTAATAGTAATAAATTCTTGTAATAGTAATAAATTCTTGTAAATAAATAGTAATAAATTCTGGTAATAGTAATAAATTCTGGTAATAGTAATAAATTCTGGTAATAGTAATAAATTCTGGTAAATAAATAGTAATAAATTCTGGTAAATAAATAGTAATAAATTCTGGTAATAGTAATAAATTCTGGTAATAGTAATAAATTTTTGTAAATAAATAGTAATAAATTCTGGTAATAGTAATAAATTCTTGTAAATAAATAGTAATAAATTCTGGTAAATAAATAGTAATAAATTCTGGTAATAGTAATAAATTCTGGTAATAGTAATAAATTTTTGTAAATAAATAGTAATAAATTCTGGTAATAGTAATAAATTCTTGTAAATAAATAGTAATAAATTCTGGTAATAGTAATAAATTCTTGTAAATAAATAGTAATAAATTCTTGTAAATAAATAGTAATAAATTCTGGTAATAGTAATAAATTCTGGTAAATAAATAGTAATAAATTCTGGTAATAGTAATAAATTCTGGTAAATAAATAGTAATAAATTCTGGTAATAGTAATAAATTCTGGTAATAGTAATAAATTCTGGTAATAGTAATAAATTCTGGTAATAGTAATAAATTCTGGTAATAGTAATAAATTCTTGTAAATAAATAGTAATAAATTCTGGTAAATAAATAGTAATAAATTCTGGTAAATAAATAGTAATAAATTCTGGTAATAGTAATAAATTCTGGTAATAGTAATAAATTTTTGTAAATAAATAGTAATAAATTCTGGTAATAGTAATAAATTCTTGTAAATAAATAGTAATAAATTCTGGTAAATAAATAGTAATAAATTCTGGTAATAGTAATAAATTCTGGTAAATAAATAGTAATAAATTCTGGTAAATAAATAGTAATAAATTCTGGTAATAGTAATAAATTCTGGTAATAGTAATAAATTTTTGTAAATAAATAGTAATAAATTCTGGTAATAGTAATAAATTCTTGTAAATAAATAGTAATAAATTCTGGTAAATAAATAGTAATAAATTCTGGTAATAGTAATAAATTCTTGTAAATAAATAGTAATAAATTCTGGTAATAGTAATAAATTCTGGTAAATAAATAGTAATAAATTCTGGTAAATAAATAGTAATAAATTCTGGTAATAGTAATAAATTCTGGTAAATAAATAGTAATAAATTCTGGTAATAGTAATAAATTCTGGTAATAGTAATAAATTCTTGTAAATAAATAGTAATAAATTCTTGTAAATAAATAGTAATAAATTCTGGTAATAGTAATAAATTCTGGTAAATAAATAGTAATAAATTCTGGTAAATAAATAGTAATAAATTCTAGTAATAGTAATAAATTCTGGTAATAGTAATAAATTTTTGTAAATAAATAGTAATAAATTCTGGTAATAGTAATAAATTCTTGTAAATAAATAGTAATAAATTCTGGTAATAGTAATAAATTCTTGTAAATAAATAGTAATAAATTCTTGTAAATAAATAGTAATAAATTCTGGTAATAGTAATAAATTCTGGTAAATAAATAGTAATAAATTCTGGTAATAGTAATAAATTCTGGTAATAGTAATAAATTTTTGTAAATAAATAGTAATAAATTCTGGTAATAGTAATAAATTCTTGTAAATAAATAGTAATAAATTCTGGTAATAGTAATAAATTCTTGTAAATAAATAGTAATAAATTCTGGTAATAGTAATAAATTCTTGTAAATAAATAGTAATAAATTCTTGTAAATAAATAGTAATAAATTCTGGTAATAGTAATAAATTCTGGTAAATAAATAGTAATAAATTCTGGTAATAGTAATAAATTCTGGTAATAGTAATAAATTCTGGTAATAGTAATAAATTTTTGTAAATAAATAGTAATAAATTCTGGTAATAGTAATAAATTCTTGTAAATAAATAGTAATAAATTCTGGTAATAGTAATAAATTCTTGTAATAGTAATAAATTCTTGTAAATAAATAGTAATAAATTCTGGTAATAGTAATAAATTCTGGTAATAGTAATAAATTCTGGTAATAGTAATAAATTCTGGTAATAGTAATAAATTCTGGTAATAGTAATAAATTCTGGTAATAGTAATAAATTCTTGTAAATAAATAGTAATAAATTCTGGTAATAGTAATAAATTCTGGTAATAGTAATAAATTCTTGTAAATAAATAGTAATAAATTCTTGTAAATAAATAGTAATAAATTCTTGTAAATAAATAGTAATAAATTCTTGTAATAGTAATACATTCTGGTAAATAAATAGTAATAAATTCTGGTAATAGTAATAAATTCTGGTAAATAAATAGTAATAAATTCTGGTAATAGTAATAAATTCTTGTAAATAAATAGTAATAAATTCTGGTAATAGTAATAAATTCTTGTAATAGTAATAAATTCTAGTAAATAAATAGTAATAAATTCTGGTAAATAAATAGTAATAAATTCTGGTAAATAAATAGTAATAAATTCTGGTAATAGTAATAAATTCTGGTAATAGTAATAAATTCTGGTAAATAAATAGTAATAAATTCTGGTAAATAAATAGTAATAAATTCTGGTAAATAAATAGTAATAAATTCTGGTAAATAAATAGTAATAAATTCTGGTAAATAAATAGTAATAAATTCTGGTAATAAATAGTGTTTCACATTTATGTTATCAGTTCTCAAGAAAAAAAATTATATAAATCCAGTTGCTCACAAATGATTTTAGTGAATTTATTTGGTAAGAGAAAATGAAAAGCCTTCAAAGTGTATTTTTTTTTAAAAATTTTTACAGTTACTTTTCGTCATTATGTGACCATTTAAATTTATTATTCTCCTGTTCAGATATTTTTATAAATTTATGAATAAAAAATTTGTTTTCATATTTATTTCCTTACAATAAATAATAATTATTGCATTATAGTTGGTTCACATACTTTTATAAACTTGTAAATATAAAATTATTTTATTAAATAAACAATAGCTTTTAATAAAGGGTGTTCCAATTACTTGAACCAATTTTAAATGTGAATTAAGTTTAAGCATCTAATGATTTTTTTCTTTTTCTTTCAGATTTGGTGGACATTTGGGTGATATTATTTTTCACACATAATTGCCATGACTTAAATAACATGATCCAATAGAGAAATACATAAATTTTCATCAATAACACTGATTTATTTACTGCTGAATTTGATCCATCTTAATGAAACACCCTTATATATAATCCGTCTTAATGAAACAACCTTATATATAATCTGTCTTAAGGAAACCTCTTTTACTTTTGTTGTCAATTCTCGACACAAAAGAAAATTAATAAATCCAGTTTCTTATATTTGGGTTTTATTAATATTCTAGAAATAACTTTTTAAAACAATATGATTGCCATGGTAAAAGTAGTTTTAAGAGGAAAAAAAGCAATCAATTGATACACCATTTTTTGGCAGGTCCCACCTGTTTACTGTTGAAATAACCAAATGCAACTGCCACTTCTAATCCAGTTTCTTTTCTCGCACTTCCTACCTGCAGAACTCCCTACAGTTTACTTGCTTCCCTGATAAATACAAGCTTCAAAGATTTAAATGAAACGCCATATTATGTCTTTTTGAATCCTGTTCATCTTTTGTCCTTTCCTCAATCTTCTCTATACTCAGTCTTTTCTTCTCTCACTTTCACTCCCTGTAAGCCCGTGAGTACTAGTGGCATTCCCACCTTGCTTGGGGTGAAATGATTATAAAAAAAAAAGAAAAAAAAAGAAAAAAAGTACATTTGTTGAACTTTGCCAGAAAACTATTCCAGATACTTTTACTAGTAAAAATGTTAAATTTTATTCAGTTAATTTTTTTTTTAACTATGAAGTATAATCTTTGATTTGTTTGTTTTTAATAGTTTATCAACCCTTTGTGGATTATCTAAAGCTGAAACAGTCTGGATTGTAAAACCAATTCTTGTTTTTCTTGCAAGTGAATATTTCAGTGACAATTTCATTTTAGAATAACATTGATTTTCCTAAGATACAAGTCCTTCTATTTAACCCACGGAGAGAGAAGATATGGATTCATAACTTTCCCAAGAATATTTGAACATAAGTGAATATAATGAACCCAACTCGAATTTGAACTCAGCTCTCCAATTTCTCATTCCAAGCCACTATCCATTACACCACCTACACATCCACTAATCTTTGACCAATGGCCTAGAAATACAAAGTCTAATCAACAAGTATTGAGACTGTTGTTATGGTGACAGAACTAAAGTATGCAGAGTGAAGTCGCTTAGCATAGATTGATCTTGAACTTTGCTGCATATACACACTAAGTTATACATTTCTTGCAGGTTTCCATTGTTTATAGAAGTGCTTGGAAAAAAGTGTGTATTGTGTGGCTGTCTCACCACACCACAGAGTTTCCATCAGTGACCGTGCAACAGTTTTTGGCCAAGAACTACTTTGCCCAGGTCTGACAACCTCCATATTTCTCAGATCTCACCCCATGTGACTTTTTTCTCTTCAAAAATCAAATCCCATTTGAAAGGAACAAGATTTCCCAATGTTGAGGTAATCCAAGAGAATGTGACAAGGCAGCTGCTCCCTATCCTAAAAAAGGATTTCCAGGAACGGTTCTATCAATGGAAACAACACTGATAAAATGTGTGCTTCACAAGGGCACTACCACGAAGGAAATTAAATACCAAATGGATGTGTTGTAGTTTTTATGATATTCATTTTTACACAAAAAATAGGGCGTCACAATTCTACGCAGATATTTTCTTTTTAAGAGGTTAAAAATCATGCATTTTCAGTGACCATAACCTACCTGGTAGGCCTACATTCTCACGATACTGTTAGCTAAACTTAAAAGTACAGGTAAGCTACTTTTTGTCTGCTTCCTGTAGCCTAAATTCTTTTTTGCGTTGCTGCATGAACAGCAGAACATTATTCACAATGTGTGCAGCTTAACCCTAGAACACTAACCATCAATTAAAGTTACACCACTACTAACCATGGGTATATTATACTCGATTTTGAAATATTTTAAATGCAGGCACTTCAAATTTTGTACTTTGAGTTAATGTTAATATGAAATGAAAAACATTATTTAGGTAAGAAAATCAGGTACTGAAAATTGTAATTAAAAATAGGAAAATTTGCACTGGGTACTATATACCCATGATTAGTGTTCTAGGGTTAAAATCTACAAATATCTTAAATGAAGAATTAACAATGTTTTTTTCTTTTTCCAATTTGTGTTCATCTTTGTTCACAGGTATTTACATCGCTGAGGTATTGCTTTTCCAACAGCAATCCTGAGAAAAACGTTGTCGTTGGAAAGGCAGTATCTCAGTGATGCAAACACTTGTGAAACAAAGATGAATGCAAATTCGAGATTGGAAAAAAAAAATCTATTAATTCTTCATTTGATATTTGTTGATTTTATGTGGCATACAGAGTGGATGAGGTTTTGCTCATTATGCAGCGATAAAAGGTAAGAAATTTTGGCAATGTAGAAGACAGGCCCAAGGTAAAAGGAGTTACCATCGTCAGGTATGAATGGAAATAAAAGTATGCAATCTAAATCTTTGTATCAGATATTTTAAAGTAAGTGGTTTATCTGACCATTTTGGGGTAGCTTTGTACAAAAAAGAATGAAAACGATTTATTTGCTATATGTCAAGGATGATTCCCAGTACTAGGGTAGGTCTACGAGTAATGCTCAGAAGTTGGGGTCGCATTATACATGAGCTATATGAAAAATATCAGTTTTTTTTTACAAAAGATTCAGGGGTTACACTATACATGAAGTCGGTTTATACACAAGTATATACGTTAATTAAGATGCTGACATTCCACACTACTTCAAATCATAGGTTAAGAAAGAAAATCAATACTGAAATCAGTGATAAAAACAACTGGACTTAATAACCTATTTTCTGAAAAATTGTTTCTAAGAGAAAGATTTTATAAATTTCAACCAAGCTGTTCTGATAATGAATGCCAAATATTTCCTTATAAGGAAACGATTAATATTACTATTACTGTAACCTTAGCATCTTATCCGATACAATCAAGAACATTCAAATTTTACTTAAGGTAGAATTTTTTACAACACACATCAGCATGCATTGAAATTCGCAAAGTATTTAGTATTTTTTAAGTTATCATTAGCATTTTTTGTTGAGATTTACAAACTCTAAGTTTTATTCAATTTCACAAACGAATTGATGACATTTTAATAAGCTTATTTGTTTGGAAAAATACTTTGACAAAAGCCCTACTTCATGGTTTAATAGGACTTCATAGTAAACAATATTTTTTTAAGAAAAATTACTTTTTTCCTTTTTCTTTTTTAACAGCAAAGAATAAATTCTTATGATTTCTTACTCTTGAGCATGCAACTGGCCATGCGCAAATATATTCCTTTCTGGAGCCAAATTCCAACTTTTTGAAGCATTTGGTCTTGTGATTTGTTTATAGTTCACACAAACACACTGGAAACTGGATTCTTGTATATATAAAAAACTTAAAGATATGAAAAAACATTATTGCATTTTTATTAAATAAGTATTTATTTTAAGCATTAAATTGTTTTTAAAATAGTGGAAGTATTTTGTATTTTAAATGATAAAACTTTTATTTCCCCCCGCCCCCCAAATTAATGAAAATTTATTGTACTGAGCTATGCACCCTAGTAAAAGTAACTGTACTTTGTATCCCCTGACCTGTTTGCACTTCTCCCCAAAATTTGGTTTTGATCGGTCAATGTATGGCTATTTTATGTGGGTGTGATGGACAGATGGACTAACAGAAGTTACAGAATTTTATATATAGATAGAAGGAAGCACTTTACAGTTTTTCTTTAACATATCTGAATTGCTAGCAGCAATACTCTTGAAATACAACCTATAAATTTCTGGAGCTGACTTCAGGGAATTCAGACCAAGGATATGACCACCAATACAAACATGGACATATAAAAAGCCTCAATGTTAAAATTTGCATTGTATAAGCAACAACAAAAAAAAAAAAAAATTAAAAGTTACTCAAAATAAGTTGCTTACTCATAGTAAGGGGCAAGTGATATTTGCCATAAATAGCGTTAACATTTTCTGTAAGAAAATCTATCATACTTTTTTTAATTTTAGCAGAAGCAAGCAGTAAAAAAAATAAAAAAAAATAAAATAAAAACAAATAGTAAACCATGAAAAGTGTAATGGCTGTGTGTCAGCTTGAACATACATCCACTTTATACCCACACATGTTCAATACACATTATATGTAAATTAGCTCATTTAGGTCCACAAAGAAACAGGCTTCAGCAAACCCTGTCTGCAGACAGAGACAAGATACCTTAGCAAGTCAACCAAGCCAAGGACACAATAACTTACACCAATGCATTATTCTTTTACAAGATAGTGACATCTTGTGCAAACAGAGCAAAATAGCATATTTACTTTGGTGATATAATTTGTGAATGTTTGCATCTAGATTTGTGACTTATATGAAGATTTAGGATTTATATTTTAGACTTGTTTAAATTATCATATTTTAGCACATTTGCAGGTATCTTAAATTAGATATTCTGTTGTATATATCAGTAGATTAGTATAAAAATGAAATGTTTTTTTTTAATGAAGATTTCTAATTTTGATCAAATTCTTACAAGAAAAGCTCAACATAGGAGTTCCAATGTAAAGAATACACCTTACCAACACTTAATACACCACTCACTGAATGGATTCCTAGTGAAAACCATCTATCGTCAGTTTGTCCTACATGAAGAATTCTGGCCACTTTATAAGATAATCAAGGATGCCTCCATTCACTACTCACAAAGGATGAGCTGAAGCTCAAACAGATAAATCCATCCATGGTTTGAGATAAACCAAAATTCAACAGGTTACCGAGGAACATACTAATAGCCGGATCAAAAACATAATGGAAATATTGACAGCATATTACTTAATGGGCTCTGAGATATTATATATATTTTATTATAATATGTGAGATAACGATATATATTTTTGTATATCAAAAACAGTATTGAGGAAAAATAAACAGAAGGGTCATAAAATATTCCAAAATAGAAAAATGGCCCCTCCTGACAAACTCAATGAATCTAAAAAATTAAATAGTCTGACCACTATCACATCTACAATTGAAAAGAATCTATCTAAACTCAAGATCAAATATGTAGTACTACATAAATAATAAAAGACTAGTCAATATTAAACAAAACAATAAGCTAAAGCTTGAAGGAGGAATTTACTCAATCACCTGTAATAATTGTAACAAAAAATACATAGGTGAAACCTCAAAAACTCTAAATAAAATATTATGAACACAAAAGGTACAATTTACAAAACAATACATCAAATATGTTGGTTGCCCACCATAACAAGACTGACCACAATTTTGACATAAAATATGCTACTCTGATCGAAAGAGAAAATTCACTACAACAAAAACGTCTCGAGAGTGCCTTGATCGAAAAGGTCATCTACAGTAAATTTGTGCCCTGCCTCTTACATTCTGAAGTCTTCTATTATCATAGTGTGGGATGTCTAATAACAAAAGTGATGGAAAGAAAAAGACTAATATAGATATTAAAAAATAAAAAAAGTTGAAATTCCCAGCATCCCCCATTTGTGTGCATGTGTAGTTGCACCAACATTATAATTTTAGTCCGATGAATTCCTAAAGGATGAAACGGTGTGTGTGTGTGTTTTTTTTTCAAAGTTCTGTCTATTCAATTTTTATTAACTTTTACAAATTTCAAAACAAATTTTTATGTATTTTGTTTTCATGTGTAGTATAATGAAGTATATATGTATATAAAAAAATAAAATGCATATAAAAATTCCAGTTTGACCATTAAAAACAACATCACCTTGAGTGACTTGAAACTGGTTCCAACATGAGAATGCCGGAATTGACCAGAAACAGTTGTATAAACATAAACAAAACACAATCCTTGAAAATGAATGTAGCAACATTCGAAAGTACTTAGAGAAAAAAATAAAATATAAACAAACATGAACTTTGGCAAATTTACCAATTACATAAAACAATTAATTCGGAAATTTGAAAAGTTAGTAAAAAAATTGAACTGACAGAACTTGTCAATATTATTCAACCAAACATGTTGAAAGAATTTTTGCTGTCAAAATATGCTTATATATCCTGGAGGGTCTTCTCCCTAGGTAGTACCTCTACTTTGGCAGGGGCTTTGGTTTATTGTCCATCACCTGAGGAGTCCACAAAAGGCAAAGAATTTTTCCACAGTATGGCCATTAGAACCATTTTAAACCTCAACCTTGTGCCACATCCAGTTGTGACATGGGGATGCTGATATATATATATATGTGTGTGTGTGTGTGTGTGTGTGTGTGTTCAGCAAACAGACCAATCGCTCAGGATGGCAATCACAGGTGAACAGTATATTAAAATTGACAGCTAATCTACACTGCAGTAACGTGTAGAAAAAGTAGGGCAGAGGATGCAACAGCCCCGGACATCTATATTGGGAGGATATCCAATCAAAGAGTGAAATAAAAATTTAGTTTATATTCAATTTGAATAAAATATTTATTTCTGGTTCCATCAGTTTTTAGATATTTAAAATGGCTTCCTTTATCACATTTCTCAGTACTAGGCTCTATAGCCACCTCCCCTACTTGAGTTTTAGGGGCATACAATCAAGGAGTTGGCCGCAGGCCTCACCAAACATTTGCATGTCACTGCAACACTGATGGTCTTAACCCCTTTTCACTCCAACAGCCTCAGACCCTTCTTTGCCCCCATACTATCTGAGTAGAAAAATAAATAATATAAGATTTTCAATATCATTAATTTTTTTCATGAGCAGTTTCTCATATCTTTGTCATGATCACAATGCTATGGCCATTCACCTGCCTTTATTTCCGAGGTGAGGACATTGTCACAATTATACTTTGATCTATTCAGACTAATTTCAGTCTTGTCTTTATCCCAAAATTTCAGCCACTCTACTCTCCTGTCTTACTTTCATAAATATCCTCATTCCTTTGCCTGTCACATAATGAATTTCAAAACTAGTAACAATTTTTATTTTTAACTTTTGTTTCTCCAATACAAAGCCGGGTTATTGAATGAGGTTGTTGAAAGTAAATAACAGTTGACCTGATACTTGTAGAGTTTAAGTCTGAAGTGATCAAGGAAGCATCCTCTTGGGAGTCTGTTTCACAAAGTAATGGTTCTAGGGAAGAAGCTGTCCAAATGGAACTTCCTTTTTAATGATGGAATGAAAAGGGAATGAAGATGATACAACCCTGCATATACAGTTTGGCAGTTTTTAGTTGTAAAGGTCTGAACTGGTGGAACTAAATGTAACTGGTCAGAGCATTTTTCCATGGAAATAGCAATAGAATAGCGAGAGGCTTGCAAGGTTTCATCTGTGGGAGAGGAGCTGTAGGGCTGAAAATAATCACCTCCAAAGCTTTGTAGATACTTTTGAATCCCATCAAGGCTGAAAAGTCAAGATATCAATCTGCTTCTCTGATGACCTGGAGATGACCTCCAATCAGGACGACAATCTATTTCTCTGACAGCCTGGAGATGACCTCCAACCAGGACATCAATCTGTTTTTCCAATGAGCTGCACTTGATCCAGGGACTGAACATAATTGCATCGATAAAAATACTGTCAAAGTTCATCCAATTCCCTGATTCAATTTCTGGCTCAGGTAGTGCAGAGATATATAATGTCTTAGTGGAAAGACAAATCAGCATAATAAAATAGGGGGTGTTGGTTAAAAGGACCCGAAAATGTGACAGGTGAAAGCATGTCCAATATGCTAAGAATGTTACTGTAACAGACAACTGAGGAAGGCCAAAGAGTAGAGGAGATGGAACAATTTGGTTAAGACAACAACAAAAAAAAATTCAATGTATAATAGTAGCAACATCTTATTACATAAATACAATTCTTTTCTTATCCCCCCCTCCATTTTTAAACAATTACAGTCAGTTATGTGCCATGCGTGATACACGCTTAGGCGATCATGTATCTTTCGATACCTTACTGACAAGGCAGATTTTTTATCGCAGTAGGTTGCCATTTCTTTCTGCAGTAGACCAGTTGCTATCCAAGGCTATAGAACCCAGTCTGTCCTGCTATTTACTCATAGCTGGGGTAGAAGAGGAGGATTCATACCTTTCCCAATATATAAGTGAATATAATGGATTCGACTGGAATTTGAACTCGGCTTTCCAGTTCCCCAATCAGAGCTGCTATCCATTATTCCCCTAAAAGCAATAATTCTTCTATCGTCCCAAAATTGAGTATTTCATCAGAGATGCTATTTTACTTATTATCTATTCAGATGCTTCTATATAATGCCAGTCTGGAAAGATCCAACCATTTGAAATATCTTGAAGACACTGCTGATATGGCTTTGATTAAGTTGCCAATGAATGAGAGGGGACTTTATAGCACATGTTTGAACACTCTCCCATGAGGTTACTCAGTCAAGAGTGAGTAAGCATGAGTAGTCATTCACAATGACTGAGTAAGTAGATCAGCCAATATGCAACAAGATTTTGCTTGAAACTTTGGCATTTGTCTGCAGAAACTCTTGGAATGCTTCAGAAAGCTCTCAGGGATCATTCAATGTGGAAAGCCCAGATAAAACTTTGGTACCGGGACTTTAAACTTAGCCAGGAATCCACTGAAAGTGATCCATGTTCTGGAGAACATTCACAAAATGTTGAATCTGTGCAGGCTACAGTCAAAGAAAATTAGTTACTGACTGAGTATTAGAAAAAAAAAATCTGTGTATTCCAAAATGTCTGGAAAATAATCAGCTCATCAGGCAGGGTTTTCAGTCCAATGTCACACCACCCAGGACTATCAGCTTCACAATAATCCAGATTTGTTTCCCGCCAGATACTTCTTGCTTTTCCCAAAGTTAAAAAAAATACTTTTAAATGGGAGGTCATTTCAGACCATGGGTGATTGGTTGGTTGTTTTTGTTTAGCAGCATATCAACCTCTAGGGGTTATTTAATGCTGAAATCTAAATATTTTGTACACAATTTTATTGGGGGATGATAATGGTTTAATGTTACAAGTCTTACTATTTAACCCATAGCTGGGGGGAGAAATAGTGGATTCATACCTTTCCCAAGTGTATTTGCATGCAAGTGAATCTAATGAACCTGACTGGAATTTGAACTTGACTCTCTGATTAATAATTCTGAGCCATTACACCACCTGCAAATCCAAGCTTACAGCACCTGGTATTCCCAAGCAATCACCAATCTAGGTATTGACCAGGCTCTACATTGCTTAACTTTGGTGATCATACAGGAATCGGTGTTTCAAAGTGATATGGCTGCAAGTCAGACAGTGGGTGAGATTAAGGAGCATGTGACAAGGCAGCTGAAGTTGATCTCGAAAAATGACTTTGAAGACAGGCTTTAGAAAAGGAAAAGGAAAATGGGACAAGTGAGTAACCAAGGAGCGCCACTGCCCTAGGTAGGCCACTTTTTTCATTAATATTAAATGGTTGGTTAATTTCCGGACAAACCTCTTGGCATTATTCAACACTTAACTATACGACTGAATCTCTGGAATCAGTAGCTATCATTATTTACTAATGTCTGTCTCTTTGTTGTTGTTATAACAACATTTTAGCAGTTTTGCCGCTTAACTGAGCAATACTAAAAATAGACATCCCCCAACAAGGACAGTAGAATAAGAAAAGATCTACCCCAGTAGATTAAATAAAAGGGGTTCAGTTTTAAAGTCCCTGTCAGTTTCCCGGAACAATAGGTACCTGAATAAAGCCAGAAGGCATGTTTTGATAACAAAGATGAGGACATTAGTCCAAATGCAAATAATGTTAGTAACTATATGGTTGGTTGTTTTGTTTGACCCTTGGTTCTAATACTTACTTTCAAAAATCTGCTTATATAAGGCTTACTTATAATTATAATATAAATATAATTATTTTAATTTAATTATTTAACTATTTTAAGAATTACAATGCTTACTTAAAACAAAAACTGTTAGCAGTTCCAAATTTCAAAAACAGAAAGTAAATAATCAAGGACTCAAGTATTAATGGAGTACCTAAACAATTGAAAGTAGGGATCACTGGCAGTTCCTAGCAGCTGACTAAAGAAAATATATACAATTTTGCCCAACCCTGAAATTTGAAGTTGTCTACAGAAAATTAAAGTTGCAGAGAATTTTTTTTAATTTTTTAATGGCTTATCAATCCTTTACAGGTTATCTAAAGCCAGAAAACATTTTTAGGCTGTAACAATTCTGGGGAGATAACGATTTACTGATACAAGGAGGATAGATAGATTCATACTTCTTATTTGCGCATAAGTGAATATAACCTGACTGGAATTGGAACTTGGCTTTCAGATTTCCAATTCTGAGCCGTTATCCATTACACTACTCGCACATCCAAGTTTACGGAACCTACCATTCCTAAGTGGTCACTCATCTAGGTACTGATCAGGCTCAGTGTTGCTTAACTGATCATATGAGGAATGGTATTTCAACATGATATGACAGTGAGCCATTTGTGCCACCTGCATACCCAAGCTTAGAGCACTTAGTATTCTTAAGTGGTCACTCATCTAGGTACTGAGCAGGCTCAGTGTTGCTTAACTGATCATATGAGGAATGGTATTTCAACATGATATGACAGTGAGCCATTTGTGCCACCTGCATACCCAAGCTTAGAGCACTTAGTATTCTTAAGTGGTCACTCATCTAGGTACTGAGCAGGCTCAGTGTTGCTTAACTGATCATATGAGGAATGGTATTTCAACATGATATGATAGTAAGCCATTTGTGCCACCTGCATACCCAAGCTTACAGCACTTAGTATTCTTAAGTGGTCACTCATCTAGGTACTGACCAGGCTCAGTGTTGCTTAACTGATCATACGAGGAATGGTATTTCAACATGATATGACAGTGAGCCATTTGTGCCACCTGCATACCCAAGCTTACAGCACTTAGTATTCCTAAGTGGTCACTCATCTAGGTACTGACCAGGCTCAATGTTGCTTAACTGATCATACGAGGAATGGTATTTCAACATGATATGATAGTAAGCCATTTGTGCCACCTGCATACCCATGCTTACAGCACTTAGTATTCCTAAGTAGTCGCTCATCTAGGTAGTGTGAAAATGAGTGCTATTTTAGCAGGTAGAGAAGAGATTAACTGACAAGAATGGTATCCGAGATTAACTCACTCCATAATACTAATCTTTCTTGGACATGCAATGTGAAGATGAGGATACAAAGTGGAAAATCTATAAATGACACAAAAATAGTTTGGGGGGAGGAAAAGAAAAAAAAGTATGTATAGTGTGTACATGTATGTATGTATGTATGTATGCAAAGATTTTATATATACAGGGTGAGGCAAATGATTCATTAACATGTCGGAGAGTTTCCTCTGTCATTTTTACTGCATTCATATTTAATTCTTTCTTTAAGTTCCTCAGTATTTCTTGGGTGCGTCTGAGAAACAAACTGATTTCAAATGACCATACAGAAAAAGAATCCATGGATGTGAGGTCTAATTAATTAACCCCTTTGGTATACAACTTTTGCCTCACCATATATATATATATATATATATATATATATATATATATATATATATATATATGTATATGTATATATATATATATATATATATATACGTATGTATGTATGTATATATATATATATATATACACACACACACATATATATATATACACACACACACACACACACACACACATACATACATACATACATACACACACACATACATACATACATACATACATACATACATACATACATACATACATACATACATACAATTTTTTATACATATTATTTATATAATCACAGTACTTATTGGAGAGTGCTCAATATCAGTGATAGAGCTAACATATTTAGTTGGATTGATGTGAGTTTCTGACCCTGGGTTTTATGCTATTTGTAATTGTCAGACGATCACAAATAGCTTGAAACCCAGGGTCACAAACTCACATCAATCCAACTATTATATATATATATATATATATATATATTAATAATTATACATATACCTACGTTTGTAGTGCAACTTAAAGTTTCATGGTTTTCCCAAGTCATCAGGCACAAAGTGGTGAATGAAATACTTATGGTTGTTTTCTTTTTTAAAACACTGGGTCTCATCAGAGGAATGCTAAATTAAATGCAGATTCAAAGCTCAAAGTTAATATAAACTTAATATATTTGGTTTCGTGATTATTTTTTTCAAATATCTACCTAGCAACACTCATTATTTAGAATTTATACTCCAATATTAAATTTATAATAATCATGAACTTTAAATCTGCATATAATATAGCGTTCCTCCTATGAGACCCAGAATTTAAAAAAAAAAAACAACTGTATTAAATATTTCCTTTGCGATTTGTGTCTGATGAATTGGGTAACCATGAAACTGAGTTGCACTACAAACATAGCCGGTGGAGAACTTGGAGAGGGGAATTAACAGGAGATAACTGATAACTGACATCCATTAAACATGGCACATGGAACTAGAACAGTCTACCCCAGTGAGCGAAATAAAGGGTTCAGTTCGACATTCCAACCACCTGAAGAAGGCCGGAGTGTACAACAGCTGAAACGTTGTAATAAATATGGCGACAGAGATGAGGGCAATAGTCCGAATCTTGTTATTTACTTTATATTCTCACTATATATATATATATATCTCAGACAGACACTGCCTTGTGTATAGTCATGTATGTAATAAGGTAATCTCATTTATAGCTCCCACTTATTCTCAGGGATCCCAACACATTATTCGTTACATAGTTTTGCCTTTCTTTAATTCTAATCCGAAGAAGCCAGAGAGCAGGCTCTCTTGGAAAAACATGTTATTTAAAGATTTTCCATTTCGTTTCATCATCATCACTTTTGTTTTGGGTACGATTATACATCCAACAAACCCACACATATATACAATGTTTAAAAAAAAAGTTTTCGACTGAAATGTGTTTATAACTTCGCCAAGCAAAGGTACCACCAAACCTAGTACTACCATCATCATAGTTACATCATCATCAACTAAGCCAGTACTCCTACTAGACTTTACTGGTGGCTAGATATCCAGCAGGATTAAAACAAGACCAGTGAAAGAGTAGTTGAACCTTATTAGGTCAATGATGATCTAGAATGGGTTCCATAGGTGGGTGTGAAGCCAGTGCAGTGATAAGACAATATTATAGGCCGTTGGGCTCTCGACGTTGAAGTCAACAGCCAGGACGGAGGGCTCCCGACGCTGAAGGGTGGAGGGCTCCCGACGCTGAAGGGTGGAGGGCTCCCGACGCTGAAGGGTGGAGGGCTCCCGACGCTGAAGGGTGGAGGGCTCCCGACGCTGAAGGGTGGAGGGCTCCCGACGCTGAAGGGTGGAGGGCTCCCTCAATGGAATCAACAGCCAGATGTCCATGACTAAGGTGAACCTACAAGTTGGAGGACATTGGTTGAGATTTTGATCTGAAGAAGGATGGGCTACATCAGGCCTACTTACCCAACATATGCAACATATAAATGGAATATCTCTCCAGCTTTCAACCCAGATATGTAGAGGGAACTGATTAGATGTTCAGCTGTACAAAAGCACTACAACCACACCTGGGATATGGGACTGAGGATCAGTCACTGGATATTATTTGGAAAGTGACAGTAAATTTTCAAAAGACAATCTAACAGGTTTAAAAATCAAGCTTTATAATACAAGCTGCAACACACACAGACAAACACATTTATATATTTAATGAACAGTGCTTCTTTAAGATGTGCAATACCTTCAAAATGCTTTCTCTTTTTTTTTACAGGTTATTACAGGAACTCTATGAAAAGGTAGTGAAGGAAAGCAAGAAGAAAGGACTAGCCATGAATTGTAAGACGACAGAATGCATGGTTGGTAGCAAAAAGAATAGCCAAGGATGTGAGCTACGAATTGGAGATTTCAAAATCAACCAAATACAAAACTTTAAAAATCTGTGAGGTGTCAGAGGACAGAAAATGTGACATCAGAATCCAAAGGCGCATTGGGATAGTGAAAGATGCCTTCCAAAAGCTAAGCAAAGTATTAAGAAACAAGTTAATCTCATTACAAACAAAGTAAAGATTGCTGATCTATTTATTACCAGTGCTTTTATATGGCAGCCATTGTTGGATAATTTTCACAGGTGAACAGGAGACTTGCGGCAACTGAGATGTAGCTCTACAGAAGGATACTGAGAATACTATGAGTGAAGCATGTAAGCAATGGGGAAGCTATAAGGAAAATGGAAATAAATATAGACAGAATCAGATAGAGACAGTTGGAATTTCTGGGACACATAAAGAAAGAGGGCTTGGAGAATTTGACACTCACAGGACATACTGAAAGTGGCGGCAGCGGCGGGGTTATAGTGAGTAAGCTACCTAACAAGTAATAGTGATAATAAAAAAATAGACAAAAATTTCTCAGAGCTACAAAGTGTAGAAAGTTGTGGAGAGCCATGATCACCCGCATCCTAAAAGGATACAGCACAGAGATAAAGTTAGTGAATCATTCTTACAAACCAGCGACAGTAGGTTCAATTCTCATGACGGCCTTGAATCAGATTAAATTAGGTTTAATCCCCACTGGCAGATTGGAAAATCTCTCTGATTATCCACAAAAGATTAAAATAATTCAAGCAAGATTAATCCAGAAACATGTTGATGAAATCAAATCCAAGCAAATTAAAGTAAAATATATTTAGACTAAAAACAAGCTTTCAAGTTTTTTTCAGTTATATAAGAAATAAGTTTATAAGTAATAAAAAAAAGTTTTTAATCTATTTATATTTATCTATAAATGCTTTTCTGATTTATGAAACTTTTATGTTTCTTTTAGCCAGCCGTACATTTCTGGTTGCTGATGAGACATTTCTATTTTACCCACCAGGCTGCAAGGGGGGTGGGAAATGATCTTATTACTACATTATGGAAGAATTTAAATGACAATTTTATTTTGTTTTAACTCTAAAAAGAAACATGAATTTTCTAAGCAAGAAATTTGTTTGCTACAATTTTGTTTTGGTCACACGTTAGCACGTGTTGGATTTCCTTCAAAGTTGTCAAATTTTCTTTCAAAAAGAAAAAAAGGGGGTAAAAAAAAAATTATCCATTCATTCAGCATTCTAAATCATCTGATCCCTCAGAGTCTCCAGATGCATGGCAAAGGATATTCTGATACCTTAATTTTATCAGAATACTTTGACACCATGTATCAAGACCATGAAGAGCTGGATGATATAGAATACTGAATTAACAAACAAGAATGTCCTTTTGTTACATTTATCAAACATGCAGAGTCACTAGAAGGATATATCCTTAGCTGCTCTGGAAAACTACAAGAGGGCAAAAGGACGGGAGGGTTGATATTTATAACAGCCATAGGGTAGGGGTGGGGAGAAATAAGATCTAAAAATAAGGAATACCAAACACTCGTCTTTGAACAAAATGTTCAGTGGAAAGGCAGGCAAATATATAAAGACGAGGGTGGATGGGAGTTAAATACAAAAAAAAAAAAAAACTCAACTGAGGATTATTTAGTAAAGCTTAATCCATGTTTATTTTCCATAGGTAAGTAGATTAATTAATAGATTTTTAGTGTTCCAGGTAAAGTTTATAAGCTGGTGAATAGAATGTCACCAAATTATAGAACAACTTCCAAGACCAGGAAGGTGGAAGAGACTCCATTTTTCTTTTGTTTTAATTTGGAGGGAAAATATAAGATTACAAGAAGTAAAAAAAGAATTTGGTCAATGTTCAAACTTTAATATATTGCAAATTGGATAATTATATATATATATATATATAATTTCTATGCACAAGGTGTTATAGAAAATTCCTGTACTGTACGTGATATGATTGTATCATTCAGTAGAAATACATACACTGGTAACAGTCACTGGCCCCCACCCTACTGAATCAGTCTGCAAATGAGTTTTGTGCTATCTACTTGTGGCCAATTATTACACAAGATTTTTTGTTCTTTAATATTGTATTGGAATGAGTCTTCAATCTTTACAATGGCCAACAAATTTGATCAGCATACATGTATCAAATTTTTTGTAAAACTTGGCAAATCTGTTGCCAAAACCCTCGAAATGCTTTGTCAGACTTCTGGCAATCATTCTTTAGATAAATCACTGGCTTTTGGTTGGCATTCACATTTCAGGACCAGTCAAATGCCGGTTCAAGATGATGTGTGTTCAGAGCATTAGGCTCAGTGCATACATGCCAAAGTGGATTTTTTCAAAGGCAATTGTAGCCAAATTTGAGATATTATTTCTTTGTGTAATGGTATACGCTTTTGAATTTATTTAGTGCTTAGTTCAGGAATTTTCTGATACCACCTACCTGATACATATAATTTTTCTCAAATACACTTTTCATTGTCATAGACTAGAATGAAAATAAGTTATCAGGGATCAAAATAAACTTTTAACTGTGATAACTGGACTTGCTAAAAATGAGAGCAAAATTTAAAAACTAAGTTGTTTTTTTTTTTTTAGTATTTTAAATAAATCTGTACAATCCAGTGTAACTCTCCCAAAATAGTTGGTATTAATTTTCTAATCTTATTTTCAAACCTGGCACAAGACAATTCCCAAACAAACAATCGAAAATCAAGATTACATCAAAATTCAAATTTAACCCATTGTACCCATCAGGTCATTTAATAAAAGAAGGCCTATTAAAGGTCACAGAATTTGTCTAATCTGAATTGAAATAATGTCCAAAAATGATAAATTTTCAAAAGGGTCAGTTGAACTTTCATTAGTGGAATACTGATGAAGATTATTTTCAACTTTGGTTGGAAAAATTGAATGCCTTGCATTGTTATCACAATAATTCAGCCAATCCATTCTACAGCCTTCTTCAGTTGTACAAATTGGAAAGCAAGAGAAAGATTGGCTGGATCATCAACCATACAAAAGCATCCAACTATCTAAACAAAGCTTAAATATTAATAACTCTTAAAGTTTAATAAATTATTCTGTTTAGTCTGACCATCAAGAAAGCAATTTGTTTGCTTGTTTAATGACATATCAACTCCTAATGAGTCATCTAACACCATCTTGGGGTTTTATATTTGTATATTATTATTTTGTAGTGAAGATTTTTTTTTTTTTAATATTATAGTCATGTCAAAAGTAGCATTTAGTTTTTGTATTTATAAACTGTACATATGTTGAAAGCTTTTTTTTCAGATTTTGTTAAATAGGTATGTTTCTTTACTAATACGTTCAAAATCCATGTTTCAAAAAGGTTTAAAAATTTACATTACATTAAATACAGGAAACTTATTTTGCCTTACAATCTAAGACTGTTAATCACTCAATACTTTGGCATTGTTGTCTAGAGAGTCAATTCAAAAGACAGGTTCATATATTTGAGCCAATGGTTCCCTTTGTGTACAAGAATATAAGCAGGAAAATGAAGATCTGCAAAAAGTATCAAAAGGTTTTACTGTCAACTTTAGCATAACTTTGAATGAGAAAAGAAGACATATACGGAAAGGCCACAATATTGAACAGAGGCTAATTCTATGTGAATCTAATATTTCCTACACTGTGATAGAACCAACAAATTTTGGTGATAGCATGAGGTATTGCTAGGGTGTCATCAGTTAGTGATAATGATGTTTAAGCACTGAAACCATACCCAAGCCCAGAGTCATTATAATCAGATGAAGACCCTTTTGAAATCAGTTGTATGGATTTTATCGTTACATACTAAGTATAGCTAAGTATGGCATGGCGCAAGACCAGACAGTAGTGAGCCTCAAACACACTGTGCTAACAAAATAGTCTGTGAAGCAAGTGACTATCACTCTACAGTAAGTGCTCATAAGACCGCCCACTATATACATTTTCCTTCTAATCAAAAATTATCAGTAAATATACTTATGATCAACTTCAATTTCACAAAGTGTATAAAAAAGAGAAATTTAAAAAAAAAATGTTTATAAGCTTCTTTTAGGGACAATCAAATTTAGTCAATGCTTTAAACACAAAGTATTATGAGGAAAACAGGAGATAAAGAAAAACAATTAAAAAAATTCATATGCAAAACAATTGGGCAAATCATCGAAATAAAAAAAAAAACATAACTGGGGGAAAGAAAAAGACAGGTAATTAAAATTACAATTATTAAAATCCCCAATTTTCTGTTATGGAAGAGTGATAAAGTCAAAATGGTTCCTGGTTAGAGAATCGTATAAGTTACCTCCCTTTAACAATAATCACTGAATGATTACATTTCCAATAGATTCCTTTAGTTATTAGTCATTCTCGGCTTAGTATTAACTTATCACTACCATTTTTATAAAAAGAGCTTTCAGCACCTAAGTTCAGTTGATGATTAAGCAAGCTTGACTCACAGAGCATTACAACTGTACTGATTTTGAGTGTCATTGGTGCTCCTATTGTGCCAGACAGTAAGTTCACCTCAAGTAACTTACTTCCAGACTGCACCTACTAGAGAGAGAATTTGGTATTTCATGATGTTTGCAGGAATTATTACTGATCTGCAAGATTATTCTCAGTAATCCATAAGAGAAGTTAAAAGGCATTCTACAAAATACAGTAGGACCTTGCTATCCATGTTAAGTAGATTTCTGTAGATGGAGAAATGCTTAGATAATAGCAAATCAGATGTATAAAGTAATTCTCAAATATCCCCAAGGGAAACTGACAGCCTGTTTTAAAAATGTGTTGTCAATTGGAACATTTTGTTTTGTTTGTTTCAATCTTCCATCCATAAATTTAGGTGAGGCAGGAGAGCACATAATGAAGTGGTCATCTGACAACACCAATTTTGATGACTTTCAGGTCATTGAAATCTTTTATCTTAATCTTCAATTTTAAACTTTTTAAAAATACTGTTTTTTTTTGGCAAACATAGACCTACTTACCCCACCCCATACAGTGTGTCAAAAGGATGGTCTTTTTCCTTGACACCGCTATTATTATAACTACCTTCACTCCCTCAGCAACGTTTATTGTTTTAGAAAGCAAGGATTAGAATTGTAATAAAACCTAAACATATGAAAGTGAATTTATACATTTTCTTTGTTCTTGGGAATTGGCAACAAAATTAATAAACATTGTTTATTATATTGTTTATTGGAATGGCTAGCAAAAGATCAGCCAATCAATTCAAACTTTATAAAATGGTAAATAAGAATTTCCTTATAGTTGAATCACATATTTTAATAATTTAGTAAATGTTTCTAAATTCATGAATAAAAAAATTGTTTTCATATTTATTTCTTTATAAACTGGTAAATGATAAATATTGCATTGCATTAGTTCTACTTGTATTAGTTTTTAGAATGTTGTAAATATAAAATTATTCTAATAAATAAATAGTATTTTAATATTTTTGTTGTAAATTCTCAAGAACAAAAAAATGTATAATTTCACTTTCATCATGTTTAGATTTTATTAAAATTCTAATCATTGCTTTATAAAAAAAAACATTGCTGAGGAGTGAAGGTAGTTAAAATAATAGTGGTGTCATGGGAAAAACTGTCCATTTTGACACTGTTTTTTTGTTTTAGGAACAAAAGTCAAAGTTTACCGGATTTTTATTGAACTAAAACTACTTTTAAAAAGTAGTTTTAGTTCAATAAAAGGTTTGAGCACAAAGGTTTTGCTGAACGGACCAACCACAGATAAGTGAAGCCACAGTTGGCGAAATCATGGATTGTGTTGGTCTGCAACTACTGACAGTCATTGCACTTAGTGATTCTGCAGATGTTAAGGCCCTACTACTTTTTATATTTCAGACGTTATTAAATTTCTAAATCTAAAAATGAAATGCACATTTTTTTTTATGGCAATTGGTCTTAAACTGATTTTTTTCTTTTTACTTCTAAACTTAAAAAAGAAAAATGCGAATATCAAACTTATTTTAAAAGAGCCCTTTAGCAATAAAGCCAAAGTTCAAACACAGACTAAGAAGAAACTTTAAAATATTTAACACTAAAAAGGAAAAAAAAAAAAGTACAATTTGAAATGATTTTTAAGTTAGTTTTTGGCTATGAAAAAAAATTCTCAAAAGTTACTTTTTAATTAAAAAGCAATATTATAAATTTGTTAGAAATTATTTTCATATTACAAATCTTTCAAACAATGACATAATATTTAACCAGTACCAAATTGTAAAAAAAAAAAAAAAAAAAAAAAAAAAAATTTCAAAGAATCCTGTCCCCAGGCTTAAGAAATCATTAAAAAGAAAAAGAGTTTAAGGAGAAAAGATAATCACCAAAATTCTAAGAGGTGAGGACAATGGAGAGCACTTCCCTATTTTAGACGGTTTACCAGTTTTGGCACAAACCCTCTCATTGTTCATAGCCCCCAATATTCGTAGCCAGTTTCTTATCTAATACTGGTCAGGTTTAACACTTTAATGACCAGATTAGAATCTTTCAGTAGAATTTTGACTAAGTCAATGTATCTCTTTCAAACATTATGATAATCCGACTAAGAAAAGCAGATATCTGAATAATCATTAAGAAAAAAGAAGAGGTTGATTTTACCAAATGTCTGAGCAGCCAAAAAAATTTTTTAAAAAGCTGACTTTTAGCAACTCTAATAATTCTTTTCTGCTTTTGTCTCCTAATAGTAAAAACATTTTTCCAGAGTATCTTAAAAATTAAATTCATTAGAAATCTACAATATTTAATCATGACACTTAAATTAGACTGACAAGAATTCACCAGGCATCTACAAAGTGATATTTTTACCTGACCTCTCTCCACTAAGGCAAGAGGGGACATTAGGTTTCTTTTTTTGTGGGGTGCCCATATGTATACTTAGGAGACAAGGACAAAAACTGTCTAATCCCTGCGACCACTGTAATGCTGACATCGATATTACACCGACCCCCAACTCCTTTAGTATAATGAGGAAGGTGCTGCTGCAAGGTTGGAATTCCCAGCACCAGGTGCCTTCTTCCATCTTAAATAAGGAAAGAACAGACTACTACATCCCAGCCAAAAGGCCGAGAAGTGGTGGCAACTATAAAATAACTAACTTCTAAGAAATATCACAAAATTTTATTGAGCTCCGTAAGCTGAATCCATTCCAATCAGCAGATGTGACAGGTAAGGCTGACAATAATAAACAAATGGGTAAAAGCATTGGTTTCTTGTTTATGGTAAACTGAAGGCTCAGAGTTCAATCCTTCTGCTAGGTAGAACATATACCTAACAATAACAATACTAGTCTACACATGTAGTGTTTTTTAAAAAGAAATTTCTTTTTTTTTTAATGAAAGAATATTTAGTTGATTGGAACAAAATTATTTGAAATCGTTTTGATATAAATAATGTAAATTCTAGAAAGAAATAAAATTCCTAGAGTAATTCAACTTGTAAAATATTTGCAAGCCTCTTGCTACTTCTATTGCAAATGTTCAGATGAGCTCCATTCTTTAGTGCCACCAGTTCAGACCTTTACAGCCAAGACCCACCTTGCTATGTCTACAGGGTTAAATCACCCTCATTCCCTACATATTCCACTGGAAAGAAGGATGTTCCACTCAGACAGCTTCTTCCCAAGAACGACAACTTCATGGAACATACTCCCAAGTAGATGCTTCCTTAACCTCTCCAAGTCTAGGGTCAATCATTATATATCCCCCTTATCCTCAATCTTCACTACCTACTTGTTACTCTTACCTTCATATTAAACACTTCATTCAGTTCAATAACCTTCTACATTGAGAGGGTGAACACACACACACACACACACACAATATATATATAAATAAAAATAATCTCGCACACATAGTGATAGTGTTAATAAAACAGTGCTCACACTAATAAGACAGAGCTATTAAGTATATATATATATATATATATATATATTAATAAATATATTATCCCTCACTGATAGCACTTGATAAGAGATCACATATATATATATATATATATATTATCCCTCACTGATAGCACTTGATAAGAGATCACATATATATATATATTAATAAATATATTATCCCTCACTGATAGCACTTGATAAGAGATCACACACACACACATATATATATATATATATATATATATATATATATATATATACATACACCCCCTTACCAGTAGCACAATTTGCAGTTTCATGCATAACACAATCTTCAGATGCTGCATAGAAACTAACCATCACATAATTTAAATTTTAATAAATACATCTGGTTAACAGATATTAACAATGTTATATAACAATCATTCTCTATTCATTACCTGAAGATTGCATTATGCATGAAACTGAGTTGTGCTTCTGGTGAGGAAAATAAATGTATATTTATTAATATATTCTTAATAGCTCTGTTATATTACATTGGGTACTATTTTAGGGACACCAGCACTCAATGCACTTTATATATATACACACACACACACACACACACACACACACACACAATTATTTATTTGAAAATAATACCATAAATGTGTTATAAAATCAGGGTTTTAAAAGGTTCAAATCAATCAAACATTTTTGGATTGATGTTTGATTGATTTGAACCTTTTAAAACCCTTTCTTCTACATTCAACACCATCACTTGATAAGACACCAGAAGTGTTGAAACAAAAGGCTATTTTTGTAGTGATTTTATAACATATTTATGGTATAATTTTCAAATAAATAGTTATATTTGCTCTACTCTGTATTGAGCACTCTTTTAAGAATAGTATTTGTATACACCAATCCTATACTTGTGTGTATGTGTGTGTATATATATATATATATATATATATATATATATATATATATATAAGTGGGCATTGGAAGTCAACACCTATAGGTGACAATCTGCTTCATGTCAGTGTTACATATGCTCTATCCCTGATATTGAGTAATTTAATCCATAAATATAGCATATCGTAAAATTATATATATATATATATATATATATATATATTAGTAAAACCCAATTGGACCTGAACAGTGTTGTATGGTTCCTATAGAACAATATAAAATCTCCCCAGTATAGAAAACCCTAAATTAATGTTGACCGATTTATTTCAAACTCTTGAAAGACATTTATTAACAGTGCTTAAGAACTTAATTGTAATACTTGTGTACAAGGGATTAATTTTCTTTTTTTTTTCCTCGCAATATGGTTTCAGTTGAACATTAACCAAATAATCCTTAATGTTAAAATAGGTGGGAGGGGGAGAAGTATAAACAAAAAAAAAATTTTTTTTTGTTTTAGATGTAAAAAATAAATTAAAATTATTAAGTGTAAAAGAAAAAGCCGAAGACTGGGGTTAATATCACCATCGGCCACCATTAATTGACAGTTAAAGAGAAAAAATTAACAATTGTTCATCATACTAAAAGCAGACACACCAACAATTGTGATTTACTTAGAAGTATGAGTTTTACTAGTATTAGTAGTAAAAGAGGTGGCAGTAGTAGTAGAAGTAGTAGTAGTAGTATTAGTAGCAGCTGTTGTAGCCGCCACTGCTGCTGTTGTTCGGTGTTTATGCATGCCACTGGAGAGTCCAAACAAGTCTAGCAAAGAGGCTAATTCTTCTCCTACCCGTAATGTGGTTTGTTCGTCTAACTGCTGACTTAAGGCATTGATGAGTTGTTTCGACTTAGTCTGGATCTTCTTCAGAGATTGATCGGAGTCACGCAGTTTGGTCTCTGTCTCAGCACGCACTGAGGATTCTCGTTCCAATTCAGACTTGCAGCTTTCAAGAATTGCTGAAAGAAAAAGAAAACATATCTAAATTTCTAACAAAAATTACAATCTGATATATAAAGCTCAAATTGTGTGCGTGTGTGTTCAAAAACCTTGGGAATTAATTACATATAAAATTGATTTTGCGTGTGTGAGAGGTAAGACAATAGTGTATTGAAATGAAGTTGATTTCTGGCTTGAAAGTGTCAAACACACTAACATTTAGATTCCAGAGAATGAGAGTAAAGGGAAATAAATAATGGTAACCTTTATCTTATAGTATGTTTTGAAAACCTAGCAAATGGTAAATTGCAAGATAAACAAGCCATATACAAAACAAACTACCACCAAAATGTTTAAACCTATCAAACTACTTTCATTATCAATTTTGCTAATGCTATTTTTTTTGGCATCTGCTGCAAATCTCAAATAAAGAAACAAGTACATAGCACAGAGAAGGAAACAAAAATGTTGGACTGTGCAACATTGTGTGTGTGTCCATGAGAGTGCTGAAAAGTTTCTGGCCTAGTACACTTACTGAAAACATGAAATCATTGATAAAACCAAAATTCCAAGAGGTGAGGACAATGGAAAGCACTTCCCTATTTTAGACGGTTTACCAGTTTTGGCACAAACCCTCTCATTGTTCATAACACCCAATACTGATCAGGTTTAATGCTTAAAGGATCAGATTAGAATTTTGACTAAGTCAGTGTATCTCCTTCAGACATTGATAATCTGACTAAAAACAGCAGATATCTGATTTAATGGTAAATCATTAAGAAAAAAGTTCTTGAGCTGACCAACTTTCTAAAATCTGACCAAATGACCAAACATTTTTATCAAGGGAAAGGCTAAGAACTTTTCAGCACCGTCTCATATGTGTGTATGTATGTACATAAGTAAACAGACTTATTTTATAGAGATTTCGCATTCAATAAACATGTACTCCATGAAAATTACTACTTAATATTTTACTATAAAAAAAAGAAAAAAATTACAAAATCACTTTACAATGTCTCATGCTAAAGAGACAAGGAAATTATCTGGTATTGAATGAGAGCATATTATTGCCCAATTTGAAGGTGGTATGAGTCAGCATCAAGATTGGTCTGGCC
>OZ038511.1:70294408-70416908 GCA_964036315.1 Acanthosepion esculentum | reverse complement strand
GGGGAAAGCATTATATATATATATATATATATATATATATATATATATAAATAAATATATATATATATATATATTTGTGTATTTAGGCAGCAATCCTTCTTTCAAGCACATTTCATTAAAAACGACTAATGGAAGCCTTACTTATAAAAATAAACAAACCAACACTTAGTAATATTAACTTTGAACATGGACATAATATCTTGACCGTGTTTTGAAACAAAAAAAAATGAATCACTTTATAAAACATACACATAACAAACTATTTCTAATTCTAACAGTTGAAATATAATCCTTGATAATGGCTAAATGTATAGCCGAAAGCGCTCGGAAAAAAAGAACATTCGGACAATTTTTATATAATTTATCCTCTGAAAAGAAAAACTTTATTAGATCGCACGAGAAATTATATAAAAAACTAAATAAAAGCACCTTGTCAGTCGTTTTTAATTAAATATACATATATATATATATATATATATACACACACACACAACCTGTCATATGGATGGGTGGTTGTCTAAACCAGCTCTCCCCCACCCAATAGCTTTTCTGCTGATGTAGATAGTGGCATACAACCTCACAGGATGAAAAAAAAATCCAATGGCCAACATGTTGGCCATTGGATTCCTTGGCAAGTCTTTTTTTTACATCCTGTGAGGTCGTGTGCCACTATCTACACCAGCAGAAAAGCTAGTGTGTGTGGGAGGGGAAGCTGGTTTAGACAACCACCCATCCATATGACAGGTTGTACTTGGTTACACGTTACCAGTAAGCAGGCTGACCTGAAATAAAGAATGTAAAAAGATGTTTATCACAGACAATCCAAACTTTCACACATCTTTATTTACAAGTTGAACATTATACTAGTTAAATGAAATAAAACATTTGTTTACCTCAAGATTATTTGGGAGATTAATATCCTCATTCTGTAACTGTTGGGAATGCTTAGAGTGTTTGCCCACCAGAACGTCATTTTCCTGAGTCAATCTATCGAGCTGAAATGGAAAACCAAAAAAAAAATAAGGTTTCAATTTATTAAAGAAAACAAAATTATTAGAAAAGTGTTTCTTTTTTTTTTAATCATATCACCCCAAGCAAGTTGGGAATGCCACTAGTATGCAGGGGCTTACAGGGGGTGAAAGTGAGAGAGAAGACAGAGTCTAGGGAGGATTGAGGAAACGACAAGAGTTGAATGGGATTCAAGAAGATAGAAGTTGGTGATTGGCATTGTATTTGAATTTTTGAAGATTGTAATGATGAGGGAAGCAGGTAAACGTATGGGACTGATGCTGCTGCTGCTGCTGATGATGATGATTCAGTTTTAGATGCAATTACTTTCATCTTATGCTGCTGGCTACTTTTTAATCTTAAATGTAACAGACATCATCCCTTTTTTTTTCTTAAACGAAACACTGTCTATTAATTTTTGACTAGTGTTTCTTCTATATTATTTCTTTTTTTGCTTGTTTTACTAATTTTCACCTAATATAAGGCCCAAGAGCCACTCAAGGTACAGGGTTACCCTAAGAGATAGGGGCAAAAAGTGAAGATAGAAGATGTTGATTGATGTTGCATTTAAATCATTTCACCCCAAGCAAGGTGGGAATGCCACTAGTATGCAGGAGGTTACAGGGAGTGAAAGTGAGTGAGAAGACAGAGTATAGGGTGGATTGAGGAAGGGACAAAAGATGAACAGGATTCAAGAAGATAGCAATTGATGTTACATTTAAATTTTTGAACATTATAGTTATGAGGGAAGCAAAGGAAACAGAAGTGAGTTCCACAGGCAGGAAGTGAGAGAAAAGAAACTGTTGGATTAGAAGTTGCATTTAGCTATTTCAACAGTAAACTACACTATTTACATTCAGACCATTGTCCTCATCTTTGTTATTATCACGTTTCAGCCACTGTGCCCTTTAGTCTTTATCAGATATATAGGTAACCTACAAGAAATTCAGAACTGAATCCTTTATTTAATCTACAAGGATAGACTTCTCATTCCAATGCCTATACAGTGCTGTTCGATTAAAGTGACTCACCTGCCTTTTTTTTACTTAAAAATTTTTTCGCCTGTTGTTTTTCGGGTCAAACTAATTTTTAATCTTACTAATATAAAGACCCCTTCCCGACCACCTAGTAAAAAAGTTTACTCACCCTAATGTATTCTATTGATAATTATAATTTTGGATATAAATGAGATTTAGGGAAAAAAATCTGTGCAAAAAAGTGACTCACTTATTTCCTGCAACTAGTAATCAATAGAAACATAACCGAACAGCTTTAAATAAAGAATAATAGAGGTATAATTTATTTATAATAGGTAATATAGTTCGAAATATTTAATAATCTATGGGTCCTCCTTTATTTTGAATAACCTTTTCAACCCTTTTTGGCATTGACTTGATTAGGTTCTGGCAAATCTCATCTCCAAGCATTGAATTCCATTCGGATATGAAATTCACAATCAATTCCTCTTTGTTTCTCAACTGCTTTCTCGAGAGCCTGTACTTTATAATGCTCCATAAGTTTTCTATGGGGTTGAGGTCAGGAGATTGGGGCGGCCATGTCATAACACTTACCTGCTTCTCATCAAAGTATTCCTTCATCAATTTTGATTTGTGACAGGAGGCATTATCCTGCATAAAAATGAGCTTGGTGGAGTAGATTTGCACCCTTTCAACAGAAGGGATTTTATGGCTTATCAACTCACTGAGGGTTATTAAATCAGGAAAATATTTTTAGATTGCAAGAATTTTTCTTTGTGGGGAGATAATAATAGTTTAGTGATACAAATCTCACTAATTAACACATAGTGGGAAGGGGTGAGGAGAGATGGATTCAACATTTTCCCAAGGGTATTTCTGTATAAGTGAATATAATGAACCCAATGGGAATTGGAACTCGACTCTCCAGTTAACAATTCGCAGACATTATTCATTACACTGCCTGCACATACAAGCTTACAGCACCTGGTAGCAGTCACTCATCTAGGTACTGACCAGGCTTGATGTTGCTCAACTTCAGTGATCGTGTAACATATAAAAATAACAGTATCTATTATTCACTTACACTGGAGATTAAGTGACAGAAAGTCTCTTAAATATTCCAGTACTTGTGTTACTATACACAGTTCTTTGTGGTTCACCTTTCCTACCCAATCATGCATACCTTTGTTTTCTTTCTGGGCTATTTTTTTTTTTTTTTTTTTTACAATGGTGTTTACCCTGTACAAAGGTACTGCTGGGGCCACTTGAGATAGAAAGTTAGAGAGTAAGAGCTTATGTGGATATATGTAGAAAATAATGGTTAACCCTAGACTTGAACAAGATTGGGGAAGCAACATCTTGGAAGCCAGTTCCAAAAGGCAGTGGTTCATGGGAAGAAACTGCTTGAATGGAACTTATATTTCCCCAGGGGAATAACGAAGGGGATGAGAGTGATTCGCTACAATGTGCATGGCAGAGTGGGTGTTAGCCATGAAGGTTAGGCCTGGTGGAACTAAGGAGTGTATTTCATCTGAACACTCCTGGGAAATAGTGATAGAGCAGCGAGGCTTGCGATGTCACATCTGTTAGAAAGGAGTTGCAGAGTGGAAAATAATTCATCACCCACAAGGACGTGGAGAGATGCTTTTGGACTCTATCGAGAGTACAAAGTGAGGATTGGTTAGCT
The DNA here is from genome assembly GCA_964036315.1 of Acanthosepion esculentum. Classification (NCBI taxonomy): domain Eukaryota; kingdom Metazoa; phylum Mollusca; class Cephalopoda; order Sepiida; family Sepiidae; genus Acanthosepion; species Acanthosepion esculentum. The sequence goes on along the minus strand of OZ038511.1, from coordinate 70,413,236 downwards.
CCAACCAAACATGGCAGCAGTACTTCATTTTCAGACTGATCCGGCCTTTGGAAAGGCAGAGGATAACAGATGGAGTGAGGTACTTGCTGGAGCAATGCAGTTAACTTGTTTTCTTTATTTCCACAGTTTAATCTTGCTGCTTTCCTGTGTGTTTTTATCTACCTTGACCCTTTTGAGTCTGTTCTTATGGAGTTGTTTTGGCTAACTATTAAGAACACTTCCGTTTCTCTTAAAGTTTCGATTACTACTCTTTTTCTATATCATATATCACTTCGGAATATGAGTGATCATGGCTCTAATCGTTAGTGGCCCGTAGCAATGTTTCTCCATTTGCCAAGTCTATGAATCCTTGTTCCACCATCCATTCACTCAAGCTCATTAGATTGATGGCCTACTTCCTTCCTCTGTCTCTTTTATCTTTAATATGCCCTTTGAGAGTTAAGTTTTCCAATCACTCCTTCCTCATTGTGTCCAAGAAATTTCAGATTCTGTCAGTTTCTGATTCTGAGTAGGTTTGTTTTGTTACCATTTTCTTAAGACATTTTTGTTGCTGGCTTACTTTGTCCATGAAATTGTCAGTATCCTTCTGTAGAACTACATTTCTGTTGCTTCCAGTTACCTCTTCATCCATGGTAAAATTGTCCAGCATTCACTGCACTAAAAGAGGATTGATATCACATTGTAATTCAGTGCTCTTTTCTTTGTTTCTAACAAAATTTCCATTTCTTAATGCTTAGCTTGGCTTTTGGAATGCATTTTTCACTAATCCAATATAAGTTTGGATTTCAGTGTCATATTTTCCATCCTCTGTTGAAAGTTTTCCACTACATATTCATTTTACTTGCCATTTCCTCGACTGATCTTCTGAAGTGTCAAATCAAGTGGTCTTCATATTCTTGAATTCTTATCATTCCTGGTTCTCAGTTTATCCTTCTCTCAATTTTAATGCAGCTTTTAGCCTTTCTCAACAGTCTTTTATCACTTGTCTTCAAGAAGTCCTTTGCTTGCAGAGTTAACAATCCTCAACACTGACCAATCCTCTTCCTCCATCTTTTCTCTTAACATAGAGCCTGTCATCTTTTAATATGTTGCCGTTTTTTTTTTTGCATATTGATGTTAAGGACAAAGGTAAAATATTTTTAGGTATACATTTCAGTATTTTTTACCCAATGTGAAATGGAAATGCAGTTCATTTTGTTTGTATTTCAATGTTCTTAAACTCCCACAATTATGTCAGCCAGAAGAAAGCCACTTCTTTAACCAGTCAACATTCAACATAGAAAACAATGAGGAATTGGAGTTGGCAAGAGAGACATGCTACAAATCCATGCCATTTAATATTTTCAGAAGTCAGTAATAAACTATTTAACCAGAATTTTTTTCTTTACTGTGAGATTGCGTAATATTTTCTCAAAACAAAAATTCAACTTGGTTCAAACATGAATTAGTTAGGCATTTGTTTCAGCATATATCTTAAACAACAAATCATTTTACTCCAAAATTATCAGGTGCTCAATGTTGTCCTGCCCAATATACTTTAGTTATTTGCCTAATTTTCATATATTATCGAAAATGTAATTTCCTTAAATTATGAAATTATTAAAACAAAACAACTTACCTCTCTCTGCACTTCTTCCCTGGATTCTGTTAATCTTTTCTACAAAAGGAAAAAAGAAAAAAAGAAAAGGAATATTTTGCAAGATTGCTTACTGGTTTCTATTCTGCCCCACCAATGTACGCTCGTTTCGGTTTTTCTGTAAAAACATTTTTTTAAATGTTTGCCAGCAACATTTCCATGAATACAAACATTTTCTTTTCCCTACCAAATTTTTTTCTTTTATCTGAATTTTTTAACTGCTCATTTATCACAGAAAAAAAAGGAACCCCTCCCTGACTGACCCTATCTTCAGGAGTGGAGCTGTTCTCACCCAACTTGGCCAATTGCAGGTTGGTTAGATTATTAACTCAGTTTTTGAATTCAGAGTTGTCCTTATCCTAGATTGGCTGCCACACATGACTACAGGACCAATATTTACCCAAAGCTGGGGGGGGGGGGTAAGAAGAAATGGATTCATACCTTTCCCAAGGGTATTTGCACATAAGTGAATTTAACAAACTTAACTGGAATTTGAACTTGGTCCTCAATTCGAACTGCTATCCATTACTCCATCGTACTGATACATGAATCTACTCAAATAAGTGTCCATATTCTGGTTGTTCTTGTCCCAACAGACAACAGAAAGGTTCTATCTCAACAAGATGAGAACGCTAGTCTAAATATATTAATATATAATGGAATTGTGAAAGATTCTTGGACCCACCAAGAAATGATTCTAAAATATATTCCCATGTTTGGTCATTTCATTAGATCTGGAAAGAAGACCAGGCAGAGAACTTTAAGCACTTAAATGCTGAAGAAACAAAACTTTTTTTTTCTCAACCTGCAAATAATATACAACAATTTACTTCATTTTGTGTTCCTGCATTTCTAGGCTCATTCGCTCAATGGCAGCACTTTTGGTCTCTTTTTGAACTTTGATGCCAAACTCTTTTCTAACAGCTTATGAAATCCAAAAATACTCAGACAAGACAATTTCTATTCAAATGGTCCAAATTAAAAAAAAAAAAAAAAGCTCTTAAAGACTTTTCATTGGTCTTTAATCAAAACTTGCATAAACAAAAAATTGGTGTTCAAATACACCTTATACATGCTATAATTAAAGTAGGACTGAGAGGCAAACTCATTGCTATACCGCCAGTCTGTCTAAGTGTTACCACACAGCAATTAATCTAATGTCGCAGTTTTATATAATATTTGCACAACTTTATACAGATTCTATTTTCAGAAATTTGTGAGGGTTCACACAAACTTTGACCTTTATATACAAACTAAATCTGTATTGGTTAATAACAGTTTCGTGATGATTTACCTACACAGCGGCATTCACAAACAGACGTGTCTAATGACTGCAAACTTACCAGTTGATCTTGTAATTCTATATGCGACTGTGTTAACTGCTGTTTCACTTCTTGGGTGAATTTCTCAGATTCTTGCAGTTTTGTTGATACAGTCGAGATCTGAAAATTAATCAAAACATATGGGATTTTTAAGTTTCTTTTTTGTATTCGAGTGCAAATTGATGATTTAGCTTAGTAGTTGTTTAAGAACAAGGTTTCCAGATTCTGACACCAATTATGCCATTTCAGTAATTTAATTGATCACTTAATATACAATGTTTTCATTTGTACTAATTAATAGAGTTAAGTGATAATTCACATTACATATAATTGTTACTTATTTATACCACTTTACTTTACATTCATTAACAACTGGCAATTTCTGCAAGAAATTCCAAAACAGTTTTATTTACAGAATGATTAAAAAAAATAATAATGTCATTGCTGTTACATCGACACTAAGTTTTCACTCAATTCTCAGAAAGACCATTGATCGACAGCATCATGTGTATATAGAGACAAATAAGAAAAGAAAATTCAACAATGATATTTACTCACTGTCGTTTATTAGACATTAAATTACTTCACTTTGCACCCTCCATAGTTTATCTTGACTTTCAGAATTAGTGTTAAGAATATTTTTGAACATTCTTAAATTTAAAAATTTTGAAAACTTAATATTTATTTTACTTCTTTTTACAAATAGATGTTGCAAAATAAAATCATTAGATTTGCCTTGATAAAGTCCACCAGAGGATGAAACATGTTGGTAAAAAAAGTTTTCATTTGACTTTATTCATACTTTTACAGATATTTTATTTACATCTGAATTTTTACACATACACACAATATATATATGAAAAAATATAGTCTTAAAGTGTGCTATATTTATGGAATAAAGTGCTCAATATCAGAGATAGAGCGTGTGTAAATATAAAAGGGAACATAGAAGTCAACACTTAGAGGTGACCGTGTGTTTCATGCTAGATGCAATCATCGGGCCCAATGATTGCATCTAGCATGAAACAGACTGTCGCCTCTAAGTGTTGACTTCTATGTTCACTTTTATTTTTATATATATATATATATATATATATATATATATCTCGAACGTCTAGCCACACTGATGAGCTGTGATACAGCGAAACAGTCTGTGGATGACAGAATATATATATATATATATATATATATATATATATATATATATATATATGTATGTATGTATGTGTATATATATATATATATATATGAGAGAGAGAAAGAGAAACGATATTAAAAGCAAAAAGCAAGATATCTAAGCAGAAACAATAAGTATGCTCTGTTCTTGCCCCCCTAACCCCCAAATTGGTTACCTGTTTGCGAGCATCTTCAGCCACTTCTTTGAGATTATTCTCCAACTCTTCCTGATATTTTCTTTGGTTCAGAGACGCCTGTTGTTCACTCTTCAGGTATCGTTCCAGCTGCTGGATCTTGGCCTGTGCATCTTTGAGTTGGGCCTGCACCGACTGCAGTTGGGCCTCGTAATTGTTGCACATGTCGCATGGCCGACCAAGCTTCTCCCGCGCGCTCTTCAACTAGAAAGGACAAAGGTGGTAAATTTTAATTTAAATTGGTATTCCTTACAAATTGCCTCCAATTACTATAATGTTGTGGCAAAAGATGGATTCATTCAGTTGAACGTTAATGAACCTCGAGAGATTTTCTAAGCTTTGTATAATGCCAAGTCACAAATATAGAGCAGCCAGTCAGTCAGTTTGAACTTGCTACAGTAGTAATGATATCTGAGACTAGGCTGCTAACTGCTACTCTGTAGCAATGTATATAAGCTTAGTAAGACAAGGTCACAGTGTGAGGCACCCACTGAATATTGAACTGATGATCATTATAACAGTCTCCGAAATTTGTTAACCAATAGTCCAGGGTGAAGAACTCACATCAAGGCTACATATGGGAAGTATACATGAGGATCAAGTTTAATGCTGTAGAAAAGCTTTGTTTACTAAACACGACTTGAAAGTTATCAAAGATTATATAATGTTTGTAGCATTTTGCATAAAGTTGTACTGCGGTTCCTTCTTGGTAGGACAAAGTCATTTTTCTAGGTTGATAGTCATTCCAGTCAAGAATGGATTGTTTCTTGTATTTTAAACTGTTCAAAAGGTGGTAAAATAAGGGATGTATAAGGACATGAAATAGAAGTTTGTATACAGACAGGAATGGTGCATGGGCAAGGAATGGCAGCGGGAAGGTTGTACGCACGCATGAAATGGTGGCAGTGGGAAGGTAGCACGCAGGTATGAAATGGTGGCAGTGGGAGGGTAGCACGCAGACAGCAAATGCCAGCGGGAGGGCAGCACGCAGACAGCAAATGCCAGCGGGAGGGTAGCACGCAGGCTGGAAATGCCAGCGGGAGGGTAATGCACAGGCAGGAAATGGCGGCAGGATGGTTGTAGTGTTGGGGATACACTACCTGTGAAGAACATATCGGTGAAAAGATTGAATAACCTTCAACATACCCTACTTTCCAGTGTATAAGACATGCTTTTTCCCCTGAATGGGGGTGGTAGGTGAGGTCAAAATTCTCTGGTGTCAAAGGTCACTTTCCAAAATGTGTAAGTATAAAAATCATAGTTCCCATACTTAACAGTTGTATTAATTAATTTATTAATTAATTAATTAATTAAATGAAATATATATTTTTTCTTTCAGAAGAGAAAAATAAGACAACAAAAATGTCGGGGTATCTTGTACAATTAAAACATATTACTTGAATTTTTAGTCGTTTTTTTTTGTTTCTTTAAAACAAAATTATGTCATTGCTTAGAGCTTTTTAAACATGTAACTGATTTGCTCTAAAGAGGTTTATGATTCCCTGACCCCACCCCCCAACTGCAAAAAAAAAAGTGTCAACATGACTATGATTAATTGGGCTTAATTTTAACAGATATGATAACATCAAGGACAAGGAGGTAGTAAGATAAACTAGAAAAATACATGTCAAAAAGATCTTTGCTAAATATTTTAATGGAAAAGTCAGAGTGAAAGAGGAAGAAAGAGAGTGAAAGAGGAAGAAAGAGAGTGAAAGAGGGAGAAAGAGAGTGAAAGAGGAAGAAAGAGGGAGAAAGAGAGTGAAAGAGGAAGAAACAGGAAGAAAGAGGAAGAGAAAGAGAGAGAAAGAAAAATGATGTAAAAACAGTGTTTATTGTGCAGTAAAAACTCATTTGTTCTCAGTCTTTTGACCATTTATTTCATCCCATTTAACTGTCCACATCTAGGAATATCTCCTTGTGTCCTTTTTAGCATTGCTCAGTTACTGTTCAACCAGTTTTCACCAAGTCTGTTTCTGTACTGCCCCGCGTAGGGATTGAACTCACAATTACAATGCCACTAAATTTACAAAACACTTTAATTTTCTAGGTTAGTATCCTGTGGGACAATCCTGAATCTATGTAGAACTGGAAACCTTAAAGCTTATACTTTTACTTGCTGCCATACTTGACTTCCATCACCTGTTGCACCTCTTTCTTACTGCTGCTGGTGAAATTTTTGCTGTCAAGCTCAGCTATGTTGTCATATCTCTTTCTTATTAAAGGCTCCCATATCCTATTTAATTTTATGCTAGGCCTACTGAAGAGACAATCATAGCCTAGAATATGAGCCGATTCCTTCAGTGTTCTCTATTTAGTAGTTTTACTTAATCTTCACAGAGGCTTGTGACCACTTTTTCCATCCATACATGATCAGCCATGCCTGATTTCATTATTTCATCCCTAATTACAACTTTTTTATGTTCTCCTAATCTTACTTTTAGGGATCAAGTGGTTTCACTTTTGTACTCTTTGCTACAACTGCAAGGAATGCAATACAAAGTTCTTGGTCATATTCCCACCAGTGTTAACGTTTGACCCAGTAGAGATTATTCCGTAAAGTTGAGCTGCTTCTGAATATTGCCCTGAAGTTATAAATCTTTCCAACATGCCCTTAACATAAGAGACAGAAGATTATGTTCAATTTGCAGGGTAGTTTTTATCCTGAAGGTTACATTTGATGCTGATCAATTCTTGCTGGTATACACCTGGGCCATCACTGATGATTTTTGTACTGTGGGCATCAGATGATCCTCTGGTTTACCAAATAATGGTCAGTTTGTGAGTTAGTAGATATAAACTTTATTCACAATATATTGGAAATACAATAACACTCTCCTGTGTTGGTGGCTGGAAGTCTGTTCAGCTATTCAAGTACGTTAATTTGATTTCAGGCCTGCAAACAAGTAGGACCCCAAAATATCATTTCCAACTATTCAACTTCATCATTTGTTTGCCAATGAGAACTTTTTAGGCTACATAAAAATTCTTCTGTCGACCAACTTCTTCTCTGCATTAGTAAAATTGGCAATAAAATTTAGTAATTGTGTTAAATGCTAAAATGAATTGCTACAAGAAGAAAAAAGAAAGTGAAAGAAAAAGAGGGAAAGAGAAAGAAAGAAAGAAAGAGAAACAGAAAAAGATAGGGATAGAGAGAGAGCAAGAGACAAAAAGAGAGAGGGGGAGGAGAAAGGGGGAAGAGAAAGGGGGAAGAGAAAGGGGGAAGAGAAAGGGGGAAAGAAAGGGGGAAAGAAAGAGGGAAAGAAAGAGGGGAAAGAGTGTGAGAGAAAGAGAGTGTGAGAGAAAGAGAGTGTGAGAGAAAGAGAGTGTGAGAGAAAGAGAGTGTGAGAGAAAGAGAGTGTGAGAGAAAGAGAGTGTGAGAGAAAGAGAGTGTGAGAGAAAGAGAGTGTGAGAGAAAGAGAGTGTGAGAGAAAGAGAGTGTGAGAGAAAGAGAGTGTGAGAGAAAGAGAGTGTGAGAGAAAGAGAGTGTGAGAGAAAGAGAGTGTGAGAGAAAGAGAGTGTGAGAGAAAGAGAGTGTGAGAGAAAGAGAGTGTGAGAGAAAGAGAGTGTGAGAGAAAGAGAGTGTGAGAGAAAGAGAGTGTGAGAGAAAGAGAGTGTGAGAGAAAGAGAGTGTGAGAGAAAGAGAGTGTGAGAGAAAGAGAGTGTGAGAGAAAGAGAGTGTGAGAGAAAGAGAGTGTGAGAGAAAGAGAGTGTGAGAGAAAGAGAGTGTGAGAGAAAGAGAGTGTGAGAGAAAGAGAGTGTGAGAGAAAGAGAGTGTGAGAGAAAGAGAGTGTGAGAGAAAGAGAGTGTGAGAGAAAGAGAGTGTGAGAGAAAGAGAGTGTGAGAGAAAGAGAGTGTGAGAGAAAGAGAGTGTGAGAGAAAGAGAGTGTGAGAGAAAGAGAGTGTGAGAGAAAGAGAGTGTGAGAGAAAGAGAGTGTGAGAGAAAGAGAGTGTGAGAGAAAGAGAGTGTGAGAGAAAGAGAGTGTGAGAGAAAGAGAGTGTGAGAGAAAGAGAGTGTGTGAAAGAGAGTGTGTGAAAGAGAGAGTGTGTGAAAGAGAGAGTGTGTGAAAGAGAGAGTGTGTGAAAGAGAGAGTGTGTGAAAGAGAGAGAGTGTGAAAGAGAGAGAGTGTGAAAGAGAGAGAGTGTGTGAAAGAGAGAGAGTGTGAAAAAGAGAGAGAGTGTGAAAAAGAGAGAGTGTGAAAAAGAGAGAGTGAGAGTGAAAGAGAGAGTGAGAGTGAAAGAGAGAGTGAGAGTGAAAGAGAGAGTGAGAGTGAAAGAGAGAGTGAGAGTGAAAGAGAGAGTGAGAGTGAAAGAGAGAGTGAAAGAGAGAGAGAGAGTGAAAGAGAGAGAGAGAGTGAAAGAGAGAGAGAGTGAAAGAGAGAGAGAGAGTGAAAGAGAGAGAGAGAGAGAGTGAAAGAGAGAGAGAGAGAGAGAGTGAAAGAGAGAGAGAGAGAGAGTGAAAGAGAGAGAGAGAGAGTGAAAGAGAGAGAGAGAGAGTGAAAGAGAGAGAGAGAGAGTGAAAGAGAGAGAGAGTGAAAGAGAGAGAGAGTGAAAGAGAGAGAGAGTGAAAAAGTGAGTGTGAAAGAAAGAGTGTGGGAAAGAAAGAGGGAGAAAAAGGGGGAGAAAGGAAGAGAGAAAGAAAGGAAAATGATGTAAAAACAGTGTTTATTGTGCACCCATTTGTTCTCACACTTTTGACCTGAAAGGTACAATTGAACTCAATTTCAGGAGGCATCCCTAAAAGGAGAAGTATAGTGGGGAACAGACTATTTTTGAACTCTGGTTTCATATGGGATCCTCGCTTTAAACTTGGCCTTGCGCCACATTGTGTTTGAGTGTAGATAAATATAATCTTGCAAGGGGTGGAGATGTAGGTGGCTAAGAGGGATGATATCAGTTATTCTGCAACATTTCATCCAGACCACCTGTCTCTAACTGCTCCATCTTGACTACAGGTGTGACTAACCCTGTATTTATGGGAAGTAAGTTTCTTTCAGGAGTAAGGTTACAAGTTGATTTGTTTATGTGTGGAGCAACAAGTTCAGGGGACAGATTTTCATGACTTCAACTCTCACAAGTGAGGTCAGCTGAATTTTTTAACCCAATAGAGAATCAATGTAGAGTAGCAGATACTATAAAAGAAAATTCCGAACTGAATTTCGGTCAAGATATAGACAAGGTAATTTATCTCAATTGTCATTTTTCTAGCAGCATGTGGGAAGTGGGGACAATGCTTACTTCACCAAATCCTAATAGTTAAAACTGTTAAGTAAGGAGTTCAAATCCAGACAATTCCAGATACTAATTCAATTTATTGTAATTAAATGCTTTTTGTTCCTCCAACAGCCCACTAAAAAAGCTAGACGTCATGGTACTTTTGGTATACTTGTAAAATCCAAATTCCCTAGCTTGGTTATCTTGGCTTTTCACATTAACTTCGCTATTCTAATTCCAACCAACCACCAATTGCAGATTCACATACTTGCAAAATCCACACCAGTAACTTATGTTTGTTGATTGGCAACCATTCTTAGAGAAGGAAAACTGAATTCAAAACCATGGAGAAGAAACTGGAAAACCCTTCCCAAGAACAATTGCAACAAGGTACAGTTTACAGTTTTTAGAGAAAAGGAAGTAGTGATGAGCCATAATGAGCTTTTAAAAGTGTTACGTGTTGATAATTCTAACAAAAGAAAAAAGAATGATTTGCCAAAACACAGAGCTAAATCACAAACAATATTTAATTTACTGAAAAACACAAAATAAAATATATACAAGATATACAATTGGCAATACAAAACTGAAAACACTGAGTACTGGCGAAGTGTTACGAGGGAGAAAGGGAGGAGAGTCAAGTGTCTTTACTACGTTCAGGCTAGCGAAGTAATCTAGTTGCTATTCCTGGAAATCCACAAATGTGTGTAAATAAAGATAAATTCCTAGTTTGGTCAATGAAAATTAGTCAAAATTCTATTTACCAGATCTGTTCCATGAAATTCTCTTTTGGGTTTTTGTTGGTCGGCAACTTTTTATAGAGATTCTTTCAGTTGGATATAATAATCCTCGAATCAAAAGCCGGAGTTGATACTAGCAGCAATTCCTTTTACAACTGACAACCCTTTACCCAAAAACCTATTTTATAGGGGCTAACACCTAATTTGCATATTTCTAGATGTTTCTCGAATCATCTAGATTCTTCTAGAATATACTGTAATATGCAAACGTTCTATTTCAAATTTCTCTATTTTGCCACTACTTCATGGCAGAAAACTTTTTTGTATTATCCTTTACTATAAATTTTAACCGTATTGAGACTTTCTTTTTATACAAATACATCCTCGTAACAAAAGACAGAGCAATAGTTTTATGTTGTCTATATTCCTTGATTTGAAGTCTTGTCAATTGTTCATTTTTTTTTTTTTTGACTCTTACTTGTTTCACCTTAATTTTCCTTGTTGTGTTGTTATGGCAACTCAGAAAATAAAGAAAACGTTTCCAGCTTTGTTATTTATGATTTGTATTGATCACTTATCAATTGTATGATAACAGTTGCGATGAAAAAGAAAAAGGAATAAGATGAAAGCAATATGAGCCAAATATATTAATATCACTATAAAAACGACAACAGTATAATCATTTTACAGTTGAAATGGCTAGATGTAACTTTAAGTTACATGCTAAGTTTCTTCTCTTACATTCCAGTCAACTTTGACCTTCAAACATTTGAATGCAATGTCAATTGTTATCTTCTGTCTTCTTAATTCCTGTTCTTTTATTGTTCTCTCCATTAATGTTTTTCTTTTTCTTATATTTTTTCACACTCAGTAACCCCGTGCATCTTAGTAGCTTTATTCCTTTGCTAGGGATGCAATGGGGGGGATGCTGATTTACTCCCTCTATAAAGAACAATAACTCAAGATACATTGAGTTACTTCCCTTGTCCGCTAGAGACAACATAACACTTTTGATTTCAATATGGTGACATGCTGACAAACACGTGGAACTCATGGATTAAATCCAGACTAATCCTTGCTGTCCTCAGGCAGAAATTGAATAAAAGTTATTTTATTACGTGTTAAAATACACTTGTCTTTTATTTTCATTCATTTTGTCCATCCCCACAACCTGGGATATAACTGGTTGAAATTTTATATTAAGAAATGGACTAAGTCCAACAATTATTTTAATATATTTTCTGTTTATGTTATTTTTTGTTGTTGTTGTTGTTTTACGGCATATCAACCTCAATGGGTCATTTAATGTCAACGGCTTTTTTTTTTTTTTTAATATTTTTGTTTTGTTAGAAATCCATTTCTGTTTATTCTTTTTTTAAACGTATAACTTCCTTTTAAATTTTCTGATAGAGGCCGATTTTCTTGAAATACGAAAAAATGATTTGGGGGCTGTTTTTTTCCAATAAATCTTTAATATTTTTTTTCTTTGTAGAAATTTTTTCTTGTTTCTGTGAAATCAATGCAGTTTGTTAGAATGTGCTTAATTGTGAATGGGGTTTGACATGGTATACAGAAAGGCTGATCTTCTCTTTTCAGGAGATATGAGTGGGTTAAAAATGTATGGCCTATTCTTATTCTTGCAAGTGTAACTTCTTTTCTGTTTAGCTTTGTATTATGTTCCTGTTTTTTAATTTTTGGCATGATTTTGTATAGTTTGTTTTTGGGAAATCCGTTCCAGTAAGTTTGCCATTTTTTCCTTGTGTATGTATCGATGTGTCTTATTTTTTGTAAATACAAATATTTAAGTAAATGCTCTGTTTATAATAGATAGTATTAACTACATTTACTGGCCGGATTGTCCACAAAATTTCAATGAAAATATGTTTCCTCCAACAGGAAAAGAACCTGTAACCTACACGGAACCATTATATAGCTTGACGTGCTATACCATTTAGCTACAGAGGAAGTGTCTGATAAGCAAAGTCAAATTACTGTTTTTAAAAAACAAATTTCTCATGATTTTTCTTCAATGATCCTATCTGCTCAAAGCGGATTTTAATGTAAACAAATGTATATAAGCAAAGATGGCAGTGAATCAGGTGTTTGTGTGAAAACAAAGAATGAAAGCCATACAGCTGAATATGACTTTATGTAACTGATCGCATTCGGTGGTCTAATTGGTAAGGTAGCTTTCCAGGACAAAGAAATATATACTTTATTTCTGAATCATGCTGCTTACTAAGGATATAAGAATGATGCTGCAAGAGATGCAATATGAAGCAAGAGAAGTGAGATAAAAGAAATATTCAACCAAAATTAGTTAGAAAATCAGTTTGTTAATTCAAACTATAAAGTTTTCTACTTACCTCTTGCTGCAAAAGTTCCCATTCCTTTTCACTGACAACCCTACGCCCTTCCAAAGAAATTGCATCTGTTTTTGCTTTTACACTGGCCAGCAAGGAATTGTGAGCTTCAGCCTCAGGAGTTGGGTCTGAAATCAAATAGTTTTGCTTTTCTTTCAGTCAGTCATTATTCACGTTTTGTTTGACAATATTTTATTTACAATTAACTCCTAATCAGTCTAATTCAAGTTAGAGAATTTTATTCAAAAACATCACAAACTTTGGTTTCTTAAACATTTAATAAAGAATTTAATATTTCTTCTTAAATATTTATATCAAGCTTTACTTTCCTATTATTATTTTGAGTAATAGTCTTCACTATTATTGTCAGGCCTTTTACTCCTTTCAGGTATGTCAGAATTTCAAACAAAAAGAGCCAGGACCAGTTTCCAAATTTGTCCTAAGCATCACCAGTAAAGACCCAGGCCCAGCTTTTGATGAGCAATACCAATAAGGACCCAGGCCCAGCTTTTGATGCGCAATACCAATAAGGACGCAGGCCCAGCTTTTCATGAGCAATACCAATAAGGACGCAGGCCCAGCTTTTCATGAGCAATACCAATAAGGACCCAGGCCCAGCTTTTCATGCGCAATACCAATAAGGACCCAGGGCCAGCTTTTGATGAGCAATACCAATAAGGACCCAGGCCCAGCTTTTCATGCGCAATACCAATAAGGACCCAGGCCCAGCTTTTGATGAGCAATGCCAATAAGGACCCAGGCCCAGCTATTGATGACCAATACCAATAAGGATCCAGGCCCAGTTTTTGATAAGCATTACCAAGGAACCTGGCCCAGTTTCTGAATTAATCATAAGCATTACCATCAAGGAACTAGGTCCAGTTTCTGAACTTGCCAAATACCAAGCCATCAGAAAGCTTTGTTCAGTACTTAACTAAAGTGCCAAGCCAATAAGCTGAATATAGGTTTTTTTCTAAAAGTTAGGACTAATTGTTTTTATACCATCTTTCTATGTGATCTAGTTGGACTTAATAGAATTTATATACCTTTAAATTTCAATTCAAATGTTATGCAATGACAGAAATGATAATAACCAAATAGAAGTGACATACATGCTAATTTTCATTTGCAGTTTCAGAAAAAAACATTGATTTGGGCTTATAAAATCAATAATTATCTTTGTTGTTTTCTATGGTTAGATGTTTTTTTTTTAATCATTTCATTCCAGGCAAGATGACAATGACACTAAGACACAAGGGGTTACGGAGAATGAAAGAAAATGAGAAGACATTAAAAAGGAGAAAGGGCAATAAAAAAAAAAAAAATGGGTTCTAGAAAACAGAGGAAGGCATTAAATTTTTTATGAATATAGGCAGCAGGAAAACAAGAAATTGGAAGACAGTTCCACAGGTGAGAAGTATGAGAGAAGAAACTATTAGAATAGAACTTACAGTTACATCTTTTGCTATTTCAACAGTAAACAACTTCTAGTTACCAATATGGAAAATTTAAATTCTATTGCTTATCACCAAGGAATGGAAAATTAAAAAATATTCATTTTTGAGTGGAAAAATTATCAATATGCTTTTGACTTATTTGATTTATTCAAACTATTGTTCTCTATTTTGGTTTTTATAAACCAATGTTTCAGCAAACTACCTTCTGGTCATCTTCAGATCTAAATTTTTGGATAATATAAAATATGTGTTATTCTGTCCATGTGATGCCCTCTTGTTTGTTCCTATTGAATCAGGATATATTATTTTAATACCTCATTTTTGGGGGATGGTGGCATAGCAGATATTAGCACTGGTTAATATAGTGTTGCTATCAAGTGATCAAGAGTTCAATGCTTGGATCAGGTACTGAAGTAAAATACTCGGATTCATCAGAACAAGAAATGGCATCACAGGGAGAAAATAACATAATAATCAATGCATATAAGAGATTCCATATCAGTCAAAATAATGGACATCTGAAGATGTCTAGAGGGTACTCAGTTGAAGCAGTGTCACTGTAATGTCAACAATAATAAAGAGGAGAACAATTTGAATCAAATATAGACTTTATTGAAAAGTTTCACTTCTTTTTGTACAAAGCTATGTTTATGAATTTCTTCTCTGTGCCATGTTCACTTCAGCGCATGGGTGATTATGGTTCATTTTCAGCTCTTAGTAAATTTAGTCTTTTCACTATCTCTTCTAATCCCTATTCTGAAAAACCATTTACACAATCTTGTTAGGTAAGCTATGCACTGATTTACTTTTACCCCTCTTGCCTTCAACATATCTTGTTAGTGTCAAATTTTCAAAGCACTCTTTCCTCATTATGTACTCAAGAAATTTCAGTTCTAGGGACATAGAATGTCAGAACATTAAATCAATGTGGCCAGTTTTTGAACTAATAAACCATATAACTTGCTCTTCAATTTGTTAAAAAAAACTTTACTGTTTTTATATTCTGTGTGTGTGCTTCATCGTATAACTTTCCTTGATGCATTTTAAATGCATAAAAACAGGAAATAACTTTTTAATAAAATACATCAAAAAATAAAGTTATCTGACACACATCACACATAGCAAATAAAAAAAACAGGAAAGATTATTTTACAAACAAGCAATAACTTTAACAACGATATCAGCCACAATTCTATGATAAATGCTTAGTGTTCTAAATACGATAATTTCTTGAATGCTGTTTGCTGCAAGCGACATCCTTGACAGACAAAGAACTGAATTGTCAAGATTGACTATGAAGGTAACAACTTTCTTGTAGGTAAAATAAGTCAAGGGAGAGTTGCTAGTTGCCTAAATGTTCACTTTTTCTTCTATCAGCCACTGTGGCATGCCAGTAACAAAATATCTGACTACAAACCAGAATGTAGGGAAGAGAGTTCATACCTGTCTAAAAGGCAAAAATGAATGAAAGCAGCCCAAACCAAAACTAAAATCCATTTTGCCAGTTCCAGTATCAATGCTAATAAACATTCCACCAAAAACAATAAGGAAAGCATGCAGACATTGACTTACCAGTGATTGCACGCAGCTGAGCCTCAGTGAGAGACGGCAGTGTAATGGTTTTCTCGGGGCTGATCCGGATGGTATTTGACATTGACTCGCTCATTGGCGTTCCTAACAAGTTGGAATCCAGGAAGTCTTGACCCTGTATATCAGAAACATCGGAGCTGGAAAAAGACTTTTTAACACTGGCATTAATGTTGTCCTCCACAGTAAGATCGATGAGACTACTGGACACCGGGGGCGTTGTGCGTTGCTGCTGAGCCTGGTGGTCACTGCTGGCCACTTTCGTTAGTGGACTCTACAAATCAACAAAACACTTATTTATAATAAGGGCCTTCAGTAAGCACAGTCGATAGGCGTCATGTATCGAGAAAAATGAAAAGATGAAGCTGAAGATATCAAATGTTATTTTTTCAGGTTTTATTCAATTCTTAGGAAACATAACTTCTGATTTTTTGTCCAAAAAGCTATCAAGAAACACAGAAGAAATTAACGCTTTTGTTTATAACTTTTATGCTGTTTGCTTAATTGCTGTTAACATATTTCAGCAGATCCATTCTTCAGTTCATATCAGGTGTTAAAAAAAAAAGAAAAGAAAAAAATGAAAAAAAGCAAACCTCTTCCTGAAGAAAATATTGTATTTGACTGCATATAAGACATTTTCTTCCCAAAGAAATTAAAAAATGAAAAAAATGAAAAAAAAAGAAACTTTCTTTTGAAGAGAAAAAGAGAAAAAAGAGAAAAGGAGAAAAAGGAGAAAAGGAGAAAAAGGAGAAAAGGAGAAAAAAGAGAAAAGGAGAAAAAAGAGAAAAGGAGAAAAAAGAGAAAAGGAGAAAAAAGAGAAAAGGAGAAAAAAGAGAAAAGGAGAAAAAAGAGAAAAGAGAAAAGAAAAGAGAATAAAGAAAAAAGCCTCATCCAAAGAAAATATCATATTTGATTGCATATGAAACATTTTCTTTCAAAACAAAACAAAAAAAAATACCTTTAATCTTATATACAAAGTTCATGCTTTCCATAAACCAATTTTAATGTCCACACTCACTATTATAAGCTGCAATTTTACCTCAGACAGTCACCTAGCTTGACTCCAAAATATTTACTGAAACATCTTATTAAGGGATGATTGTAACAAAGTACCAGCAACATTCATCGGTACCAACTGTGATACCCCATAGCTAAATATACCTTTTACACATTCCTCTCATCAACTAACTGGAAACTACAGAAGAAAGGACATAACTAAAAATAAATGGTAAAAGACTCATCTGGAATAGATAACAATGAGGTCACAGAGGAATATATCGCTCATAAAAAGCAACCAAAAGAAGAATGACAAATGATGGGGTGGATGTGTTCATCACATCATGTGGCACTACTGGAAGTGCTTGCAAACCACATCATGGTTTGACCCAAATCTTGTGATTGTGGGGAGGGAAGTGTTTGGAATGGTTGTGATAATGGGTAGATAACTGTTCAGCCTTGATTGGCAATATGTCTAGAGATGGTGACATGATAAAAACCACCATTCCCCAGCAGCAAAGACCCCTGATGGGCATGTGCCTACTCGTAAAAATGTATAAATTCCTAAGCCATATGAGATGTGCAATCTGCTGCAGGCAGAGATAACATTTTTTTTTTTAAGCCAATCATTTGTTAATATTTTACTCTTGTCCTTGTAGTCACAGTAGAGTAATGGATAGTGGCTCAGATTGAGGAATCAGAGAGCCGAGTTTGAATTCCAGGTAAGTTCATTGCATTCACTTATGTACAAATGCATTGGGAAAATTATGCATCCATTTCTTCTCACCCAGATCAGTGGGTAAATAGCAGGACAGACTGGGTCCTATACTCTTGCTTGACAACTGGTCAAGAAGGTCAAGTCTGAATTTGAAACCTCCAACTATGGGTTAAATAGCTTCACCAACCAGCAATTGGCCAAACGTGGTGAGTATGGCTACACCCCTGAAGACATGGTCAATCAGGATGGGGTTCATCCAATAGGAGTGAGAAAGATCTAGATTGGTTCTAAGGAGTTTTCAACCCAACACTTTACAAGACAGTATAATTCTCAGACCTCACTCATCTCCTTTATTTCTAGGTTCATCCTTTTAACCATTTCTATTTGAAAAAAAAAAAAATTAAAGAACAAATAGCAAATATGGATAAACAGGCCCACAATAGGACGGAGTGTTAAAAAGATGGTTTTTCCCCCCCATGACACTGCTTTTTTTAACTACCTTTACTAATAAAACCTAAATATATGAATGTGAAGTTGTACATTTTCTTTGTTCTTGAGGATTGACAACAGAAATAATAAACACTATTAGGTTTTTTTATTGGAATGGTTGGCAAAGCATTGGCTAATTGCCAATTGATTCAAACTTTATAAAATGGTAAATAATAAAGATTTCCTTATAGTTGGTTCACATATTTTAATAATTTAGTAAATGTTTCTAAGTTTATGAATAAATAATGGTTTTCATATTTATTTCTTTATAAATTGGTAAATAATAAATATTGCATTGCATTAGTTTTAATTGTATTAGTTTTTAGAATGTTGTAAATATAAAATTATTCTTGTAAATAATCAATCTAATAGATAAATGGTGTTTAATATTTTGTTGTTAATTCTGAAGAAAAAAGAAAATGTATAAATTCACTTTCATCATATGTTTAGGTTTCATTCCAATTCTAATGATTACATTTTAAAACAAACATTGCCAACAAGTTGTGGTGGCACGGAGCAAGCGAAGGACCGGATATTAACCCTCAGAGGTTTAGACAGCAAATGACCAATACTGGTCTCTGCGCACCCGGCTCCACGCAGAATTTCCGGTGGAAAACTAAAAAGAAATAAAAAGAATGATAAACAATTTTCCACCAATTAAACAGCTCCGCGCCATACCCAACAGTTTGTTTCAGCAGACTGACTCTGATCCGAAGGGCACACATAAATAGAGCGATAAATTCACTCCTAAGACAGAAAGCTTTGAAGTACCGTCAGTGAATGTCGCTACGCTTTTCTCACCCGTCAAACCCGATGCCTTCAGCCTTCCTTCACCAACGGAGATATCAAAGGACTCCTACCAACCCATTGACCTCACCTTTCATCTCCTGTGACCAGCACGTCATGAACTTAAGTATTAACAAAAGACACTTATATTCTTTTAATAATCGGATTTCTCTTCTATGAATGAACATTTTGTAACGGACTTTGTGCGTGTAAATCAAGAAACATTGTACTATTCATTGATGTTGCATTTAAATACAAAGTGTTTTTGATATACCCTTCTCTTTCGTATGTTATTATGTTTATGTTATGGTGACCTCAATTTGATCGCTTGTTGAACCTTTAGGCCAAACTAGTGGCGGTCCCGAAGGACTGCTACTATTTATCTACCTTCTGATACAAGCAACAATTAACAACAAGAACTCTATCCCCCATCACCATAAGTGGTGACCAAGACGTGATTTTAACACATATATATACACGCACGCACAAAAAACAAAAAAAATACAATTGAACTGTCACAAAATTAGAATTTTTATTCAACACAAACCAAAAACATGGCAGATGACGCTGAAGAAACTACAATTAATCAAAACCAACCAATCCAAGCTGTTGCGATAAAACCACCAAACTTCATTGAATCAAACGTAATAGCTTGGTTTGCGATAATGGAGGCGCAATTTAATATTGCAAATATAAGACAGACCAGTCAAAAATTTTTTAACACTTTGGCAGCTCTCCCTGTGGACGTAGTAGGAAATATACAGCCAACTATACTGCAATCAAAAGATTACGACGCACTAAGAGAAGCAGTGACGGGCGCTTACGAGAAAACAAAACCAGAGATGCTGGACAAATTAATGTCGTCATCGACTGTAACAGGTCGTCCCTCAGTATACCTGAATGAACTTATGTCATTAGCAAGCCGAATTGGCGTAGGGGACGATATCGTACGTCACAAATTTATTCAAGCCCTACCTCACTCCATTAAACCAGTGGTAGCGGCACAAGTCGATTTAGACACAGATCGCCTTGGAAGAATGGCGGATGACTTACTATTATATTTTAACAAACAAGACACCGCACATATTCGACAGATTTCGGGGAAGCAAAGGGATGAACAGCAAAATAAAAATGAAACTAAAAGGATACATGGCTGTTCCCACAGTGAAAATAAATTCCCTACCAGTGTTCGCCCTTTTAACAAGGACCAAAAACCTCTAATTTGCCGAGCGCATTTATACTTTGCGGAACGTGCAAAATTTTGTAAGCCGTGGTGCAGATGGCCAAATAAACGGAATGTTCAAATGCAACCCAACTCTCGCCCAAATTCACCAGTTCCTCGTGAGATTTCGGAAAACTAACTAGGCGAGAGGTGTTAGCTTCCATTTCCTCGCCGCTTCTCATTGTAGCCGCACGGTTAGGAGCTCAAAGTTTAAATTTTATTGTGGATACAGGAGCTGCCGTATCTATACTTCCGAAGAGATATTTAAGCGGAGCTGTAACATACCCAACCAATATCTCTTTAGTGTCTGCCAACGGTCAAAAGATTGAATGCTCAGGACAAGCAGTACTGAATCTAACACTACGGAACCTCAGACGAGAATTTACCTGGACATTTATAATAGCCGAAACTGCTCAGCCACTCCTAGGATACGATTTCCTAAACCATTTCGGGCTAATGGTGGACTGCACAAACAATAAGCTGATTGATAAAATGACTAATAGACAATCCGATGCACATCCATCGTCTATTATCATGAATATAGATTTAGTTCCGAATAAAGATGCTAACAAAATGGTACGAGCAATTCTGGAGAAATACCCAAACTTAATTTCTCCTCATCGCGACACGAATGCAACAAAACCAAAGATATTCCATAGAATAGAAACTGGTAGCAACCCTCCTACTTTCTCCAGAGCCAGACAATTATCAGCTCAGAGATGTGAAATTGCAAAAGAGGAATTCAAGAAACTCCTAAAGGCAGGAATAATTTCCCCTTCAAACTCTGAATGGAGTTCAGCCTTACATATGGTACCGAAGTCAGACGGCACATATAGACCTGTTGGCGATTACAGACATTTAAATGCCATAACAAAAGCCGATCGATATCAAGTCCCAAATATAAATTCCTTGTCTTCGAAGCTTCATAATAAGAAGTTCTTTTCAAAGATAGACCTGTCGTCTGCTTATCATCAGATACCTGTACATCCGGAGGATGTTTGCAAGACAGCCATCTCTACCCCTTTTGGGTTATTTGAATATAACTATATGCCTTTCGGACTACGGAACGCATCATGTACTTTTCAGAGAATGATGGACAATATCTTTCGTGATACTGATTATACCTTTGTATATATCGACGATATCCTTATATTCTCAGAAGATGAAGAAACTCATTCCAAGCATATCGACCTAGTACTACAAAAACTGAGTGAGTACGATTTTAAAATTTGTCTCTCCAAATGCATATTTAGTGCTAATGAATTAGACTTTTTAGGATTTCATATTTCTGCTAGTGGTCTCAAACCCAGTGCTAAAAAGTTGAATGAATTAAGTGAATTTCCTCAACCAAACGATTCCAAATCACTACGCCGATTCATCGGAATGGCAAATTTTTACAGAAAACTTGTGCCAAATTTCAGCGATATCATACTACCTCTCACGGAAAAAATACGTTTAAACCAAAAT
The DNA here is from genome assembly GCA_964036315.1 of Acanthosepion esculentum. Taxonomy (NCBI): domain Eukaryota; kingdom Metazoa; phylum Mollusca; class Cephalopoda; order Sepiida; family Sepiidae; genus Acanthosepion; species Acanthosepion esculentum. The sequence goes on along the minus strand of OZ038511.1, from coordinate 70,391,872 downwards.
TCCAAGTCATTAACCCTAACAAAGGAAGAAATTGAATCTTTCGAAAATATGAAAAAGTCTTTATCAAATGTAACTGTTTTGGCTTTCCCCAGCTCGAAAGCTAACAACTATCAACTTGTAACAGACAGTTCGAATTATGCGGTGGGTGCAGCACTTCATCAAATGATTGATAATCAACCCATCCCCATAGGTTTCTTTTCAAAGAAATTATCCCAAACCCAACAAAAATATTCTACTTTTGACAGAGAACTACTAGCTGCCTATCTAGCAGTACTCCATTTTAAACATTTAATAGAAGGCAGAAATGTAATGTTACTGACGGATCACAAACCACTTTGCAGTGCTTTTAAAAGCCAGTCTTCCTTAAAATCAGATAGACAACAGCGTCACCTCTGTTTTATCAGCGAATATGTAAATGACATTTCACATATAAGAGGTTCACAAAATATAGTAGCTGATTGTTTATCACGACCTGTCAACGCGATCACTATTGATATATGTGACTTACAAGAAATAATGAAGCATCAAGCTACTGACAATGAAATTCAGGCATTCAAAGATCAACTGAAACCATACACAATAAATCAAAATGAAACCATATTATGTGACACGACATTACCTTTTCCACGACCTTTTGTGACTGAAAAGCTCAGAAAATCGGTATTTGACAGTCTGCATAATCTATCACATCCAGGAATAACATCTTCAAGAAAAATAATAAAATCCAGATACTATTGGCCGAAGATGGACAAGTCAATAAAAACCTGGTGCACAGAATGCCAACACTGCCAACAAGCAAAAATAATAAAACACACAAAGAGCAAAGTAAATCCATTTGAATTACCTTCCAGTCGTTTTGAAACGGTGCATGTGGATATTGTCGGTCCCTTACTACCAGTAAAGAACCAAACTGACCCTTATTTTTCACCATATCGATATTTATTAACATGCATTGATAGAAATACGAGATGGATAGAAGCATGCCCAATAACAGAAATTACGGCAAAATCAATATCAACGGCTTTTGTCAATCTGTGGATCTCCCGATTCGGGGTTCCTCTTCATGTCGTTACGGACAGAGGAAGCCAATTTGAATCCGAATTATTCTCAGAACTATCAAAAATAATAGGCTTCCACAGATTACGAACAACGGCGTACCATCCGCAAACGAATGGATTAGTTGAGCGAGCACACAGAACTTTAAAAACGGCTATTATAGCCAGGAAAGAATCGTGGTTGTCAGCTCTTCCTATCGTCCTTTTGGGAATGAGGATAACACCTAACGAATCAAACTATTCTTCATTTACTGCAGTAACAGGGAGTCATGCACAAGTCCCCCGATTGTTAATTGACTATCAAGAACGAGAATAGTGAAATGACAAACTCGCACGTTAAAATTCTAGCCGACGAGATGCAAAAATTTGACATGGACAAATTATCCAGGGGACACCTGCATACAATACCTAATTCTTACATTCCAAAAGATTTACAAACATGTAAAAGTATCTGGCTAAGAACAGACAGAGTAAGAAAGCCATTGGAAGCTCCATACACAGGTCCATTCCAAGTATTAAGTCGTCATGAAAAATATTTTACTATTAAAAGATCGGATGACGTACATAGTAATGTTTCAATAGATAGACTAAAACCTGCATATATTTCTGAAAATATAAAATCAAAAGATTCCATTGGATCAAGACCGGATTTGGATAACTCCCTATCTTGTTCCGAAGAAACTAATGATAACAAACCAGAAACTAGAACGAAGTCCGGTAGAACGGTTAAATGGAAGAAAGAAAACACATATTTTTATTACTAAAAAAAAACAAAAAAAAACAACAAAAAAAAAACAACAACAACAACTCCGTTTACTGGGGCGAAAGTTATGTGGTGGCACGGAGCAAGCGAAGGACCGGATATTAACCCTCAGAGGTTTAGACAGCAAATGACCAATACTGGTCTCTGCGCACCCGGCTCCACGCAGAATTTCCGGTGGAAAACTAAAAAGAAATAAAAAGAATGATAAACAATTTTCCACCAATTAAACAGCTCCGCGCCATACCCAACAGTTTGTTTCAGCAGACTGACTCTGATCCGAAGGGCACACATAAATAGAGCGATAAATTCACTCCTAAGACAGAAAGCTTTGAAGTACCGTCAGTGAATGTCGCTACGCTTTTCTCACCCGTCAAACCCGATGCCTTCAGCCTTCCTTCACCAACGGAGATATCAAAGGACTCCTACCAACCCATTGACCTCACCTTTCATCTCCTGTGACCAGCACGTCATGAACTTAAGTATTAACAAAAGACACTTATATTCTTTTAATAATCGGATTTCTCTTCTATGAATGAACATTTTGTAACGGACTTTGTGCGTGTAAATCAAGAAACATTGTACTATTCATTGATGTTGCATTTAAATACAAAGTGTTTTTGATATACCCTTCTCTTTCGTATGTTATTATGTTTATGTTATGGTGACCTCAATTTGATCGCTTGTTGAACCTTTAGGCCAAACTAGTGGCGGTCCCGAAGGACTGCTACTATTTATCTACCTTCTGATACAAGCAACAATTAACAACAAGAACTCTATCCCCCATCACCATAAAGTGAAGGTAGTTAAAAAAGCAGTGTCACGAGTTAAAAAGTGCTTTTGACACTACATATTATTGCAAGCACGTAAGTCCACGTTTGCCGACCAAGTAATATTGTAATCTTTATAACTGAATGTCGTTTCCCTGAGTGGTGGCTGGAAACCAGACATTAATGTCAGTTCCAGGCATTAATCAGAAAGAAAAAGAAAGCAAGTGTACGTAAAGCCAAAGAATATTTCCTTATTTGCTAAATGATGTTACAATAGAAAACTTTATTAGTAAAAATCAAAGGAACACAATACTTACTTTGACAGGACTGGCTTGTTGCCTTTGAAGTATCTCTGCAATAGTAATTGAATAATTTATTCGAACATGAATAACTTTGGGAAAAAAAAAAGGTGAAACAACAGTTTGTTAATTCTTTTACCATTATGTATATTCTGCAGAGTAAATCCTAAATCTAAGCTCTGGTTACAGATATATCACATTAAAACACTGTTTCTCATAAGATCACTGAAGTTAAGCAACAGCAAGCCTGGTCAGTACCTAGATGGGTGACTGCTTGGGAATACTTTGGACGTGCAGTGTGGTGTAATGGCTAATGGCTTGGAATTGGGAGTCAGAGAGCCAAGTCAGGTTCATTATGTACACTAACGTACAAATAACCCTCAGAAAGGTATGAATCAAACTCTTCTCTGTCTGGCTATGGTAGGTGTAGAAGGAAAAATGGCTTACCTCCTGGAACAAAACATGCTCATATGTGTCTTGTGTGCAAGATACTTGAAAGAAAACATGGTCAATTCAAGTTACAATTTAAGAACAACCTGATCTCGTAGCTCAGAGATTTTGCAAGATGAATTTGTGGCTTATGCAAATTTCCAAGCCTCAAGTACTCAATTAAAATGAGCATGAGTCAGAGAATATCAGACAGGGTCAGCAGAGGCTAATGAGTCTTGGTAGTTTTGCTTTGTTTGTGGAGTTGCGCAGAAGTTTCACTGATTGTGTTTGTAAAAAGATAGGCTACAACTGTTACTCCAAACAGATACACCTTTTTGTAACAAGATATTTCAACCTCCCAATAGGCATAATGTTTGAGGAGAAATTCGATATCAAACTCATCCCTGAGTTTGATGGCTCAGTGTCTGGACCATCCGTGGTCGAATGGGTCAAAAAGTAGGGACTGGTATGTGTTGTTGGGTGGAGCATTTGCTGCCTACCAGCAGCTGGAAGAAGAGGAAAGAGAAGATATTAACTGAATAAAATCTTCATTGTATACAGCTTTTGCAATGAATGGGTTCACGGTGTATGAGCAATTCACTGAGTGACAGCATTATCACAGGGAATTGGTCGACGTATACTTGGCAAAGTTGCAAAAAATTGTGCAAGTATTTGACAATAGGACTTGTATCATTAAATCATTATTATCTCTAAAAATTATTATAATTTAAAAGTATTTTCTGGCTTTAAATCACTTGCAAAAAGTTGATAAACAATATAAAAACAAATTGATCTCAATCAAAGCTCATTCTAAATACTGTTGGATTTCAGATTTCATGAAGATAAGGAGGTAAAACATTGTACATTGTAAAAGCTGCTGTTACTTATTGACTGTACATATTATGTTGCTCTCGACCTGAGGAGGTAATCCCGGTGTGCGACACATTTGGAAAGTACATGAAAACCATACCACAGCTTGACCCAAGTATTGTGAGTAAATTTGGATAGACAGAACTGTTCAGAAACTGTTGATGATTGTGCTAACATGAAATCACAAGTCATCATGACCGAGGCTTTGAGCATACTGGTCTTGTTCAAACTGTTGATCACACCAGATTATGCACTCTCTTGCAGAAACCGTATCTAAGGACTGCTCAGTATAGTTGCAGTATAAACCACAGGTTTGCTGTGGGTGTTGAACAAACACAACTATGTCTGAATAAGCTTCTACAACAAGGATAGGCAAGTCTGCTCTAAAAATATAATTATTTTAAAAATAGGAAAACAGCCCAAAATTCAAATGTGTCACTCCTTGAGTTTTGTGTGTGGGGTAGGAGGAAAATTATTATATATATTTATATATATATATATATATATATATATATATATATATATATATATATATATACACACACACACACAAACTAACTGAAAATTAAAACTGGATTTAAATTTTACTTGCTAAAGTTTGCACAAATCTACCAAATTGCTCTTCTGTTTGCTTAAAAGTAAATACTGAAATTCTGCAACAGCGTAAAAAAAAAAATCAAGGGGTGTGGTGAAAAGTCCATGACCTGACAAAGAATTCCTTCAAGGAAAAAAACAAAACAAAAAAAAAACAAAAAAAAAAAAACAGTTTCATTTGATCAAATTCCAAGAAGTGGATCAGGCTGAGTTTTCAACACCCCATTGTATATTATACTATAGTAATGGTAATATTAGCCATTTCTTTATAAGGAAATATTCAGCATTAATTTAAATGGGCAGCCAGTGCTGCTGTCAGTCGAAATTTATAAAATCTTTCTCTTAAAACAATTTTTTCAGGAAAATAGGTTTCTCAAGCCCAGTAGCTGTTATCACCCTTTCCAATAAAGATGGGAATTTCCTTTTTAACCTTTTCTTTGAAATAGTGTGGAACATCAGCATCTTGCTTATGTCATTTTCCTTACAAGTTACATGTAATAGCTATTTTAGTTGTGCTGCTGTTGAAAGTTCTCAAGTAAATGTGGTTTCTGTCATCTGGTACAGTTCTTTGGAGGGGGATTATCAAGTGACACTAGTAAATACAGTCTTCATAAAATATCTTAACTACCTTAAACTCTCAGTAAAAAGTAATCTCTCAGCAAATTTAGTATCAATACAGTCTCTATGGCTACAAAGCCTTAACCACTGCATGTGAACAAAGTATCAATTCAAAAATCAATTCAATAATCATTTGTTTGGAAGGTTGGGGGTGGGGGGAGAATACGCACCTTTTCTCCTCTTTTCTTGTTCCCTTTGTTGTTTTTCTCTCATCTCTTCCAATTCCTTCACTCTTCGTTCCTGAGCGTCACGTTCAAGATCTTTTTGCTGAAGTTCTGCAAATGAGATTGGGGGTTGGAAAAGTAAGAAAAACCAAACCTTCAGACACAAAATACATCAGATAATAATTGACACCATTAAAGCCATTCCACGTTTTCTTTGTTGCAACACGTAAGAAGGAATTCCTTTCTATCAAATCCTTTGAAAAATTCCTCACGTCAAAACAATGATAACAATATTGGAAGAGAAAAAAATAAAGACTGAAGTTTGCTTAACTCAAAGTTGGGTTATAAATTACTTCCTTGGTTGAAATCAGGAATTGTCTCTAAAGACCCTTGAGACTGAATTGTTTTTATAAAGAGATTCAAGTAGTTTCTTAATTTTGGCAAAAAGAACTTTACATAAGAAAAATGCAGCTAGCCAAAGACAATCCCCCCCCTATGTGGTTTGTTTACATAAAACTATTCCAAGGGGAAAAAAAATAACAGCTAATATTGTTAAGGATTGTTTTTTCTTTACTACTGATGAATAACATCAACAATAAACAAGGCCATTATGTATTGGCCATGTTCAGGAATTAAAAAGATGCCAATGCATCAGCAATCACCTTGAAAATGGCTAATAGAATTAGCCAAAAGCATCCTGAATGAACAAACATTTAGACAATTAATTCTTACATACACTATATCCAAAAAGGAAATCTATTGTACATACAATAAAAAATTAAATAAAACTTAACAGAAGTAATTTGTCAAGTTCAAATACACACAATCATTTTTTTCTCTTCATGAACTTTTCACTTGATCAAAAAAAAACCCAAAGCCATTTTTATTTGTCGGATCCCCATCCTCCTTGCCACCAATGAAAAAAATAAAATAAAGAAATGCCTGCTTGATGTTATATTTTATTTTTGTTGTAAATAAGCAAATGATTAGTTTACCTGCTATTTGCCTTTGCTGTTCAGTAGTCAATACACTCTCCATTCGTCGCATATCCATCATCATCAAACGTTGAGACTCCAAGAATTGGTCATTAGCCATTTGCCATGTACGTTTCAGGTCATTGTGGACACGCTTCTCATCTTCCAACATTCGACAAACTAGGTTTTAAAGAGAAACAAAAACAAGACATTAAAAAAAAAAAAATCATACAAATACACAAGAAACCTGAAAATACTTCTTGATTTTTATTCAAAGGAAGAACAGAAGAGTGACTTTAATAATCACATAATTAGGAATTTACTTATCAAAACAAATGTGTCTTCAAAACAAAATTCATATTCTCAATTACGTTCCCTAGGTTTCTTAGCTAGCTTCCTATTCTGATCATATGTCCTTTTTTAAAACATCAGATTCTAAAAGTGGATAGATGCAATGCTAATGTACACATCCAAAATGTAGAATCTCTACAGAAACGGTACAAATAAAGAAGCTAGGAAGTCAAAGAGATAAGAGCCAAGAATTATTTCCCGTATCTTACATGAAAGAAGGTAGGTAAAGGGAAAATACTCCCAGAAGTCTAAACAAGGACATTTTTTTGGCTTCTGTAAATTTAGTGGGATAAAATAGCCTGGCAGATTAAAGCATTAGTTTGTCAATTTGGTGACATATTAAAATGCAATGACACCCAAACACAGAGAAAATCTCTATCTGAAACTAGAAAAAAGCAACATAGAGTCCCATCAAAAGCATTTCCAGCAATTCTACATGAGTAATCTAGGTTTTCTTTTTGTTTTATAAAATTAACTCCATCACATGTAAGAAAGAATTCTGCTTTTTAAATCATTAAAATAAAAATATCCAAAGAAAGCTAATATGAGCATGTACCATCACAAAATGACAGAAACATTTCAGTAATTATGTAATTGAATTAGTCATATTTACTGTACAAGTAGGACAATTCTCTGGAAAACTTGGAGCCTTAAATCTAACTTGTCTGATAATGAGTGCTGCTGCTGTTTGTCATGCTTGACTGCATTCACTGAAGCTTTGTTAGCAGTTCCCATATCATATTTATTTCTATGCTAGGCCTATAAGGAGATCCTCAAAGCGTAGCATATGCACAGATTCTTTCAGACGTCTAACTCCCTAGTGTTCTAACTTGTCCAGTACTTAGAAACTCTAGAATTCAGGTATGGGACAATAGCATTGGTTCATGAATTTGTTAACATAATTGTGAGTTCAATCCCTGGGTCAAGCAGTGTGTACATGGATTCAGTAGAAACAGGGTGAGCAATAACTGAGCAGTATTAAAAATAAGAACTAGATGAGATATTCCTAGATATGGGCAGTGGAACAAGAAGAGTTTATTTAATCATAGATTAAATAAAGGGTTTCCTGTTGGTTACCAGGATTGATATACACCTGATAAGGCTGGAGGGCACAATGGCTGAAATGGTGTGGTAACAACAAAGATGAGAACAGTTGTCCGAATGTAAATAGTGCAAATAATGCTAACTCCTCATCCCAAAAATTCAGACAGAAATAATTAGGATATTTTATTACAAAGAAGAGAAGCTCCAGTTGAATGATAAATAAAGTTACATTAATTTACAGTTGTAAGGTTTCTCTCTCTCTCTCAGTAATGTATCTTTGTCAATCACTCTCTTCATATATAAAATAACATATTCTTCTTGTCAATGTTTTTCATTATTTTCATGGGATGAAAGAATTTTTCCACCTCCTTAACTCAAAATCCAACAAAAAAAACTTAAAAAAACTAAAAAAAAACTAAAAACAACTAAAAAAAAAATAAAAACAAAAACAAAAAAAAACCTCCCCCCCCCCCCCAAAAAAAAACTAGTAATTTTTATGCCTTCAGCTAAATTAGAAAGTATTTTGTCTCGGTACATTCATGGGTTGGATGGTTTTGTTTAGTAGCATATCAACCTCTATGCATTATTTAATGCTGAAATCTAAATATTTTGTATGCAATTTTTTTTGGAGATAATAATGGTTTTAATGATACAAGTCTTTCTAATTAATCCATTGCTGGGGGGAAGAGTGGATTCATACCTTTCCTAAAAGGTATTTGTGAGTAAGTGAATGAACCCAAATGGAACTGGAACTCTGCTCTCTGATTAACAATTCTGAGCCATTATCCATTACACCACCTGCACGTTCAAGTTTACAACACCTGGTATTCCCAAGTGCTCACCCATCTAGGTACAGGGTGAGCAATAAGTGAGCAGGCTTAATATTGCTTAGCTCCAGTGATTGTATGGAAACCAGTGTTGCAATGTGATGTGGCCATAAGCCTTTGGTACAGTCATGTGTATAGATGTGAACCAGGATCTTTAAGGTACATGCCTTTTTCAGAAAGGCTATAAACATTATTATCTAATGTTTATAACAGCAGCACTCAGAGTTCAACCTTGCGTTTTGTCTCTAAAGTTTTGTCTCTAAAGTACAACAATTTACTACTTAACTCTCAAATGGAGAGAAAAGACTGAATATTCATGCCAAACAGGTTAAAAAAAAAAAGAAATTTAATTTTTTGAAGGTTTTTTTTTGTTTATTTCTGCTTTGATTTTATAGATAACTATAAAAAAGATATTTTAATTTTTAAAACATAAAAATAAAAAATAAAACAAACATTGGGTTCCTAAATTTAATATTTTTTTAACAGAGTATGAATCATTCCATGCAAAATGGCATTGTGCATTCTTTGCTCAAAGTTGTCGCCATTTTTTTTGGTTTCTCTTCAAGAAGTATGCATGAAGGTAGAGCACCGTTCCAGAATTGTTTTTCCAGCTTTATTTTCAGGTAAATACTACAATAAATGATGTAAACTCATGAATCCTGATAAAATAGTAACATCATGAATTCCAGAGTTGCCAATTACCATATGTACTTGAGTATAGTGTGAGTCTTTATACACAAAAAAAAATAGAGGGTTGCACTATAACACAGATAATTTTTTTGAACAGGTTAAAAATCAGGCATGAACAAAAAAAATAAAAAATAAAAAGTATGGTATCGAAAACTTTGTATCAGATATTTTACGGTAAGTGGTTTTCTCTCACCATTTTGGGGTAGCTTTGTAAAAAAAAAAAAAATATGAAGACATCTGCCATAAAATATGGTCAGGATGAAGCCCAGTACTGCAATATTTGACTATGGTTGGCCTACTAGTTTTGCTCAGAAATTGAGGTTACATGAAACACAAACTATATGGAAAAATCAGATTTTTCACAAAAGATTCAGGTCGTATTATACATAAAATAGTTTTATATACGAGTATATATATATATATATATATATATATATATATATATATATATATATATGGTAGCCATTTTGACTCAAATTATGAATGAATAAATGATGGCCATATCATTGGAAAACATTTAAATCATCAATTGATGACATCTGTTCATCTCTAATGAAACATCAGTTAATGATACCTGCCATTTACGGCTTAAGGAATATTTCTTTCCCCAAATCCTTTTAAATCAACATTTAAACATTAGGAACAGATGCAATATCATTTGTCACAAAGAAAACCAGCCATGATAGCTCTCAATTTGTTTTTTGTGTCAGTGAGCAAAATGGGAAGTTTTTTTTTCTTACCTTCATGCAACTCGGACTTTAGGGTCTCATTTTCTGTTTGCAGCACTGACTTCTGGGTGTTGAGGACAGCCACAAACATCTCAAGGTCTGTGCGTGATGATTTTTCAACTTTTAAATACTTCATCAGCTGTTGGATCTGACAAAAAAATAAATAAATAAATAATTTTAAAACATTTTTTAAACCAATTTATACAGCAGTAGTTGTTTTCTCAGATATTTTATTTTACCAGAGTTATTGTCTTTCTTTGCTGGTAAAAGACAATTGAACTTTTTATATTTTAGTTTGAAATTCAGTGTTTGTTTTTAGTAAATTAAAATCTGTACTTGATTCTGTTCCCTAATGTCCGAAGTTAAAAGTTCAACAAATGTCAACAAAAGCCTACAAGTATTCAAGTTACATTTTGGAAGTTTTATACAAAGCCTTTTACAATTATTGTTACAAGCTTTACTCCATTTGCTAGTTTATATTCCATCCCCCAACACTATGGATCAATATATTCTTCACTATTTACAGGCGGATTACTGTCCTCATCTTTGTTCTAGTTATCATAACGTTTCAACTGTTATGCTCTCTGGCTTTCATCAGATGTATATTGTTAAGAGAATCTTTTTTTTTCCTAATGAAATGTCTCTGACTTCTGGGTTGTTTAGATCAAAATCTTCAAAGAACTCTTTGATGTGGTCAGATGACCTTACAAAGTGGAGGTCTTTCATCCAGGTATTCCTATTCATTGGTTGGTGCCAAAATTAAACGAGTTCATTGGCTAAGCAATATGAAGTCAGCTAAGCTGTATGACAAAACACATCAGATGCCAGAAATTCCAAAAGTAAAGTTTAACATCCCTACATCTTCAGCATTCCTTTTGATGTATAATTGAAAGTGACATTTTTGTTTATATATTTTGCCTCCTCCACCTACAGATATATAATTCCATCAATAACAACGTTATTTTAGCCTGATGAAGTCCTTTTTGAAGAATGAAACATGCTACATGGAATGTTTCCATTTTGTCATTGAATTATATTTGCTTCAAATTTGCTATATTTACAGGGTCAGAGTGCTCAATGTCTGAGATATTGTATTCTATAAATGCCCTATGAACATCAAAATCAACAATACATATTGGCTGTCATTTTCACACCACAATAGAATCTTCAGACCAAGCTAAGCGTGTCCTGGGTATGACAATAAACTACATCTAGCAGCAAGGCCTCTGATCAGGAGGTTTTGAGAAGTGTGGAACCACCTCTTAATTGCTGTTGTTACCAGGTCCACACTGACCCAGGGTGATAGCACCTTTTAGGGCAAATAGTTTGTTATAGTGAAAGACACCTTGTCTAGATAATAGACTCTCCCACCTATTATAAGTAGGAATCAGTAGTAGTCGATGGAAAAGAGAAGTAGTCAGCGACCACAACTCGATTACTCTGCGTAACACTTTATTACAAGTTCCTAACGTTTCTGTACGTTTAACCTATTTAGGACGCATTTAGTCCGAATACAGTTTCTATTGTGGAAATAACTCCACAACATAGTTAAACCCCTAAACTGGGATCAAGAAACTATGAAAGTATAAAAAAACATTTTTATAGTAAAAATACCAACCACATATTTTCATTAAACGAAAAATTACCAGCAATATATTTGAGTAAAAAATAAATAAATAAATAAAATAAAAATATTACCAGCAATACATTTTTGTAAAAGAAATTACTAATGCTCCCAAGAAAATTAAATTTCAGCATTGAATGACCAATAAGGAATTGATATGCTGTTAAAGAAATTTACATAAACTAGTCAAATAACAGAAATTATTTTTGCCTGAAGATTGCATTGAAACTAACAGTCACCACACTGTGTTGATTCCTATTCTTTCATCTAATATATATATATATATATATATATATATATATATATATAGAGAGAGAGAGAGAGAGAGAGAGAGAGCGAGCGAGCGAACATTGAAGTCAACACTTAGAGCCGACAAGCTGTTTCATGCTAGACGCAATCGTCAGGCCATGAGCGTTGTTTTTTCTCGGCTATTTATATATATGGGTCAGTGGTGCATTGACAAAACTATTAAATAAGCGATATTAACAAATTTTTACTACGTTAATAAAAACCCAATTAAAATAAATAAATAAATATATAAGATAAGAAATAAAAATAAAAAATAAATAAAAACAAGCAAAATAAATTAACCCAAATCAATAAACAACTTCTGGCAAAATAACCACCAAACTAGACTATCCACAATGCAACACTGACCCGTAGATATAAATAGCCAAGAAAAAAAAACAACACTTGTGACCTGACAATTGCATCTAGCATGAAACAGCCTGTTGCCTCTAAGTGTTGACTTCAATTTTCACTTTTATATTTACACACGCTCTATCTCTGATATTGAGCACTTTATCCCATAAATATAGCACAACTTAAGACTAGATTTCTTCATATATATATATATATATGCTACTAAAGTTTCATACGGTAACAATTAAATTTTATCCACCTGATGAGTGTGTCACTGCATGAAATTGATACAAGATAGATTTTCTCTGGTCCCAACTTAGAGCCATACTTATCTAAACAAAATAGACCAAACCCGGATATAAGAGACTTATTCTCCGGTCCCGACAACTCTCTTATATCCAGGTTACACTGTATATATGTGTGTGTGTGTGTGTGTGTGTATAATTACAAACATACTCAAAAGGAAAAATAGTTCACATCAATAGATTTGCCGTTTAGACAAAAAGATCCATGTCTAACAATATTACAGCAAAATAGTTCTAAGTTTTATCGGCCTTACTCAGAAGAGATTGAAAAATAAAGGAATAAAAATTTTTGTTTGGTCAGATTCTGGAAAGTGGGTTCGTTTGAATTCTAGACACACAAAAATGTTTTATTTTTTTTTATTTTTTAATAATTACCCTACCTTTTCTTCCGGTTCGGTATTTTCATCGAATTCAGGTAGAGAGGGAGATTTCTTGGCTTCACACACTTTTGCCATGGCTTCATCAACGGAAACCTCAGCCAACTGAAAAAGAGACCAACAAATTCACAATAACAACCAATATTGTCAACAAAAGAGATATATATATATATTTACATTATTCGGACTATTGTCTTCATCTTTATTGCCATATTTATTGCAACGTTTCGGCTGTTGTACGCTCCAGCCTTCTTCAGGTGGTTGGAATGTCGAACTGAACCCTATATTTCACTCACTGGGGTAGACTGTTCTATATATGTGGGTGTGTATGTTCAAAATCAAATGTAGATCAAATATGGACCAGAATCTGACAGGATTATAAGAACAAATACGAAATGTTTATCAATCTAACAGGTTTCACTTTAGTTAAAGCTTTGTCAGAGATTGGAAAAAAAAAATCAGACAAAAAGACAGAACTTTGGTATTTTAATATTCTTTGGGTTGATTCTCATTGGTTAGTCATGTATCACATGAATTAAAACCATAGATAATTCAATATATATATAAGTTTGTAAAAATTCTAGTATGTCTAAGCTGACACTGGATGGTAATGTGTATTCGTAATTGTGTGTGTGTGTGTGTGTGTGTGTGTGTATCTAATAGGAGGAGTTCTAATGTCTTTGCCTTTGCGCAGTCAGCTGAGACAATGGCGTGGCATTTAATTTTATCTGGGACTGGTTGTTATATATATATATATATATATATATATATACTCTTTATATTAGATAGATACAAGATAGAGTTCTTAAGAATGAATTCAAAGAAGAAGGATAGTGGTGTAATGTTTTATGCGTGTGTTTATAGTTGGTAATGTTATTATTAATCTTTTCTCATATATATATATATATATATATATATATATATATAAAAAATTTGTACTTTGGCAACAAATTATCCTTTTTCAGGTGTTGTTAAATAAAACACAAAAAGTGACAGTTGTGTTTCTAGATTTCAAATTCGTAAATTTATAAATTCGTAAATTTATAGCTAATATAAAATGTTTAATTCAACATCAAGAAATATAACTGTCATTTTTTTATAATTCGTATTTAACTGTGTGTGAGAGTATGAGTAAGAGAGAGAGCATATGAGTGAGAGTGTGCAAGAGAGAGAGAGTGAGTGTGTGTGTGTGAGAGAGAGTCAGTGAATGTGTGAGAGGGAGAGAGTTTGTGTAACACCCACCCCCACCCTGTATGTGGGTTTCAGTCCATTGCTTTCTAATGGAGGTAACATATACCACATTTTTGTTGACCAGATACACCTTCAATATATGTCTGCATAAAATGTTATGAAAAGAAAACTTATTACTTTTGCATGCTCAGAGCAAGCAAGTTTTAGATTGTGTTTTAAGTTGTAAAAAAAAAAAAAAAAAATGAGAAGGTTGGTTTTTTTTTCCTATTTGTAAGTAAAGAACAGAATTTTTTTTTCTTCTTTTTATAAAAAAATATTAGAACATTGCAGTCATTTAAATATCTTCTTTGAAGCTTTGTTTTAAATGCTGGAAAATAGCATGAGCATGATGTAAATATTACCTTTTTGTGTATTTAATATCAGAAAAAAGTTGAACATTGTATGGAAGTTTAAATAAAAAATATATGAAATCTATATAAGCATTTTATCATTTGACATAATTGTGTTTGTAATGTAAAGAGAAGTATTGTAGATATTGCTAATATTCACTGCAAATATAAAAATGTGAAATTTGTTTGATTTTGCTTGAATTTTTTGTTCAAAATTCATCTTCATTATCTTGTAAAAATACATGAAATTTGCCAAGTTTAATAATGGCACTTCTGAAATTTTATTTACTATTTATTTTTCCTCGACAAGAGTAGATAGGTTTGCTTATCCTGTGGGTTCACACTTCTCCCTAGTCTTTTGAACAGGAGTAAAGGTTTGTTTTCCCTCGTTTCCTGTTTAAGAGTAGGTTTCCAGTTACTTCTAAAGCTTTCCCATACTTTCACTCTCTGTAGCCGCTCGTGTCTTAGAAGCATTATCACATTGCTTGGCGTGAATTGATTTATAAATAAAAAAAAAAAAAAAAAAATCTAGGAAGGGTCAGTTTCTACTTTCTCCCCATTCACCTGTCACCCCAATGACCTATATATAGAAACCTGCATAAGTAGTGATACAGGGTCTGGTGTTTGCTTGAGGTCTAAAACTCATAACTGTCTCTGATTCTAAGTGCCCTTTTTGTGCCCATTTTTCCTTAAAACTTCCTTGTTCCTCACATGCTCTGTTCTTGGTATTCTCAGCATCCTTCTGTAGAACCACATCACTGTTACCGCAAGTCACTTCTCCATCTGTGTGAAAATTATCCAGCATTCACTGCCATATTAATTAACGTTACATAGCAGTTCAGCATTCTTTTCTTTGTTTTAAAACAAAATTTTCCTGTTTCTTAATACCTTATTTAGCTTTTGGAAGACATCTTTGTCTATTTCAATGTACCTTCAAATTTCTGAGTCACATTTTCTGTTGTCTGTTGAAACCCTTCCCTGATATTTAAATTTCTGTGCTTGCTTGATCTTGATGTCCCCCAATTCGTAACTTATATCTGAGGTTGCTCTTTTTGCTAATAACTCTATATTCTGTCTTTGTACAACTGATATTTAGTCCTTTCTTCTTGCCTTCCTTCACTACCTTGTCTAGGAGCTCCTACAGTTTTCTTTCTGTGTGTGTCATCTGCGTATATTATGTTGTTTAGGTTGTGCCCATCAATATTAAATCCTGCTAGGACTTCTAGTTATCTTAGGATCGCCTCGCTGTAAAAGTTAAATCAATCTAGTGCAAAGATGCATCCTTGTCTTGGGCACATTTCTATTCTTATGTTCTTAATTTGTTTTCTATTCAGATACAGACAGTTTGTTCCCAATAAATATTCTGGATCATTCTAATATATTTCCTGAATAAACAAAGTTTTCCTAGTAGTTCAGATATATCTTTGCATTGTACCCTACCTGTTTTTGCACAGTCTCTGAAATATAAAAATGAAGATTGCTTGACAATGCTTCACGTAATTACAGATATTACTACTACTAGGCTAGTGTAAATAAAGCAATTGAAATTAAGGTGAAAGATATACGAGTCAAAATGGACCATTTTAGTGGTTTGTGTATATTTCTGAGGTGGGGTATTGTAACTATTTACATTGTTTGGACTGTTGTCCTCATCTTTATTGCTATATTCAATTTTTTACGTCTTCTTCAGGTGATATTTATTGGAATTTCAAATTTAATCCATAGGAGTTGGAGAGTTGAGCTACCAAGGGGAATTAGCTAAAGCTGAGATATCCAAAGGCATGGCACGTGGAATTAGAACAATCTACCCAGAAACATTGTGAATGCGACAATAAAGATGAAGATAACAGATCAAACAATGTAAATAGTGTAAATATTTCAGTGGTTGTTTTTCAGACAAAGAAAACGTCTGGCAAAAAAATTTTGCCCAACCATTTCAACATCTGACTTAATTTCGATGGTTACCTACCTGTTTTTCCAGATCTTTAACTTTTTCATCTGATTCTTGCACCTGGTTCTTCAGAGATTTTATCTCTTCCTCCAGGGGAAGAACCACTGATTTCAAGATCTCAGCATCTTCCTGAGCCTGAAAATAAACAAGATAGGAACACATAGCTATTTTGAATGTGTTTCAGAAGCAAACACAATTGTAAATGCAACAGCAATAATTAAAGCAAAGCAGAAATAGCAGAGAACTGATGATACTAAAAACAAAAAAAAACACACAGTATACACTTGGTCAGAACCAGCTGTTACAATAATAGCGTTTTAAAGTTTGCTTTGGACATTTTTACAACAAAAAAAAATAAATAAAATAAAAAAAAATAATAAAAAAATTTAAAAAATTAAAAAAATAAAAAAGAGGAAAAATAAATCCAATTGATACATTTTAGATATGGCAATAAATAAAACCAGAAACGAATAACACAAAACAGGATTCACATTAAGTGATTGAACACTATTTTTAACTGAATCATTTTAGAAATTAGATTTGAACTGCTATCAAGTAAATTTTCATTCCCCCCTCCCCAAGGTTTATATAATCAACATTGTTTCAGTATTATTGTTCTTACTTAAATTTATACTGAACAATCTGGGACACACAAACCATGAGGAATAAATAAATAAAAAACAATTTAAAATTAGTTAAAATTTAATTTCTATCATGATACATTTAAAGTAAAAATCAAGCATTCTGTCGCTCAACATGAAAATATATATATATGTGTGTGTATGTGTGTGTGTGTGTGTGTTTGTGTATGTAGAGAGAGAGAAATAAAATAGGATACAGAATCCCAACAAAGTTTGAAGAATATGGAAAACCGTTTCATTGAAACAAGAAGGTAACCAAAAAAGTTCTGTCCGTTTTTTGATTAGTCATTGAATGAAGTTGAAATATATACAAAATACATGTAGCAATTGTTTTCAAATTTGGAAAGCCAGAAGTAGGAACATCAGACGTTATAAAAAACACGCGTACGTGCCCGGCCATCAGTTATAAGCCGGACAGCTGTGAGAAGGATCTCATTTGGGGATGTTTGCTTTACGACTTCAAAGTAGGCTTATCAGCAGCTGCATCAAGTTGCCGCATATGTCAAGCATTTGGGGATAGTGCTGTGGATGAACGTACTGCAAGGCATTGGTTTCGAAAAGTTGGGAGATTTGTCTCTCCATGATGAGCCTCACAGTGGATGACCACAGGTTTTGAATGACGGAGTCCTGAAGGTGGCCATTGAAGAGGACAGTAGTCTAACGTGTGGTGAACTTGCAAGACAGTTCAACGTTTCCGATGAAACAGTTAGACTTCACCTGCACCGCCTAGGTAAGACATACAAACTGAGCAAGTGAGTTCCGCAAACGCCGTTGGAGGTCTACAAGGGACAAGTGGCAGCCTGCGTATCGCTGCTTTCTCTCCACCATACCGCATCCTTATTCAATCGGGTGCTTACCAGTGATGAAAAGTGGGTTCTGTACGAAACTCCCAAGCGTTACAGACATTGGTTGTCTCCTCAGGATGCTGTCCCTTACACCGCAAGACCGCCTATGCAGCCACGCAAGATTATGCTTTGTGTCTGGTGGACAGGTCATCAAGTGGTTCATTATGAACTGCTACCAACGGGCCAAATGGTCACTTTAGACCTATACTTGCAGCAATTGAAACATGTGCAACAGGTATTGCGCCAGAAGGAGCTAGCACTGGTGAATCGCAAAGGTGTGCTTTTCCTCTATGACAATGCCAGGCCGCATGTCGCGCGAGTGGTCAGGGATACCATACAGCAACTTGGGTGGGAGACTTTGTGCCAACCTCCTTATTCACCTGACCTTGCGCCATCCAATTACCACCTCTTCCACTCCCTGGATAATCATCTTCATGGGAAATCCTTCACCAATGAAGCAGACTTGCGCAAAGCCCTCACGGACTTCTTTGTGTCAAAACCCCCCGAGTTCTACCGCAAGGGCACTGAACAGCTGGAGACACGTTGGCAGAAGGTGCTGGATGCCAATGGCGATTACTTCGAAGACTAAATATAAGTTATACATACTGTGACACGTTTTTTTTTTTCTTTTAAAAACAGACAGATCTCTTTTCGTTACCTTGTAGATTAGAATATGCATGAGTGTGCTTAAATAATAAATCATTCGTATTTTTCCGTTAAGTTGGTGTTTCTCGTGATCAAAGAAATGGATGAAATTGTGCGACTTTGTAAAAAAGACCGTTAATATTTATTCTGTATCTTTTCTTTAAAATTCCAACAAGAACTAGAAAATTTTAAATAAAAGATACAGAATAAATATTAATGACTTTTTTACAAAGTCACACAGTTTCATTCATTTCTTTCATCACAAGAAACATCAGCTTAGCAAAAAAAGTACTAATAATATATCATTAAAGCATACACGCACACATTTCTTTATGTTTTTGATCTGATGAAGCCAAGAAAAGGCCAAGTGAATAATCTAATCTAGTTTCAATGAAATGGTTTTTCATTTTTCTTCAAATATATAAGTACCACACATTGAGTGCTGGTGGTAATAAAATAGTGCTCAATGTATAACAGAGTTAAAATTTATACTAATAATATACATTTTGTTCCTCACCAGTGTGTTTGTGTGTGTATATACAGTGTAACCCGGATATAAAAGATTTTCTCTGGTCCCAAATTAGAGCCTGTGTTAATGTATATATAATAGACCAAACCCGGATATAAGATACTTCTCCGGTCCCGACAACTCTCTTATATCCGGGTTACACTAATATATATATATATATATATATAGATAAGTGAACATAGAAGTCAACACTTAGAGGCGACAGTCTGTTTCATGCTAGATGCAATCTTCAGGCCTGACGATTGCATCTAGCATGAAACAAACTGTCGCCTCTAAGTGTTGACTTCTATGTTCACTTATATATTTACACACGCTCTATCTCTGATATTGAGCACTTTATCCCATAAATATAGCACACTTTAAGACTATATATATATATATTATTCATCCTACGAAAAAAACCACATCTGGTAAACTTCTACTTTGACTTGTTTCTCCAATGAATGGTCAGGAAAATAATTTAATTGCAACAAAATCTCCACTAGAAAGATGAAACAGGATTCATGTTAAGCAGCTGAACACTTTAGCTGGATTAATAAAGAAATTAGATTTTAACTCATTTCAGATCATTTTTTTTTGTTGTTGCTGTTTTTTCATTCTTTTTATTTCAAGGTTTATATATTCCACATAGTCTCATTACCAATTTAGGAAGAAGACAAAATGAACCGAGATGGACCCGATTGTATATTAACCATAGGGGACTTCATTGACCATAGTACATACAATGCATCTTCATAAATTACATTCAATGTGTTGTTTAATTTTAATTTCCTTTATGTTCATATATTCTTTTCATTAAATCTCAGGATGTTTCACCGATTTATTTTGGAGACATTGTTTGCATTCTATTTGGTAGACTCTTGCTTCTAAAATTAGCTCTGTGTTATAATTCTAAACTGTTTTACAGGTAGTAATCTGTTGGTGTAATCCAAACGAGTCCTATTAACACAATATAGAATTTGAAATATTAAATGTTAAAACTGACTCACAAAGAGCACTTAATGTTTACTTTCATCAAACAGAGCAAAATTTTCCGTATTGAATTATCCTTGATTATCCAGTATATATAGGCATTAGATTTCCACTACAGTGGTATAATAAACAATTAGATAATCTTTAGGTTAATTAAATATCATTTATGAAGTTTATATGAGCCCTCCTTAAATTTGAATATATGTGTGTGTGTGTATATAATTCTTATATCCTATATATATTTATTATGAATCATTCAGTATATCCAATCCTAAGTAATCAGATTTTACTATTATCATAAGGCTTTCTAATATTTAATATATGGTACATACGTTAATATATGAATTTAATAAGTTGTATTAAAAGGAAACTACGGGATTGAAGAAATATATATCTAAGGGAAATAATTCATGGTTATACATTTGTACTTATCAATAATTTTTATTTCATTTCATCTATTTAATTGCAGTTGAGCTAAGGCTCATTTAAAAAAATTTTTAAGTTTTTTCTAATTTAACTCTGTTTATTATCTTTGAAAATATTTTATCCTAACATAGGGTTATATGTCGATACGTGTTGGCTGGTATATGCATGTATGTAGGTATCTATGCGTACGTACATATAGATGGCTGTATGAGTAGAAATGTTCTTAACATACACAGATGCGTGTGTATATGCATGTATATTCAAATTCCCTCCAAATCTTTGAAACACTTCCCTTAATTTTTAAGTTCTGATACATAGATACATTTAATGTACCAATAATTCTGAATTATCTCTCTTTCATCTCACTGACGTTATCTCTTGATAGTTTATATAAATTTGTTTTTTTCATTTTTTTATTAATTTCTGTGGATTCCTGTTGAATCAGACTTTAACCGAGTGACCAGATGTAGGTCTGCTCATAGGGTTCCCTCCTCTCTCTCCCTACCCACTCTTACCACCCTAATACAACACCCCACATTACTTCCTGTAACTATGCCTTCTTCTGTCATCTCTTCCCCTCTGACGTTCTCTCACTTTCCTTCCCCAACTAACCAATCCCCTTCTACAAACTGACACCATAAACAGTTTGAAAAATCCTGCAAATTTTAAATTTTAAAATTTGTAGGTGAAAATGGTCATTAACTAATGGTATCTTAATTCCAATTGTACGAAATATATATGTGTGTAATAATAAAAATAAGAATAAACAGCCCCCAAAAGAGTCTGCTAACACAAAAGAAAGAGTACTCTTTATGTCATTAAATGGCAGAGCTTTATTATATTTTAAATCAAATTTCAAGTGGGTAGTGACTGACCGTGACAGCCAGTTTCATATGCTTTCATGCAATCATCAGGCAGTCAGACAGAAAATGAATTAAGTACATAAAAATAAAACTGTTCTTAAGACAAGGCTACATCTCACTAGATTTATTTAACTTTTACAATGACCACCTAATGATTGCATGAAACCGTATGAAACTGTCAGTCACTGCCCACTTGAAATTTGATTATATATATATGTGTGTGTGTGTGTGTGTGTGTGTGTGTGTGTGTGTGTGTGTGTGTGTGTGTATATATAGAGAGAGACATACACATGGTACTACCTAAAAGTTAAAATAATGTGAACAGGTTGATCAATCTGTTGTGTTAACCAATATTTCTTGTCAGGACTGTCACGTATTACATCCAAGCCCCACTACTGGAGGGGTTCTTGATTAGGGGGCCCCAGTCAGTTCTTTATAATCCTCACTATCTTATCGACATTTGTGTTTTGCCTACATACATTTATGTACATTACAAATTAATGTAAGCGCAAGTGACTATTAATGAATGAAAATTTTTTGGCAGATTTTGATGTCATTCTGGTGTCTTTTTTTTTTTTTCTTGTCCAAATTCATGAATTTATTTTTGCTCTCAGACTGACTCTCAAACAAAAAACTTCATAAAATTCACTATTTTTTTATCCATAATGTTGAATGTGCTAAATTATACAACATTGTAACAAGACAAATCTCAAGTTTATATTAAAAATTGCTGCAAACCATTGTTGATTTACTTAAGATTAAATGATCCATTATGACGTGTGTCTTATTTGTATTTAGATACATTGTATTTATTTTCTATTTTCCTACTTGAATTGTTCACCTATATTGTATATGATCCATTATTGTACATAATTAGGTTACAATGAAATTTGTATTTTATATAAATACAACCTACCTTATGAAAGTTGAGATGTAGTAGAGTGAGAGGTTCTGTATCATAGATTGGGGGGGACAAGACCCTTGTACTGGCCCTATTTCTTGTGTCTAAGCAGACAATTCATCAGAAAAAGAAAAAAAAATAATAAATTTCTCCTTGTTCATTTGGGAGGGGGCCTTTTCTTTTTTTTTTTTTTCCTTTCCTTAAAAAGTTCCCTGAACTTCACGTACTTATTATGCTTCCTAAATTCCATATTTACCAATTGGCATGTCAAATTCAAATTTCAGCTGAGGCTGTTGCATTCACAAAAGATATAAATCTATTTCCTCTCTCCCTCCAGTTAACAGCAGAACAGACTGGTTACTTCTCTAAGTAACCAGTCTAGCTGAAAGACAACTCTGAATTCAAAACTGGCTTGGTATAGGGGCTAGCAGTTCTACCCCATAAATACCTGCTTGCTACAGAGACCACAGCATCATGAGGCTGTGGCCCTACACTTAACAGGTTTTGTGTATTTGTCTTTCTGTTATAATGAAAACCATCTCAATTTCAGAAATTGAAAAATTAATTAAATCAACCTAATTTTGTATAACAGTCTAATTGTTTTTTAAGTCACAATGAATTTAAGTGCACTTAAATAAGATAACAGTAAATTGGATAAGATTTGAAATCTCTGATGTCATAACTAGAAAGATTTTGAATCAATGAGCTTTTTATAAAACTAAAACAAATGGCCTGAAATGGAAAAAAGAATCCATCTTTGTAATTCATTTTGGCAACAAAGTTTAAAAGCAATGTTCATGAGCAAATGTGATATTTATATATTAATTTTTAGAATTAAAAAATAAAACATTTTTAAAAATGAATTTTCAAAACTTCATACCAGTACTTATTTACTATCTCATAAAGGTAAAATTTGAACTGTCCTTTTTAGTTTGAGCAGGGAGTCAGATGCATACTAATATGATACTGGTGATAATTGTTGTAATTTATGGTAGATCGAGAGAAAGAGAGAAAAGAGAAAAAGAAAAAAATAAGAGAAAAAGACGAGAAAAGAGAAAAAGAAAAAATTGAAAATGGTTCAATAGTTAACAAGCAATAAAACTCCATATTAAATTTAAAAAATAAAAAAAAATAAATTATCAAACCTCATTTGGAGTTCACCTTTTTCTTTTTGGTAATTCTTATTGTTTAGAAAAAAATAATTATAATTTTGCACAATTGTTAAAATCATTTTTACTTTACAGCTTCTGAAATTCATATTCAATTTTATTTTTTTACCAATATTGCTCTAATTATGATTACCACAAAACATTCCTAACATTTTTGCAATGGCAACACTTCTTAAAATGAAAACATTTTTTGCAATACATTATTTAAATTTTGTTACCCAAACCAAATGTAAAATTATATATATATATATATATATATATATATATATATATATATATATGTATATATGTATGTATATAAAAGAATTCAATGAAAAATTAGTTAATACTTGAAGAAAAAACAATTAAATTGGGGTGCCATTAGATACCAATTTGGAAAGCTATGTCTTAAGTTGTTACAAAGTTATTTAAAAATATGTCCATGGAAAATAAAATACATTGAGTGGACGTATTGAAAAAAAAAAAAAAACAAAGAGAAAAATTATTTAAATTTCTGATTCTGAATATACTCTTTCTCCATAAATATGTAAACAATATTTGAACATCTCAAAATAATCATCAGACAAGAATATTAGTTGAGAATATTTTGTTTAATTCTAAAATAAACAGAATTAATCAAAATGTGTCTCGATAACTTCAAATCTCATGATCAGAGGTCATGGGAGTGTATTTTTATTATTATTATTTTAATATAACTAAGACAAAAGAATGAAATACCTTCTTTGATGAATTAATTTTCTGCAGTCCATTCAAATTAAGGATATGGCTAATGATTTCTCTTGAGAAACCTCATTCCCCATTTACCCAGGTGAGACAAAATCCATACAATCATACAACACAACTAATGATTACATATGGCCAACATAATCAGTATTTACCTACCTGAATTTTATTTGTTGCTTTTCACTGATAACTTTTTTTTTTTTTTTTAACTATCATTGTTGGTATGTGGTAGGTTTTATTTTTCCATGTAGGAGTGGATTCCTTCTTTCTCTAAGTAGTAGGGTTGTTTGTTATTATTTAGCTGAGATTTCCGTTTTAATTCTCTGCTCAAATTACCAATAAGTAAATCATCAATAACCAGCTTATTTAATAGGTGAACAGTATAGCCTTAATCTTATCTATATTAACTTTTTATGCTGCATGACAATCAGAAAAAAAGTGAAGCATAAAGAGAAAGAGAAAAAAAACAGAGAGAAAGAGAAAAAAAAAAACAGAGAGAAAGAGAAAAAAAAAAACAGAGAGAAAGAGAAAAAAAAAAACAGAGAGAAAGAGAAAAAAAAAAACAGAGAGAAAGAGAAAAAAAAAAACAGAGAGAAAGAGAAAAAAAAAAACAGAGAGAAAGAGAAAAAAAAAACAGAGAGAAAGAGAAAAAAAAAACAGAGAGAAAGAGAAAAAAAAAAACAGAGAGAAAGAGAAAAAAAAAAACAGAGAGAAAGAGAAAAAAAAAACAGAGAAAGAGAAAAAAAAAAAGAGAGAAAGAGAAAAAAAAAACAGAGAGAAAGAGAAAAAAAAAACAGAGAGAAAGAGAAGAAAAAAACAGAGAGAAAGAGAAGAAAAAAACAGAGAGAAAGAGAAGAAAAAAACAGAGAGAAAGAGAAGAAAAAACAGAAAGAGAAAAAAAACAGAGAGAGGAAAAAACAGAGAGAGAGAGAGAGGAAAAACAGAGAGAGAGAAAAAAAAAACAGAGAGGAAAAAACAGAGAGGAAAAAACAGAGAGGAAAAAACAGAGAGGAAAAAACAGAGAGGAAAAAACAGAGAGGAAAAAACAGAGAGGAAAAAACAGAGAGGAAAAAACAGAGAGGAAAAAACAGAGAGGAAAAAACAGAGAGGAAAAAACAGAGAGGAAAAAACAGAGAGGAAAAAACAGAGAGGAAAAAACAGAGAGGAAAAAACAGAGAGGAAAAAACAGAGAGGAAAAAACAGAGAGGAAAAAACAGAGAGGAAAAAACAGAGAGGAAAAAACAGAGAGGAAAAAACAGAGAGGAAAAAACAGAGAGGAAAAAACAGAGAGGAAAAAACAGAGAGGAAAAAACAGAGAGGAAAAAACAGAGAGGAAAAAACAGAGAGGAAAAAACAGAGAGGAATAAACAGAGAGGAATAAACAGAGAGGAATAAACAGAGAGGAATAAACAGAGAGGAATAAACAGAGAGAGAGGAAAAAAACAGAGAGAGAGGAAAAAAACAGAGAGAGGAAAAAAACAGAGAGAGAGAGGAAAAAAACAGAGAGAGAGAGGAAAAAACAGAGAGAGAGGAAAAAAACAGAGAGAGAGAGGAAAAAACAGAGAGAGAGGAAAAAACTGAGAGAGAGAGGAAAAAACTGAGAGAGAGAAAGAGAAAAGTGACAGAAAAAACAAAAAAAACTTAGAAAGCCAGAGAGCGAGCGAGAGAAGACAGAGAGAGTGAGAGATGAGAAAAACAGAGATAGTTATGGCTTTAATCCACAGGTATATCATCTTTTTAAAAATAAAACTTTGGAAATGAGTAACGACAGCATTTAAGTTTTAGGGTTCAATCCCTGGCATTTGTTCAAACAAAATTATATACAAAATAGAATTTCCCTTTCTTTTATTCATTTTATTGTTGTTATTGTCATAATGATTCTCTATGGAAAATGGTTTAAAGACCTAAAGTTTTTTTTTAAATAAATTTGACACATTTTGGTTTCAAGGAGTTAGAGTTATCCACTCAAGACTTAATTTCACAGTCCACCATAGAGACTTGATAAATTTGCAAAATTATATTTTGTTTTTGATTTTACAGATCTTGATTTTAAAAAGACAGTAAAGGATGAAAGACTTTCTTCCAACAGCAATAGTCTGTTGTAGTAAAAACTGCAAGAAATCTCATAGTATATGCTTGCTTAGTATTAAAAGACTTGTATCTTTCAAGATGAATGCAGAAGAAACTTTTCAATTGGTAATTTCATACCACTGCTGGAATAATATGCCTAAATATAACATTATTAAATCATACATTAATCCACTGAACTGTAAATTACCAAAAAAATAAATAAATAAAAAAATAATAATAATAATAATAATACTGGCTGATTGCTCATTTTTGGTTATGCCCATGTACTGTGGGGTGATGAGCTAATCCTGTTGTAGCACATTTGTCTTTAAAAAAAAAAAAAACATCCACAGAACCAATCAGTGGTTTATACTGAGACTATGCTGAGTAGACCTTAGTGACAGTTTTTTTTTTTTTTTTAAGAGAGTGGAGAATCTTGTATGATTATTAGTTTGAACACGGCTCATATGCTCAAACCCTCAGATATGAGGAACTGTAACATTGTGCTAACACAACCATTGATGATATCTGAACCATTTTATAACCAATTTCATACATAAGGCTTGTATCAACGCATGCAATGGTCTTCAGGCATTTCATAACAGTTCCATGTGGGGATAGTTTCCCCAGGCCAATATTAAATCCATTGCTAGGACAGCTGCTAAGAAAGATGGTTCACAGTGTCATACGAGACAATTTTTCTTTTCAGAATCTATCATACATATCTATAAGTCTACCATTCGTCCATGCTTAGAATATTACTGCCACATATGGTCCGGTGCCGCTGCTATTTACCTTGAAGTCCTTGATAAAATCCAAAGAGTCAGCAATATTTAAAAGAGTCCTGATCTGGTTGCTCGGTTTCAGTCACTTTCTGTACCTTTTCTGTAAATACTTTCATGGTAATTGTTCGGATGAGCTCTTCACTATGGTACCTAGACCTTTTTGAATTTAAGCACAGTACCAGACTGGAGTCAAGATCTCATCAATTTACCACTGAGTTGGCTGGATGCAGTCATAAATTCTATGCTAAGTTTCTTTTCTTGCACTTCTCACTTGTGAAACTCCCTTCCAGCTCCATGCTTTCCAGTCAACTTTAATCGCAAAAATTAAAATGCAGTGTCAATCACTATCTACTGTTCTCCTGATAACTTTTTCTCTTCCCACTCCTCATTAATGTTTCTGTTCCTAACTCTTCCACAACCAGTAACCCCCTTGTCTTAGTGGCTTTACTGCATTGTTTTGGATGAAACTGTTTAAAAAATATATATATATATCTTTGACAAATCAACTACCACTGAGAGACCATTATTCAAATAGCAACAAAATTACAAATACACAAAATATTCACACACAAATTTGACTGATATAGATTGCGATAAAGCTTGGATTTATTTTCAAAATCAGCACAAAATTTTACTTATTTGTATAATATACATATATAATATACTACTAAATAAAAACCAGTTGTGTTGGTGTGACCTACAGACAAATTTGCCAGAAGACTTAACACCTGAGACAAGAAAAAATCTCAAACAAGGAAAGAAAAAAAGAAAGACCAAAAGGAAAACACCTATCTACTCAGTGTAGTGCCCAGATTATCTAGGCAAAGTAAAAAATGCTTAACAACTTCAACACTGAACAAAGGGCAGCCTGAATCATTACACAAGTTTCATGCTCTATAGATAGATGTGTGTGTGTATATATATATATATATATATATTTAAAACACACACACCTCTGTAACTTATATATTTGTAATACTACCATTACAGTGTGTGTATAATACTATCTCTGTTCTGTAATAATTGGTACATTTAGTTTTATAAAATGTGTTTGCAAATTTAACATCTATTCTGGGCTATTCAATTTCTGAGACTTTAGGAGTTTTATGTAAACATAAGTTTTTATAAATAAATAAATAAAAAAACAAACAAAAAAAAACAAAAGGAAAACTTTTCTTTACCAACGTGTTTCGTCCCATGAGGAACTTTATCGAGGTAAATGTTCCTTAAGGCAGTGCTACTCAAAATGTGGTATGTGCGCCAGTGTCAGTGCATGAAGCAAAGCCAAAGAAACAGTAGTCACATTCCATTCCATGACTCTGGAGCTGGGATGTGGGGTGGGGTTGGTTTAATATTTTCCTTTTAGTTTTATATTTGTTTTGGGTACATTTTTCTATTACTCACTCGTGTTAAAAGTTATTGCTATACAACTAATGAATACAATATAATGAACAGCAAAACAGTGAAATACATATGACAACACCAACATGGTGATGGGGTGCATGACTGGGAAGCAAACCTAGGAATACCAGAAGGCCATTTTCATGGACATATATTTCTAATTTGGCCTTTAAAGAATTTGCCCGACCTGTGGAAAAAAAGGAATAGGCATGTGGATTGTGACCAAAATTTTTAAAAACAGCATTTAATTCCTTCGATTCATAATCTATCTGGTATAAATGAATAATACTACAAGTGTTCAAATAATATTTTTCTCGGTCGTTATTATATAATTACAGGTCAAAAATATGGTACAGGTCCCTGGCAAAACTTGTTACATCAATGATAACTGGCCTTAGAATGAATAAAACATTAATAGGAGTAGATAGGTGAATCTATCATCCAGTTCACACTTCTCCCTGGACTTTTGAACAGGAGTAGTGGTTTAACCCTTGTTTCCTGTTTAGGATTGGGTTTCCGGTTCCTTCTAAAGTCTGCTTCAGCTCTATACTCCTAACGCTGGTCCTTTCTTACGCTATTACAACTCCACACTGTAAACCTCTACCTTGAGTGGCTCTTGGGCCTTGTATTGGGTGAACATTAGTTAAAAAGATGTCCTCATGTTTAATACAGATAGTCTCAAAATGACTCTGAAATAGGACATATCTCCCAAAAATGGGGGTGAGGCAGTTATTATTTACATGCAGAACACTGTCCTCATCTTTGTTGTTACTGTCACAACATTTTGGACGTTGTACCCTCCAGCCTTCATCAGGTCAATCTGAGTAACCTTCTAAATCCCTGTTCTCATTCTACTGACCATGATATCTCATCTGGTTCTTATTTAGTACTGCACCATTATTGTTCACCCAGACTCCACTGTCCAAGTACATACTACCCAGGCCAGGGATTGAACTCACAATTGTCACCAAATACATAAACCAATACATTTATCCTTTTATCCACAAAGCTATTGTCCCATGAGACAAATGGAGACTTAAACCTAACCTGCCTGCTGATGAGTACTGCTATCTTTCATTGTTACAGATCTTATTACAATGTTTCAAATTCAAAATATATCAGTAATTCCTCATCTAAAATAGCACACAAAATTATCAAAAGGAGCAAGAACCTGCCATGATAAGTAAATGTCAAAACAATCCGACATATTTAAACATTTTAAAAATACATCCCTTGGGATAGAGACATACGGGATATAAGCATTGATTAGTCAAGTGTTGCTGTCTTCTAATGGTCCTAAGTCCAAGCCCTGGATCAGGTGGTGAAACAATATACCCTGGTTTAGGAGGAACAAACAAAATAACAGTGACAAAAAGAACAAACACATGAGATATCATAATTGACACCTGAAGATGGCCAGAGGGTAATTGGACAAAATGTCCAGTCTATTATCACAATAAAATATCTAAGTATGTAATCAAATTGTTATTCTTATAATAAATACTTTTCAAAGTATTTTCAGAATATGAATTCTAAGATAGTTTCATTTGCAAATAATTATTTTTTTTTAAAAATCAGATTGATTTGCTTTTTGTGGGTTATCAACCCTTTGCAGGTTATTTAAAGCCAGAAAATATTTTTGTAATATAAAAATTTGGGGTAGGGAGATAATGATTTTACTGACACAAGTCCAACTATTTAACCCATAGCTGGGAGAGATAAAAAGTGGATTCATACTTTTCCCAAGGGTATTTGTGCATAAGTGAATATAACAAACTCGACTGGAATTGGAACTTAGCTCTCTGATTTCCACTTCTGAGCTTCTATCCATTACACCACCTGCACATCTAAGCACCAGATATTCCCAAGTGGTCACCGATCTAAGTCAAACAAGAACCTGTGTTTCAATGTGATAAGGTCATAAACAAAGAAAAAAAATCTGAAATAACTTTACAGATTATTTACATTATTCAGACTATTGTCCTCATCTTTGTCGCCATATTTATTACGTTTTGGCCGTTGTACGCCCCAGCCTTCTTCAGGTGGTTGGAATGGCCCCCCAACACCTATCCACATTGCTACCCTCTCACTACTGTCATTATTGCTATGGAAAATGTTCAAAGTTACTTTCTTTAGCTCCACCAGTTCAGACTTTCAAAGCTAGAACCTATCATGCCATGTTCTCTATGTCAAATCATACTCATTCCCTTCTTATTCCAGAATTCATTTTTTTTTTTTTTGCCAGAGCTGTTATTTTGTGGGAGAGACTCCCAAGAGGATGCTTCCTTGACCACTAAAATCTTAACATTGTCACGTCCAGAGTTGATTGATATCTACCTTACATATCCTCATATTTCCTCCCATATGCCCTTACATCAATCTCACTCAGTAACTCTACCTCGAGTGGTTCTTGGGGTTTGTATTAGTTCACCTTAAGTATAAAAAAAAAATGTAATCTTTGAAATAGTTCCCCTGACAACATACAGTGATCCCAACACCATTTCAATGCTTCAGAAGTACACCAGGAATCTGTTTCCTGAAGGTCATCTATTCTGCCTGTAATTCTCTTTAAATTACATCTACAGTCTCAATTTCAACCATATGAAGGAGCTGATGGAATGTTCCACAATGGTCCTCATAAATGAGTTCAGAAATTCTCTCCCACATTTTGCTGTCCATCTTAAACTGACATGCAAGTAGCCTTGAATGAAGCATAACACTGAAAAGAATTGTGTTCCAGGAACTAGGAAATATTCACCAATAGGAAATGTTTATCCAGTTATGAAAATGAAATGCTGTAAATGAAAAATCTCTTAAGCAAGAGGAAAACAATGAAGAAGCCATTCAGGGGAAGTAATTCAGATAACGTAAATAATCATCAAACTTCCTGTACAACAAACACAAAATCTAATAGCATTTGTTGATGGGTATATTTTCTTTAAACTTCACAATGGTCTCATTGAAAAAGGTTTTATATTTTTGGTGGCAGGAGATGGAGGGGGGTCAACATCATTGTCTTTTTTTAAGACTATAATGGATTAATGGATTTGCACTTTGAAACCCTGCAATAGTTTAAGAGGTAATCTCTCTAATCTAGTTTATTACAAATATGAACAAAGTTTTGTTTCAGCCTATAAATTTCACTTTTATGTCAAGATTTTTTATTTTCAAATGTTATATAATACTGTTTATGATAGATATCAGTTTCTTACTATTATAATAATAATTCATTTTCCATGTTTGGTATTATAGCAGAACATAACATGTCATAGCATAATTTGTGTTAGAGCAATACCATTTAAATGATCTCAGAGAATCAAGAAATTTCCACTCAAATCAGATCAAAGCATAAACTACCCACTAAAAAAAAAAAAAAGCATGCCCAAGGGAAATAACTTCAGGTCTACTAACTATTCTGTTTGACTTATCTGTAATCTCCTCCAACAGCCATAATGGCTTACCAGTGACAATATTTTAATGATATTTAATGACAGTAATTAAGCTAGTTACGTTTGCAAAGAAAAATGACTTTGTCCTTTGATGGAAACTGCCAAAGGTGTCAGTAAGTGAGAATTTTTAAAGATAAATTATATTTTATATGTGCTGCAATCTTTGCAGCAGTGGTGTGTCAAGTGTAAGATAGCCAGAAGTAGCCCATCCTCCTTTAGGCTGGTTTTGAATTCAGAGCTTGCCTTCTCTGGACCAATTGCCACTACAAGGCAAAAAGAGCACAATCACCCCTGCTATTTAACCCATAACTGAGGGAGAAGAGACAGCTCATTCATTTCTCTTTTCAAGTTATTAACCATTGCACTACTGGTACACACATAGATAAGATAAAAAAAAAAGAAATAAGAAACATTATCAATCTAACATGTTTCACTTTTATTAAAGCCACATCAGAGAATGAAATATGGAGAAAGAGAAAGAAATTCTGGTATTTTTACCTTTGTGTTGTTAGATTATCATTGGTCTATCAGGTTTCATGTGCATTTGATTCTTTAAGTCAAATGCAAAAGTAAAAATGCCAGAAATTATTTCTTCTTTTTCACCATATCTCCAATGACACTTTCATAAAAGTGAAATATGTTAGATGGATGAATGTTTCTTATTTGTTTTTTTATATCGTCATTCTGTCGGATCCTGATCTATATTTGATCCCAACTTATGTATGTTTAAATTATTTTCAGGTGGAGTGTATCTGTAAAGGAACAAAGTGAAAGAGAAAAAACTATTCCTAGCCGACACATTTGCCTTGATAAAGTCCCTCAGAGGATGAAACACATTGGCTAAGAATAGTTTTTCCTCATGTTTTATTTATTTATATATATATATATATATATATATATATGTATGTATGTATGTATGTATGTATTTGTGCATTTAGGCAGCAATCCTTCTTTCATGCACATTTCATTGAATACGACAGACAAGGTGCTCTTATTTAGTTTTTTAAAACAATTTCTCATGCGATCTAATAATTTTTTTTTTTTCTTTTCGGATGATAAATTATATAAAAACTGTCCAAATGTTCTTTTTATCTGAGCGCTTTTATCCATTTTCAAGGATTAAATATTTTAACTGTTAAATAAGAAATAGTTTGTTGTATGTATGTTTTATAAAATCCTTGAAAATGGCTAAATGTATAGCCAAAAGCGCTCAGATAAGAAGAACATTCAGACAGTTTTTATATAATTTATCATCTGAAGAGAAAAAAATTATTAGATCACATGAAAAATTGCATAAAAAAAACTAAATAAAAGCACCTTGTCTGTTGTATTCAATGAAATGTGCACATATATATTACAAAAGTCATCTGTATTTTTAAAACCAAATAGGGGAAAAAAATATTCAAAATGAGGCTGAATGTCCACATCCATTTTTACCCAACGCAAGTTAATTTCTTTTTAGGAGTAAAAAACAAAAATTAAACTACATTATCGTGGAGAGTAATCACCATAAAATCAAGTTTGAGGTTAAAGAGCCAATCCAAACAATCAGTTCTTGAAAGAAAATAATTAAAGAAAGAAAATCTTTATCAAAAAATTTCAACAAAAAAAAAAAAAAAAAAAAAAATTTCTTTTAAAATAAAAAGTAAAAAATGAAAACAGTCCGATAATTATGAACATTTTTTTTTTTTTAACAGGTATCAATTTTTTTTTTTTTTTTTTTACTTCAGAACACACATCTTTGAAGTTAAATAAAATGGTTTGAAAATAAACATGAAATATTAAGTCTTGTCCAAAGTTATGTTCCAGATTCCTGCAACTTAACATAAAGACTGAAAATAACAGCAGCCAACCAAAATTGTTGCGATAAAAGATACAAGAAAAAAAGGACGGAAATAGTAAAAATATTTCACTTTGTAATATATCAAACAATTGGAAGTTGCTAGAATTATATGTAAGATAATGTACAGACAAGAGGTTAAAAGAACAGTTTAAAATGAAAAGAAGAAAGAAAAAAGTGGAAGAAAGAAAAACTAGTGCAAGACAAAACACATCACTAATGACAGGCACACATTACATTTTGGTGAGAAGCATCAGATCTACCAAGAAAAATGCACAAGCAATTTGCATTCAGCAAATAAAATGCAAAAAGTGCCTTTACTCAGGGAATTTTTCAGACTAGCATTGCCACTTTTGTTGTTTTGATCACTATGTTTCAGCTGGTGAACTCTGACCTTCATCAGTTATATTTTCAACTTCCTCTTCTTGATCTCCTTAAATTTTAAAGTGTTAAGGATTCAAAAGATTAGTGCATTAATAACAGTGTGTGTGTGTATGTATGTGTATACATACATATATACACATACATACATACACACACATACACACTTGAGTTTTTTTCTCTTTTTGATCGATTCATTTTTTATGGGTTATCAACCTAAAGGCTATTTAAAACCAGAAGATATTTTTAGATTGTAAGAATTTTTTTTTTTTTTTCGATAATAATAATTTAATGATAATAATTAACCCGCAGCTTGGGGGGGGGGGCAAGAGGTGAATTCACACCTTTCCTAAAGGTATTTGTGTGTAAGTGAATATAACAAACCAAACTGAAATTGAAACACAACTCTGTGATTAAACATTCAGAGCCATTATCTATTACACCACCCACGCTTACATCACCTGGCATTCCAAAATGGTCACCTATCTACATACTGACCTGGCTCAACATTGTTTAATTTTGGTGCTAATATAGGAACTGGTGCTTAATTATGATATGGCTGTAAGTGCTCTTTTGAGGAATCCAAAGGTACCGTGTACAAGAGGAAGATTTTCTCACATTTTCTCAGACATTTTCTTGTGAATATTTTTTTAAATTTTTATCTACAGTAATTATGCCTTATTCTGGATGTGTACATGGCATAACAGCTACTGGTGCAGAAAATAGGACTGGCATATAGAGTTTGAATTCCAACCAAAGACATTGCATTCATTTTCGCACAGATACCCTTGGAAAGATACGAACATATCTCTACTCACTGTCTAGTGGTTGCTAATAGAGCAGACTGAATTCTTTAGCCTTGGTTGGCAACTAGCCTACAAGAAGGACACTTCTGAATTCAAAACCAATCGGGCATGGGGGTTACCAACTCCACCTGATAAAAAAAACTACTTATAGAGAAACCGCAGCAGCACCATCTAGTGTAGTGAAGCTGTGGCACTATACTCCACATTGGATTCTACAGGGATAACATACATACAATTATGCTTTATTATATAAAGATTATGTGTTGCAAACACAACTTTCTTTTTTCTTCAAATTACGGTAAATCTTTAAAAATTTACATTAGCAGAGAATAATTGAAAAGAAAAAGAATTTGTTGGAATACACCCGAAGAAGGCTGGTGATTTGACTGGCTGAAACAATGATCAAAACAATAAAGGAAAAAATACTAGTCAAAATAATCCTCAGAATAATGACAATACTTCCAAACGTCAGGTAATAGCCTGTTGCTGTGTTTATCATGTATCACCACAACTTTGTAATTCATTTGGACTTATACAACATAATACAAACTAGCAGAAAGCGAAACTATTAAACATTATTTCAATGTAACTCCTTAAAAAAAAAAAAATAAAATAAAATAAAAAAAATAAAAATTACAATTTAGGTCACTTAAATTTGGATTTGAGAAACAGAAAAGAAAAAACTCCAGGAATTCATTTGTATTCAATTCTGAAAAAAATAATGTGCAGGTATCATGATTTCTTAATCTAATGCTCTCATCTGATATGAAATTAGTTGGACCGATTCGAAAAGCATAAATAGTAAAGAGAGCAGCTGCTATGTTAGTAATGATAAATAAAATCAGATGCTAATGATGGCAGCCTGCCAATGATTAAAAGCAGAAACATTTAGGACTCGATCTTATTCAAGATAAGTGAGGCTGTTTATTGCACAATAACAATTGATGTAGAATTAATATCAGTTTAAAGAATTAATAATTTGGTGGAAAAAAAAATGCTTGTTTCGCTTAAAATGAACTCTTCAAACAAGCTTGGGTTATCTCCCTTGTGCAAGCAAAAATCTGGACAACAATGCAATAGTTTCAATTTCAATTTGCATTTATTTTAGGATCTTTGCATTAAAAAAAAAAAAAAACAGAGGCAAACACTATAATACCAAATTTAACAGAATTTAGGATTAAAGTGTTAAAAAGAATTTAATGGGATCAAAATGGGTGAAAAACGGTTTAATGTAGCCTGGAAAGAAGATGAGACGTAATATCATTTAATAAGCTATAATTTCTTCTCTCTTTGTTTTTTTTAAAGTCCAAAAGTCCAAATAAAATGACAGAGTTAGTGAGATATTCATCTCAAAGAAAGAAAAAAAGCAAACAAAAACAAGGTTAATATTTGCAACTGATCATAATAGAAAAATGATTTTAACTATTGACAGCATTAATAGATTTTTGACAAAAGAAAAAAAAAACATTAACGATTTTCGAAAACATAAAATCTTATATTCTTCTTAATGATTACAAAGTGAAAAAAATTTAATTTATTCAACAATTTTCCCCTTTGCAAACCTCCAAGAATTTTATAAGTTTTGTGTCTATGGGCTTTTCAGTGTTTCTTTCCAGTAATTCATTTACTGGCTAAGTGATTGCTCCAAATTGGTCATAGAGTCCCAAAGTCATAGCATACAAATGTAATGTTGCTTTGATTTGAACCCCATTCAATGAAATCAAAAATTTAATATTCTTCAATAATTTTGGAAAGGCTATCAATACTGTCAAGAAATGTCTCTGAAGGAAATATAAGAATTGACAAAATGGAGACCCTCCCCCCATCCGCCAGCCTAAAGAATTACACAGAAATCACAAAAGACGCAGTCACTATACACAGAGAACAAAAAGAAATGCACACAATTTTACCCCTTAAAACATAACTGAATAAGCAATATATATGGAAATGAAGGCAACAGGCTCATATAAACACAAAACAATAATATATATATATATATATATATATATATATATATATAAGACATTTTTATGTTTATACATTCTTTTTATAGATACAAATATTTAAGTAAATGCTCTGTTTTATAATAAACAGTATTTATAACATTTACTGGCCTGAATGTCCGAGAAATTTTCATAGAAAATATTAGTCCTCCATCAGGAATCGAACCTGTATCCTATACGGAACCATCATTTAGCCCAATGTGCTTTAACCGATTGAGCCACAGTGTAATCGTTCGGTTAGCAAGGTCAATTTTACTGCTTTTAAACTTCAATCTTCCATGAATCTGTCACGTACATTCATATCTGCTCAAAGCGTATCCAAATGTAAACAAATGACGTCACACATTATGAAATGGACAAAGTCCGACAATTATTTTAAGACATTTTTTATGTTTTATGAAAAAGAATGTATAAACATAAAATGTCTTAAAATAATTGTCGGACTTTGTCCATTTCATAATGTGTGACGTCATTTGTTTACATTTGGATACGCTTTGAGCAGATATGAATGTACATGAGAGATTCATGGAAGATTGAAGTTTAAAAGCAGTAAAATTGACCTTGCTAACCGAACGATTACACTGTGGCTCAATCGGTTAAAGCACATCGGGCTAAATGATGGTTCCGTATAGGATACAGGTTCGATTCCTGTCGGAGGACAAATATTTGCTATGAAAATTTCTCGGACATTCAGGCCGGTAAATGTTATTAATACTGTTTATTATAAAACAGAGCATTTACTTAAATATTTGTATCTATAAAAAGAATGTATAAGCATAAAAAATGTCTTAATATATATATATATATATATATATATAAATAAATAAATAAAGAGAGATAAGCTTTAGCAGCAGCAACTGAGGGTAGCAGTGAATGTTGGCATCATCATCAACATGGCAACAGCAGTAATAGCACAAATAGTAGTAAATACTAGTTATAACAGTAGTAATAATTATACAATACAAGAGCATGCAGTAACAGCATCTACAAATGGTACCATTTCAAAAATGTTAACTACAATGGATAATCTAGGGTTTGGTGATGCCTTACTTGTGACTCTTTGTGGTCGCCATCTTTCCTGAAGGCTGTTAGCAATGTTTTCAGATTGGCCTGTGGTTGCTTGGATTTCAAGGTAGGGGAGGATGGTAGTAGAAGAGTCTTCATTTTGTTGCTAGCCTGCACGAAACGGATGGCAGGATATATATATATATATATATATATATATATATATATATATATATTATATACATACACACACAGGGTGTCCCCAAAAAATTGACATCTTTTGACTGGATTTATCTCAATAAGAATCTACTAGGAAGATGGAGATTGGGCGTGCCAGTGATAATGACAGTGTGCTGATGAAATGGGCACCACATTTACCCGACTTGACACTTTGTGATTTTTTTTTTTTAAAAAGTACAGGTCTGTATCCTCCTTCTTCCTACAAGCCTAGAGGAAGTAAAGCAGAGATTCACTGAAACGCAAGACATGTTACAGTATGTTTGGCAGGAGCTGGACTAACAACTTGTGTCATGTCACAGTGGCTGGGCATATTCAACATTTGTGAAATCGGTTATAAAATTTACATCTCTTTGAATATCTTGTTCGAATTTTGATAAATAAATCTTTTATGGTTCAACATGAAGCCTATTTAATTTTGTTCGCCTGGGACATGTTACTCAGATATTCACATTTTAAATGATGTCAAATTTGGGGGGGCACCCTGTATATATGAATAAGGTATATTTAGGTAGCATGTATTCATCCAAACAAGTTCAATTAAAAAGAACTGACAAAGTCTGTTTCATTTTTTAATGTATTTTTCTAATTTCCAAATAAGGTGTTAAGTACGATGTTTGAAATTGTGGATAAACTATCTTAAGTTCATATTGTGTTCTTGTTTTGTTCAATTACTTTTGACCATTGCAGTCATTTTCAAGAACCAATGTGGTGTCTGTCTGGTAGTTACAATTCCTTTGTTTACATCCATGTATTGGTGGTCCCAATAAACCGTGACACATGACATCAACAGACTATTTTGAACTTTCTAAAGAATACCAGGATAGGATGTAGACAAAGGAATTCTAACTACCACACAGACACCACATTGGTTCTTGATAATGACTCATTCTGACTGTATC
Organism: Acanthosepion esculentum; assembly: GCA_964036315.1. Classification (NCBI taxonomy): domain Eukaryota; kingdom Metazoa; phylum Mollusca; class Cephalopoda; order Sepiida; family Sepiidae; genus Acanthosepion; species Acanthosepion esculentum. Next base: position 70,352,627 of record OZ038511.1, on the reverse strand, counting down.
AAACATTCATAAAAAGATGATGTCACACTTACAAGAATCAAAATTCTTCCTCCAAAATGCCAAGAAGTACACACTGTCAAACATCTTTTGATTAACTGCAAAAAACTGGCACCTATACAAAAATACAATGTACCCAAAACTTAGGGCCCTCTTTGAGAGTGTCAAATCCAAAGCCATTCTAGAATTCTTAAAAGTAACAAAACTCTATCCCAAAATATAAAAAAGATAACTGAATAAATATCTGGCTACAAAATGTAACTAAAACCGAATTACATCTACACCTTTATATAATAACATCTTATGAAAGAATTTGTCTGAAAATAAACACAAAATAAAAACAAATCTTAGAACTACTCGATTCGATGCAAAATGACCTTTGTGGTTGTTGTGCAGGTAAAATAACTCGTCTAAATCTAAATCTTGATAATGATATTGATGGTCAAAAGTACTTGAACAAAAATAAAATATGAACTTTGGACAGTTCACCCACAACTTTGAGCACAATACTCAAGTGCTTATCCAAAAATTAGAAAAATAAAATTTAAAAAAATGAAACAGACAGGCCTTGTCTGTTCCCATTTTAATCGAAGTTGTTTGTATGTATTTATGGATGGATGGATATATACATATATCTGAGGTAAATCTATGACAAAGTGGAAAAAGTTTTCTTGTCATGCATTTCGTCCTTTAGGACTTCATTGAACTAAATTTGTTATGTTGGTGCAGTTACACATGCGCACAGATGAAGGACGCTGGGAATTTTAAGTTTTAAAATTTAAAAAAATTGTCTAGAGAACGCCTTGATCACAAGGTTATCTACAGTAAATTTGCTCCCTGGCTCTTACAACATTTCACCATTCCCGGCACTTCTATTATCACAGTGTAGAATACCTAATGACAAAATTGACGGAAAGAAAAAATCTAAATGAAATCAGATTAAAAAATTTAAAAAAAAAATTTTTTTAAAATTATTTTCGAAATTTAAAATTCCCAGCATCCCTCATTTGTGCGCATGTTTAGTCACACCAACATCACAAATTTAGCCTGAAAGGACGAAATGTGTCACAAGATTTTTCCCACTTTGTCATACATTTTTCCATGATACATAAAAATATTCTTTTTATATATATATATATATATATATATATATATATATATATATGCAAGTTTAATAACTTTGTTGAGGAGGAAAGTCAAATTTAATACAACAATACAACCAAACTTTGCATTTCTATTATCCCCTAATTAATTCCAAGGATAAGGCTGAAGATTTAGGGACAGATTAAGAATCAAAGAATATCCCACTGAAAACCTTCTCTTACGCCTCTCGATTCTAATTTTTAATGCCCAACAAAAATCAAAGCAATTTTCTCACAAATATATTAAGATTAATTTGCATCCGCATATTTTCATAAAATTAAAATAGACAAATTATTTACCAATAAATCCTTATCTTATATTCTATATTAATCTTCAAAAGAAAATTTTCTTAATATACAGTGATTTACTGAGACTACTGTTCTCATCTTGGTGGTCTCATCATTCTGGCTGTTGGACCCTCCACCAGCCTTTGTGGGTGAAAAGACATGAAATGAACAGTCGTCCTAGTGAATCAATATATAATAATGATAATTCCTCATGTCAAAAAAAATTCAGATGAAAACGTATTTTTTAAATATAAGTTTATAAAATGTCTCCAAGAAAAATAACTTGGTTATTAGTCATGCTGATAGGATTTGAAGCTAATTTGTATTACGTCTTTTTAGTGTGTTGAAATAAATAAATAAATAAAAAGGATTAAAAAGGAAAAGTCTTGTTCTAATTTAAATTTTTATCGGTTTAAAATTTAAAATCAATCAATTTAAATCAGTGCAAAATACAAGTGCAGCATTGGGACATATGAAGGCCAATGTGTATGATTTTGTTCTTAATCTTGAGTAAATCAGCTTAGGCCACTCGTCAAAATGGTTAAAAGCTATGAAAGAATTAACTTCTATTCATATACCATAACTGTTATGTTTGCGTGAGTTCTGAGGACCGAGCAATGCATTTGTTGATTGGAAATAATTACCAAGAACGTTTTTAGGTTTACAGCATTTTATTAATCACTAGATAAACTGAGTTAATACTACTCTACAAAAGAATTAGTGAAATATGGAGAGACGTTTGCCACACGTGTTCCGGGTAGTCCGCCATCTTGGATCTCTCTCTCTGTATTGCCACACGTGACGTCTGACGTCACGATGTCCAAAGCAAGTGGGATAACTCTTACAATACTTTGGAGTTATCTCCCTTTATGTTTCCTTCCAACAATAACAAAACATAAGCAAGAAACCTAAAAATTGTAAAAAGACAAGGCTTGAAACTCTGACTCAAAATTAGGCAGAGGATTTCAATAATTAAAAACTGATTTATCTTTAACATCAAGAATATAAAGAAAATGCATTGTTCACATTTGGTGGCCTATAAAACCCACTCTCCATGCCCTCCATCAAAAAAGGCCTAAAAATATCTCCCATGTCTTGTATACAAAGTTGAGGTACATAGTATCTAAGGTTACCCCAGGATGCTGTAGGCTACCAGTACTTTCACCTAGCCTCACTCCATAATACTGTAATATTAAATATAAGTGGAAAAGAGGGAGTTGTATACCATTAAATACTGTAATTTAGTCTTGAAAGAAGGGTGGTTATTCTCTCTGGGAGAAATCAAATAAATGTAGAATGGGATGAAGGTTTGTGTTAAGTATAGAACAAGGTTATTTTTGTTTAGCAGTATATCAACATTTATGGTTTAATTTATCCAGAAATCTAAATATTTTGTGCATACTTTTTTTCTTATTTTTGGAGATAATGGTTTAGTGATACAAGTTTTACTAATTAATCCATAGCTGAGGGGGAGAAGAGAAGGATTCATACCTTTCCCTTTTGCATGTAAGTGAATATAACAAACTCAATTGGAATTGAAACTCAGCTCTTTGATTAACAATTGCGAGCTATTATGCATTACACCACCCACACATCCTACCTTACAGTACCTGGTATTCCCAAGTGGTCACCCATCTAGGTACTGACCAGGTTTGATGATGCTTAACATTTAGCACTCTGCATTATTAAATATTACTTCTCTTTCTACTGCATTCTTTTTTAAGGCCTTTCAATTGCAGTATCCTTATTGTTCATTTCACTCAAGGTTGTTTTCTGTTGCCATAGCAGGATATGACAACACAATTATGAAATTCAAACACAATATTGTTCAGGGACAAGAGTCACCTTCGGTGGCAGGATGAACTTTTTGTACAGCAAATGAAATCACAGAGTGTTAACTTTGGTGATCATATGAGAACCAGTGTTTCAACAGGATGTGGCCATAAGCCCTTTAGTACAAGGGGACTGAAAATCAGGTAAATATGTTCAGGTGAGAAAGCCGTACTTTTCACCTAATATAGGTGCAAAATTATTGTTTCTCAGTTCTTTCATACGATCTAATTATTTGGCAAGTTAAGGCTTTCTTTTGTTTATTACAAGATACAGGCATTGTTTTTATCTCATCACTTGTAGGAGGCAAATTCCATACTTGCTTTAACTGCAGTTAATTTCAACTTACATATGAAAAAAGAAATTTAGCTTCAAAACAGAGCAAAAAATAATCTTTTGCATAGGGATGATCAGTCAGATACCTGTAAGACTTACAATAATCAAAGTAGCCACTTTTATATTTTAAAAAAGACTGCCTTAGAGTACATTTTATTTACTAGTATAAGACTAGTAAAAAAAAAAAAAAAAAAAAATATTCATATCTGGATCAGCACTGCTGCCTGAAATCAAAGTAACTCCTACCAAAGATCATCACAGCTTCTAGTTTGGATGAGAGTGTAGGATCTGTTTTATTCCCTCGGGTGTGTTCCCATAATATGAAGCCGAGTCATAGTAATATTTTCAAGCAGCTTACAGCCTAGTGACAAACAGAGCGGCAGTGCCTCCCCCACTGCACCAAAAGTAGCAGGGGTGGAGTTTCCGGATACCTGTGTTACAGTGGTCACGGGGGTTGATACACACTGTATGGACATACCACATGAAATTGACCACATATCTTACAGATGGAAGATCAAAGGGTAATATGCTATACTGTTTGAAAAGTATTACACACAAATATACATATATGGATACACATTGCAGTGTGTGTGTGTGTGTGTGAGACTTTTTACCAAGTATTGTAATTTTGTGACCCCCATTAATTTTCCTCCTTTGGAATCTGACTGGAATTCTATATTCAATTTGCAAGAATAATTTATAAATCAGACAATCTCTCTCTCTCTTTAGAGGCCTAATATTCTAGGTGGATACCCCTGCCACCTAAGTTTTCTCCATGGTTAAATGCAAGAAAGAAATTCCTCTTGCCCACTCTCAAATGAAAAAACATCATTGTTCACCTCAAAATTCATGAGTGGGCGAAGAAAATAAGTTTGGTTATTTTAAGTCTGACCAATAATCAGAAAGGAATGTGATGAATATATTTCTCTGCCTTTTAAACAAATTCATTCCGAAGGACTGTCAGAATGATGGACAGCTTGAATTTTATTATTAAACATTAAGATTCTTATTTTCTTTTAAATGTATTTCCAATTTGGGGAAAAAAAAAGGAAAAAAGATCTTTACTTTATTCAGATGTTCATTCAAATAGTTTGGTTTAGTTTGTTTAGTTTTATGGAATATCAACCTCAATGGGTCATTTAATGCCAACAGGTTTTTTTTTTTTTCCTGATAAGATTTTTTTTTGTCAAAAATCTATTTCTGGTAATATTTTTTTCCTCAAAAATGTATAGCTGGTAATATTTTTTTTCCAAAAACGTATTGCTGGTAATATTTTTTTTTTTCCTTCAAAAATTCATTTCTCGTAATAGTTTTTTTTACAAAGTATTTCTGGTATTAAAACCTATTTTTACACTTTCATAATGCTTTTTTACCTCAGTTTCGGGGTTAACTATTTGCCCATAGCTGGGACCCTAACAGGTGCTACCACCGCGGGTCAGGGTGGACCTGGGAACACCAGCAATTAAGAGGTGGTTCCACGCTCATCAAAACCTCCTGATCAGAGGCCTTGCTGCTGGACGTAGTTTATCATCTTACCCTGGACGCGGATGTAGTTTATCATCATACCCAGGACGCTCATTCAAATAGTGTTAGATCTTCATTCCATTGAATAAAGATAACACAGTCATGAAATATAATGTCACCTGAAGTCGATGAAGTCTTACTGAATTCTCAGCATCCGTATATATACTATTTGCACAAATCCAAGTCATATGCTGGAGAGGTGTGTTCATTTCCACAACACCTACCTTTTTAGATATGCATTTTCTTCAGTCGATACTTTTTCCAACGGGTCCACTTCCAATATTCCGGTTGAATTACATTTCTGCTTACACTTGCGTATATTAGTTTTAGAAATAGTTACTTCAAAAGGTATCAAAGTATGTCCATCAGTGAATTAAATCATACTGGTTGCTTATTCTGTGCATCACTAAACCTGAATTGATTTGTCTTCTATGTCGAAATTGTTGCCCTTCAACAATGTACATCATACTATCAAAGGTATTGAATAATTTTTCCTTCCTGTCAATTTTCTTTCTGGCCTTAAAGCATTTAAAGAAGAATTTATCACTGATCTTAAAGGATCTAATAGTTTCAAATTATTGAATTTTGTTTTTACTCCCTGGCAGTAATTTGTCAAAAATGGATCTAACTTTCCTAGCAAACATGAGCTCTGCAAGTGACATTTGCATTTGACATAATTTGATTTATATTCAAAAATTCTTGTAGTGCCATTTCTTCAGCTTCCAAACATTTAGTTTTCCTTAATGCCCTTTTAAAGATATCAACAAACCACTCAACTGGATCATTAAACCTTGGATGATAAATCGACATTGACAAATGTCCAACCACATAGTTTTTGTAGAAATTTTTAAACCCACTAGAAGTAAATTGAGTTCCATTATCAGATACCACACTGTCAGGTAATCCAAACCTTGCAAAAAGTTCATATAAGAATTTAAGCATTACTGCGGTAGTAGGTATAATATCACTACCAGTGTCCGATTAAAATCTCACTGTAGTGTTATTCATTTTTACTGTCGCAAATTTTCTATTATTTGAACTTTTCAGGGGTTTTTTTTTGCTGGTAGAACTACTTTCAGCAAATTAATTTGTGTATTTCTTTTGCTTTTCAACTTGCAGTACTTTCTTTTGGGACCATTTTCCCACAATTAAAACATTTTTGGTTTTTAAATAGTCTTTTCTGAAATTAAGCATACCACAGCCACAGCATGGGTTAATTTGGTAGTATTTTTATTTCAGATATTTCTTTTGGTACTACTGTCTTTTTTCAAACTACTTGTACTTCTGATGTGCCATTTTATTTGATTTTTGATCTATCGTACTTTAAATTGACAATTTTTTTGGCACCATTCCACAACAGTCTGTATCATTAACTTTGAATCCTGTTCAATTTTTGTAAGGATTTGAGAGCATATTTCCGTATTTGATGTTAGACCTTTAAGAAAAATTAGACATTTAAATCTGGGGATAGTTCATCCAGTTTAAATTTCTCACACTCACAGTTGATTATAATATATGTGACAAAATCTTCATCTTTAGTAAGGTTCATACACTACCAACAAGTGAATTGTTTTCACAAAATCTTTTTGATAATATCAACACTGCTTCATTAAATGACACTTTTTCTGGAGGTAAAATAAAACTCAGATATTTTTCATGTTCAGCAGTCTACACCAGTGAGCAAAATAAAGAGTTCAGTTTGACATTCCAACCACCTGAAGAAGGCCAGAGCGTACAACAACCGAAACGTTGTAATAAATATGGCGACAAAGATGAGGACAATGGACCAAATAATGTAAATAGTGTACATAATACCTCATCTCAGAAATATAGACAGATACTGAAGGGCCGTAACGTAATAAATATGGTGGCAAAGATGAGGGCAGTAGTCTGAATAATGTAAATAGTGTACATAATACCTCATCTCAGAAATATAGACAGATACTGAAGGGCCGTAATGTAATAAATATGGCGGCAAAGATGAGGGCAGTAGTCCAAATAATGTAAATAGTGTACATAATACCTCATCTCAGAAATATAGACAGATACTGAAGGGCCGTAACGTAATAAATATGGCGGCAAAGATGAGGGCAGTAGTCCGAATAATGTAAATAGTGTACATAATACCTCATCTCAGAAATATAGACAGATACTGAAGGGCCGTAACATAATAAATATGGCGGCAAAGATGAGGGCAGTAGTCTGAATAATGTAAATAGTGAAAATAATATTGGTTGTCTTGACAATCCTTTAAACATTCAGTAAAAATATAAAAATGGATATTTACAATTTTATTCCTGAGGCACTTTATGGTACCTGGACAACATTTTTTTTTTAACTATAATAAGGCAATCAATCAGCAGAAAATTTTATTTTTCTGTACAAGACTAGTCTTATCACTTCGTTCATTACAAGGGCACGCCAGAAGGATTATATGTGTGGGGTGGATTTTTTTTCCAATTTGGAAATAGATGTGTAGTGGATTTTCTTGTCTTTAGGATGAGGAGTAAATACAAAAAAAAAAAAAAAATGAGTATTTCTGCAGGTTCTATAAAATACATACATTTTGACTCCTTTTGAATGTTTCATGTTCTACAAGATAAAGGTGCTATAAAGAATAACAACCAGAAGTCAGTGAAAAACTAATATTAAAACAAAAAACAAACTCAATCATAAAGCAACAAGCAAACATCAAGCACTGACATGAAATCAGAGTTCAGAGTTCAAGTTGGGGAAAAGAAGCAAATGATTCTATACCAAACTGATCCTTGACCTCTTGTCTGTCTTTAAAAAATGACATTAAAAGTGATAAGACCCCTCTCTGCCTTCCGTCAACTGACAATATTGAATCCATTGCTAGAACAGCTGCTAAGAAAGTTGGTTCACTGTGTCATGCGAGACAATTTTTGTCTCAAGAATCTATCATACATATCTGTATGTCTATCATTCGTGCATGATTAGAATATTGCTGCCACTTATAGTCCGGTGCCTCTGCTATTTAGCTGCTTCTTGATAAAATCCAAAGAAGAATCAGCAATATTACTGGTCCTGATCTGGCAGCTCAGCTTCAGTCACTTTCCCACTGCCATAAGGTTGCTTCTCTCTGCCTTTTCTATAAATACTTTCATGGTGATTGTTTGGATGAGCTCTTTGCTATGGTACCTAGACTTTATGAATTTAAGTGCAGTACTAGACTGGTGTCGAGATCTCATCAATTTAAAGTTGAGCTGGCTAGATGTAGGTGTAATATCTACGCTAACAGTTTCTTTTCTCTGACTTCTCACTTGTGGAACTCCCTTCCGGCTCCATGCTTTCAGGCCAACTTTAATCTTCAACAATTGAAATGCAATGCCATCGCTATCTACTGTCCTCCTGATAACTCTTTTCTCTTTCCACTCATTATTAATGTTTCTGTTCCTAATTCTGGCACACCCTGTAACCCTTTGTGTCTTAGTGGCTTTACTGCCTTGCATGGGGTGATACCAATTAAAAATAAAAAATACTTGAATATTACCATTTTGCACAAATGCCAATTTTTGAAATTTGTAAGTTTTTCAATATGTTGGAAAAGTCACAAAAATCTTACATATTATTTATGTATATTTAGTTAAAGATCTAAATTACTGTTAAGAGTGAAAAATTAGTAACTTTTTCTTTAATAAGATTTCTCAAATATTTAGTCTGGTAGATAAAATCAAAATAAACAGTGTCTACTCAAATAAGGGTAACCACTAAAAATAATATTTAATGGTGTTATATATATATATATATATATATATTTGTCATCCACAGACAGACTGTTTCGCTGTTTCACAGCTGATCAGTGTGGCTAGACGTCCGGTTGCCTCTAGCTAGGATCGAAACCTGACTGAATTTGCGTCAGTCGGAACTTCTACCAGTAAGCCGTCGGCACACGGCAGGGATTAAGGTGAATTTTAGCGTGTTTATTTTTAGATTTAGATAAACACACAGTGACTGACAGTGACTCAATTCTGCCGAAGAGTCGTGCAATATTAGCTTAAATAGTCACTGTTTACAAACTCACACCTCAAACCAAAGAGCTCAACCGAAATTAATTTTTCAGGAGCCTATATATATATATGGGGAGCTACAAAATTATATTAATGCAGTAAAAAGAGACATACAAAAAGTAGAAGAATAGCCAAATGAGATGTGGGTAAAACAAAAGAAAAGAAAAATCTAAGAAGTTAACCGTTTATCATTCTTCAGAGTTCAATTAAGGAAGAAAAAAGATGTGAACAACAATTAAAATATACAAGTTACTTTAACATTTTTTATATCTTTTTTTGTTTTTCCTCTTTATTTTCTTCTTGCATTGCTTTTAGTATATTCGTTTTCACTATAATAATACAACTTAATCTGTTAGAGCACTCAAAAGTAATTTGATAAGCATTTTTGTAATGTGTCATCATTCAAATATTATACAAGCATACAAGAGGAATTGTTATTACAAAATGAAAAAAAAAAAATTGGGGGTGTGCTAAATAGCAGAAATGTTGGGTGGTTGATTTTGCCTAGCAGCATATCAACCTCTATGAGTAGAAATGTATATTTACTTGTAAATAAGTGTCTGGAAAACAACTTTGTCAATCCCATTTTGAACAATTCCAGCCAAACTTGATAATTTGCATTTTTTTTATTTTCTTTTTTTTTTTTAAATCAGGTCTACCTGGAGTTTTTCAAAAAGGTAAATACTCAAGAAATTACTTTTCATTGGATAAGATTATTTCATTATGAATTAATAATAAAAGACATTTTGAACTACTTTAAACTTTAAAAAAATGAAAATGATTTCAACACTGCATCAATTTTTCTTTGTTGGATAATACATTTTCTTTGTTGCTTTTGAAGTCGGATTCAAATTTTAAATGAAAGTTCCAACTCTTTAAAAGCGGGAATTATGGAAACTGATTTTTCAAGATCATTTTACATCAAACAATTTTTTTTTTGTTTTTAAATAACAAGTCCCTTCAGGATATTGGCAATAGTAGCTCTCCAGTTTTTTTCTGTAAACAATGTATTGTAATATTACTTGGGAAATATTGTCGAGTGGTTTCCAAATGCTTTCTCCAATGTTTTGAATTCAATGTCATCATTCACCTCAACTGCTTGCCAACCAAGGCTAGAAAGTTAAGTCTGCACTGCTATTTAACTCATAGCTGATGGAAAAAGAGAAGCAGAATTTTGTCTTTCATGAAGAGGATCAGGGAGGAGAAGTGAAGACAATCTCAGACAGAACGAGAGCTCAGCAATTCCATTTTCTGCACTGATAACCATTCATCCACCTGGAGGTTTTGGTCGGTAAAGTTGCAAAATATGTAAAATTGTCTTATTTAAATTAACTGCTTTTTCAGAATAACTGTTTGGAATTCTGATTTTCTGAGATTGTTTCATAATTTCTAAAACATTCACAAAAAAGTTAATAGTAATGTGGAACAGTCAGTTTTCCCAAGTAATATTCTCCATATACAATCACGTTAATTAACCAAATTGTTCAATAGATGAGTAATTGAAATCTATATCAATAGCCTAGTTGATTAAAGCACTGGTTTGTGAATTTGGCAACATAGTAATTGTGATTTCAATCTCTGTACCGGGCAGTGTGTACTTGGACTCAGTGGAAACAGGGCAAGCAATAATAGGGCAGTACTAAAAAAAGAAAAAAAAAGGAGAGAGAGAGAGAGAACTAGATATCTCTAGACAAGGGCAGTGGAACAAGAACAGGCTACACTTGTAGATTAAATGAAGGTTTCAGGTCAGAATTCCCTGTAGGTTTCCTGGGTTGACATATACCTGATGAAGGCTGGAGGGCACAATGGCCAAAATATTATGAGAACGACAACAAAGATGAGGACAATAAATTCAGACATAACATATCAAGAAGTAATCTATTCAAAAGCTACATCCAAAGTTCGTATAAAAGCACATAAAAAATGAAAAGTACACAAATTAAATAACAAATACATAAATACATACACAAGAACAACTAGATGAATGCCGAAATAAAGCAAGAAAATCCAGCACTATTGTATCCTTTCCACAGGGAGTATTAGCTCTAAGCCAGCATTCCCCAACTACCAGTCTGTGGACTAGTACCAGGCCAATGACCATTTGGTACCAGGCCACACAAAAAGAAAAAAAACATCCCGTCACCCCATTTTATTGACCATCGTAGTTTTTTTTATTATGTCTTGTTATGCGTGACTGACCAAAGCACCTGGAAAATTTTTCTTGCATGACACTGGTTCATGGTGCAAAAAGGTTGAGGACAGCTATTCTAATGTCATCATACAACTGTTTGGTTTTTGCTTAATTTATTGATTCACTTATATAGGGTGTGGCAAGAATAGCCCCCACATATATTTCTGCCATACCCTATATAAAGAAAGACATTAGTTAAATGAAGACATGATTGCAACAAATGTCTTACCATTATGTTGGAGGTATTTGTGAGAGGTATTTCTGCTGCATCCTATACTATCAGGGGCAATTTCTTTTCCTTTAATCCAAAAAGTAAAATTTTCCAATTATTCAATAAAAATTGTTTTTGAGCATCGTACAGATTATTGATTCTGCCATTCCATACTCAGCAACAAGTTTGTTTTCTTGTCCACTTCAAGGTATAGAAACTATTTCCTTCTTAGTTTCTATGCAAATTGACTTTCTCACGTTTTTAGTATTAAAATATATATATATTACTACTACCAGCAAGCAGAAACATTTTTTTTCTCCTGATGATGGCCATGTTGGCCGAAACTAGTCAAGGAATCTAAATGAAATAATAATAATAATAATAAAAACGTAAGAATATTAATCTACAACCCAGTATGTCTGAAGATTTTAATTAATTTTTTTAATCATTTTTATCGTTCAAAATATATATATATATATTATAGTAAAAAAAGAAGAACAGTAAGATATGTAATCTGGTGTTCTTATTGATATTTTTACAAAACAGTGCTCGATGTAAATTTACAGAGCATAAATATTATAAATTAACCGATTTAAAAATATGGTTTAAAATATTTTTAAATCAGCTTATATATATATATATATATATATATATATATATATATATATATATATAAAGAAAGAACGGTAAGGTATAAAATCCGGTGTTCTCATAGATATTTTTATTTTTACACAATAGTGCTCAATGTAAATTTACAGAGCATTAATATTATAAATTAATTGATTTAAAATATGTTTTTTTCGCTACACAGTGATACCATGTTTCAGAAATGGAAGCTAAAGCTTTGAATTTAATTTTGTTATTAAACCAAAGACATTAGTTCCATTTCCTCGTCAAGCGTCCATTTCTGAAACATGGTATCACTGTGTAGCGAAAAAAACATATTTTAAATCAATTAATTTATAATATATATATATATATATATATATATATATATATATATATATATATATAAAATAAAACATGAAAAATTTGCAAACTAGCTTCATATCATATGATATGAAATGAGTAGAATATGGAGACTGAGTTGGTGTTGAGGATCCTCCCAGTCACTTAAATCCATATGTAGTTCAATTGCAGGTATTCAAATTTCTGCTCTTTGAGCAAATTTAATTTTCTTAGGGGGGGAAAAAAATTGTTATTCAATTTGTTTAGCAAACTGTTCATCCCACTGTATAAAAAGGACTGTCAGAATTATCATTTACAAGGGAAAAAAAACAAAAAAATTAAAACAAATTATGGGTAACCAAGACTTGAAGGAACAAAACTTTTTAGTGCAAAAGAAAACAAAAGCAGGACAAGTTGAGGCCAAGAAGCAAACAAAAGAAAGAACACATCCAAATACATTTGCAGTCAAACGGTGTGGGTTAAGAGATCCAGATCATAAAGAAACTAATTATTTTGCATGTTTGAAATGATCACAATGTGAGCAGGCAATTTAAATGTACCATAAAAGTACATTCCTTTTTCCATATACCAACACTAAGTGAAGTACAATCAGAAAAATTACTTTTTAAATTCAATCAAAGAGCTAAAAAGTCATGCACCAAAAGAAATGCCAGATCATTTCTAGTTTTAAATTCTTGCAACCAACTTTTATTTTTTTTTGCCAATAATCTAAAACTTTTTCTTAAAATGTTTAATGACCAGAAATTGTATGTTAACAAAAAAAATCTCCTAAGATTTTAAATAACAAATTTTAAAATATTTTATTAACTACTTTACCTATACTATGGAAATGATACAACTTTGAAGTAATTTTGTTATTACATTTATATTTCCTGTGTAAGTATTCTAGTATTTTTACCTATACAATAAATACTATTGCTGCATATAAGAAAGGATTCTGCATTTTAAAATAATTAAAATTAAAAAAAATATCCCAATAAGCTAATATAAAGCAAGAACCATAAGCAGCTTGATCAATCTGGAATGTTATTGATCCTGAGCTAGCAGCTCAACTTCAGTCACTTTCCTTCTCATGTAACAGTTCCCCTGTGCCTTTTCTATAAAAATTTTCATGGAAATTGTTCTATTGAGCTTTCCAATTCCAAGCCATTACCCCACCCACACATTCAAGCTTACAGCTCCTGGTATTTCCCATTCTGTCACCTATCAAGGCACTGACCAGGCTCAATGTTACTTAACTATGGTGATCTAGGAGAACTGGTGTTTCAACATGATGTGGCCATAATACTCCTATACTTCTGATACTCAATATGACTAACTATATGATTAGTAGAGCGAATGAAAGTTTTGATGTATTTGACTATTAAATCCTACCTATGATATAGCAGCATCATATAGATATATAGATATATATAAGTACCTACCAACGATATCGAAGCATAAGCTAATATATATTTTACTAAGATATTTACATTCAGTTATGAAAACATTTTGAGAAGTTTTAAATTTCTGCCAAGTTTGACAAATTTTCAAGCCCCAACCACGGCAATCTTGAAACCTATCTAAATATACAGTATTTACATTAGTCGGACTATTGTCCTCATATTTGTCACAACGTTTCGGCCGTTGTACGCTCCGGCCTTCTTCAGGTGGTTGGAATTTTGAACTGAACCCTTTATTTAGATCACTGGGGTAACACGAGGGGAAGTAGAAAAATCAGGCGTGGCTGACCACATATGGAGAGAGAAGGGAGATCACCGTCCCCTGTGGGATCATGTTGAGATCATAGACAGGGAACACCATTGGAAAATTCGTAAACTTAAGGAATCAGCACATATGCTAGGCCACAAAAATCTCCTGAGTCGACCAAGCATAGAAATAAATACAATATGGGAACCAGTAATAAGGAGTGCCAGAGAAAAGCAATGATAACAAAGTTGCAATATGAGCTCTGGTAAAAACATGCAATGATAACAGCAAAAATTGCAATATGAGCACGGGTAAAAAATGATTGCTGAAAAAATTAGGTTTATAATACCCAGAAAATCATACCTCAAGGACACATGGCACAGTGGATAAAGGCGTTGGTTAGATCCAGTGACAGACCCAAAAAGAGTGTGAGTTCAATACCCGGTTAAGGCAGTGGAGAACTTTCAGAGGGAAAATTAGCAGGAGATAACTGATAACTGACATCCATCAAACATGGCACGTGGAACTAGAACAGTCTACCCCAGTGATCGAAATAAAGGGTTCAGTTCGAAATTCCAACCACCTGAAGTAGGCCGGAGCGTACAACGGTCGAAACGTTGTGACAAATATGGCGACAAAGATGAGGACAATAGTCCGACTAATGTAAATACTGTACATAATACCTCATCTCATAATAATAATACTGTACATAATACCTCATCTCAGAAATATAGACAGACTATCTAAATATATTAAGAAAAAAAAAATCAAACTGTTCTTGAGAAAATGACAAGCTAATTAATTAGTTTTAATTGTTGAGCATGCATAAAACTAAGATTTACAACATGCTAAAAAGTCTTCAAAGCAGTGTTATTAATCGACTTTTGACAAATTTCATATTCAACAAACACAAACACCTACCCAAACAATTTGGATTAATTGTAAGAAACTAAAAAACATACAATCAAATTCATATCATCCTTTTTCCAAGTTTACAAACACACATCATAGATGCCTTCTCTATTTTGGAGAAAAGTAATTAGCCAAGAGTTATTTGTGCTATTAAACCCCTACTTGATGCTATTTTTTTTGTTTCTACTATATTTCAGCCAATTCATTTGTACAGCTTTCTTCTGGCATCATCATCATGAGTCCCACAACCATGTGTGGTCAAAGGGTCACTTCACAGATGACTATATGTCCAGTTCACTCCATTTATCTGGGTTGAAAACGACATATGTGTGTCCATAGTAGTTGACCACTTCTTTATTTTACTGGGCCCTCATTTGCTGTGTGTGACAAAAGAGTGCACCATATATATATATATATAGTTGCATATTTAGGCAGCAATCCCTCTTTCATGCAAGTTTCATTAAAAACGACAAACAAGGCACCACAGTTAAGTCCTTCATCCAACTTGTGTCCGAACAAGAGCCCCCTTCGCTGGACAAAGGGTCCCCAGTGTGCAGTAGTGGTGTTCTAACTGGGGACATATGCATGGTGCACACACTCAATTAAGCAGAAAAATCAAAATCATCCTTGATGACGGCTCAGGATGTAGCCGAAGGCGCTCGGAAAAGTGAGACATTTGGACAGTTCTTGCACACCCTTTGTCCAGCGGAGGGGGCTCTTGTTCAGACACAAGTTGGATGAAGGACTTAACTGTGGTGCCTTGTCTGTCGTTTTTAATGAAACTTGCATATATATGTGTGTGTGTGTGTGATGAATGATATGAAATATCTAAAAAATAAATTTAACATGGACTATAGATGTTTAAAATTCTATTCAACATTTCACTCACTAAAAGCATCATCATCAGGAGAGCTGTTTCAAGTTGAAGGCACACTGCAAATCAATGTGATTTCTTCTCTTCAGCAACTTTGTCAATATCTCTTATCAGTCCTCTCCAAAAACCCATGTCCTGTGCTAATGCATGAAAATGCTGTTGGTCTTCCAACCTCTTCAAGGTTTTTATGGAGAATAATGGAAACTTATGTATAGTTCTTTTGATGATGATGTCTAATATGCATACAATAGTTGTTCATACAATGTCTATGAATGTTCTTATGTCTTATTGACGACAGAACCATTCCCATAAAAATTTACTGCTCATTTCCAAAGCTATTAACTAATTGCAGTCAAATTCCAATAGTAATATCAAGTGCTTTGATTTTACTTTCTTAGAGGCAACATACATAAATGTTATCACTATTATCGTCCCAAACCAATAATTCCTGCCTTTCTTTTTGTTTTCACGAGTCTTCTAAAATTAAATTCCAGATGGTAAAACCTTTAAATGTAATTGGAGGTATTTACAGAGTTTTAAATAAGGAGTTGATAACTTAACAACCAGAGAAGTCATTACCTTCTCCACCAAAACTATCAGAAAAACTGGAAAGACTAAAGAAAAATCGTTACCAAGATGACCTTGTTACTTAAAAATGTTGGTTAATTTACAAATTTTTTAAATTTAATAAAATTGAAAATATCTGAAAGCAAATTAATGACATTTCTACACAGGAAAATGTAAAATATAGTGATGTAGAAAAAGAAGTGAAAATTATGGTAAGAAAAATAAATTACATTTAATGCATAGAATACAAATTATAATCATGTTTAACCAGAATCTATTTTAATATTTTCCTGATACATTATAGAAAATTGCTTCTTTTTTTTTCCCCCCCAGTTATATCAAACTGTTAGCCCAGGAGGGTAATCCATCTAAGATAGTTATTCCCAAACTTTTTTTTTTTTTCTGGGTTGCATTTTTGGAATTAAAATTTGCATGTGCCTCACCAAATTTTATGCGATAAAAAGTACATTTAAAAATGAAAAACAGAGAGAGGGTTAAAGGGAGATAACCACAGATTCAAAGTTAGAACATTATCACTGATAACTCTCTCCTCCAATTTGTGGACCCTAGTTACTATATTCTTAATGCTTGATGCAATGCAGAAATAACACAATGATAAAATCGGTCAATAATTTTTTTAATACTTATTTATACTGGCACTCGTGCAGGTAATTACAAGTAATCCATGATAACATTTTAAATTTTGAAATCATATTTATTTTTGGCATATGAATTTTTTAAACTGTTTCTAAATCTTTCATTGTCTTTCAATAATTCCACCTCATCTGCTATCCTCTTCTGCCGCACATGAGGTGTGCCACACCGTTTGGGAATCACTAGTCTAAGAGAAGCAAAACAGATTTTAAAACTCTGCTGCCTTGCAGCTGTTCCCAATCATGGGAAAGGCTTCAGGAGTAAATCTGAAGGCAAATTCTGAGCTATAAGAAGACAATGTGGTGTTATGTTCAACTACATTCTGGCAAGTCAAGTGCATCGACGCCAGTCTGTATTGGCCCCTACCTTGCAGTGGCATAGAGAGGGGAGATGTGCTGCATGGCCAACTGCTAATCTCTCATAAAACTCTGCCCATGCCTGCACCCTGTAATGGACACATTGTCAGTGTGCTACTCTACGGTAGCAAGACTTCAGTGCCTTTTTCATCTTCCCTGTTTGAGATGCATTCTGAGCTTCAATTGGTCCGACCAGGTTACCAATGCCATAGTTTTCACCTGTGCCCAGTTATCCAGCCTTTTCCAACAGCAGCAGCACTACTAGCTTGGACATGTACAACATATGCCAGATGGGGGATTCTGAAGGTCCTTCTGTATGGGGGAACTGGCCACTGGCAAGAAGGCAACCTTATCTTTGCTTCAAGGATGTCAGTAAAAGGAACATGAGGATGATGTATATGAACATCAAAA
Source organism: Acanthosepion esculentum (assembly GCA_964036315.1). Taxonomy (NCBI): domain Eukaryota; kingdom Metazoa; phylum Mollusca; class Cephalopoda; order Sepiida; family Sepiidae; genus Acanthosepion; species Acanthosepion esculentum. The sequence goes on along the minus strand of OZ038511.1, from coordinate 70,334,645 downwards.
GGTGTTGGCAACAATTGCTCAGGCTGGAATGAGGAGAGAAAAAAAATGGAGGCTTTCTCTGCTTGACAGAAAGAAAACAATACAGTGACATTGAGGGAGAACTTCTTCACATGCATTCATTGCAATCAAGACTGTCACTCCCATGTGTGCCTGTACAGCCACAATAGATGCTACACCACCATCAGCAGCTGAAGCATAACTCTTTGAATGCAGATTCCATGGTCTCTTGAAACTGGCAGATGCCACATACATGTAGTGATTTGAATGTGTTGCCAATGTATTTCAGTTCTTCGTCTAAGTGGGGGCTACATATTCTAAAGGCTCTGAAATGGAAGAAACTATTATTGTGATGTGAATGAAAATGTAGATGCTTATTTCTTGATTCTCAATATACTTTGAATTCTAATTAATGTCAAAAAATTGGAAGTCAGTTATTTTCTATATCAAAAGTTCATTTAATCTGCTAATGAAATGTTTTATATCAATGTTTTTGAGTCAAATGATTAAGGCATCATGATATATGTGAAAGAAAGGTTCTTTAGAAAGATGTATGGAAATGGGGAAGATTAAAAGATGCTAAACAGTTAAGCAGGCTAACCGTAGGGAACCCCCCCAAAAAGGGGGAAGGGGAAAAAGGAAAAGAAAAGAAGAAAATGGGAAAAATTGAAAAAAGGGGGAAGGGGAAAAAGGAAAAGAAGAAAATGGGAAAAATTGAAAAAAGGCGGGGGGGAGAAAAAATGGAAGAAAAAGGGGAAAAGAGGGAAAAAGGTAGAAAAAGGGGGAAAGGTAGAAAAAGGTAGAAAAATGGGGAAGGTAGAAAAAGGGGAAATGGGGAAGGTAGAAAAACAGGGAAAAAAGAAAAAATGTAAAATAGAATAAAAAAGGAAAAAGTAAAGGAAAAAAGTAAAAAAAAAAACCTTTTTCTTTTTACAGACAGAAGAACACTGTAGAATGGATCAACTGCAATATTGTGGTAACAACAAAATCAACACAAAAAAAATGAGATCATAATTGCAATCAACTCTGAACAGTATTGGGGATGGGAGGGGGAGGTGTGTTCATCGCTGCAGATGTTAAAAACATTGACAAATAATCAATACAATAAAAGTGTATTTATGACCATTTGATTGTTTTATTTGTTTGATTTTTATACCAATAATATTTTGATTGCAAAGAAAGGCATTTTTGCTTGTTACTCTACACCCCCCACTTCGCACTCAAATATTAAACAAAAAAAAATAAAATAAAATTTTAACATAAGTAAAAATATTGTTTACATATCTAATGTAGGCATCAATTTGTGAAGAATAGATTCAAAGAGCAGGATAAATTTACTTTTCCCATTTTTAATGTCCTTTGATTTGAACCGGATAAATCTGTCACCTTTCTTATTTCTACTTTTGTTTATATCACACACACTTTTGAGCAAAAATAGTATCTATTTATATGCAAGCCTGGCACAAGGGGATGAGGATTATTCCAAAAGTGTTTAGTGTCCATCCAGACACTCCAGGATTTGAGAGAGATAAAGTGTCTTCCTCTTACTTTTCCCCCTAGTGCAATGGAAGAACAAGCCAAAAGAAATTGTGCCAACGTTTATGACTTTTACTGATATGAAATTAAAAGTAAAAAAGGGTGAGCCATGAAGGTTTCACCATTTTCCAAAGACAACATTAACTAACAGATTTCCATTATGATTCAAAATACATTACAAGATAATATAATGTAGACAATAGACAAATAATGCTCTCTCTCTCTCTCACACACACACGCAGGTTTAAACAAACAATAAGAAAAAGGTAATCAGGCAAAAGATGAAAGAAAATACCGTAAAAAAGACAAACAAATAAATATTGTTTAGTTACCTTTCGCATGCTGTCTTCCAGGCTCTCAGGTTCCATCGTGGCATTGGTACTTGTTACCCCACCACTGACCCGTTTCAAGGATTTCGCCACAGATGCCAAGAAACCTTCCCTAAAAGAAAGAAAGAAAAAGGAAAATAAAGAAAAGAAATAACAGATACAAGTGCATTTCTGCCTTTTTATTGTAGACCGCAGATTATCATTCTATGACCGAGACGTTGGAATATTATTGTAGACAATGATAGGAAAGTATATAATTATACTTCAATTATAGATAAAAGAATTTATGTTTGGATGCTCACATAGAAAGTCATTGTAGAAAGGAACTGGATATAGAAGAACTGAACAGAAAAAAACAAAAGAAATAAAGGTTTGTTTTGATTTGTTTTACAGCATATCAACCTCAATGAGTCATTTAATGCCGACAACTTTTTTTTTTCCTGGTAATATTTTTGTTTTATCAAAAACGTATTGCTGGTAATATTATTTTTTCAAAAACGTATTGCTGGTAATATTTATTTTTCTTCAAAAATTTTTTTCTGGTAATAATTTTTTTACAAAGTATTTCTGGTATTAAAACCTATTTTTACACTTTTATAATGCTTTTTACCTTAGTTTCGGGGGTTAAATATTTGCCCATAGATGGGACCCAAACAGGTGCTACCACCCCGGGTCAGGGTGGACCTGAGAACACCAGAAATTAAGAGGTGGTTCCACACTCCTCAAAGCCTCCTAATCAGAGGCCTTGCTGTTGGACGTAGTTTATCGTCTTACCCCGAACGTGAATGTAGTTCATTGTCATACCCAGGATGGAAAGAAATAAAATCACAATTTCAAAATTTTAAAATGTTTAAAAAGAATTTAATGGAACATAGTGGAATTTCTTTGTTTCCACAAAACATTTTTTCTTGTCTAAACAGTGGAAAGGAAAACAAGGAAATCCAAAGGGCCAGTCATCAACATCTGATTGTTAAAGCAATCTTAATTTCATTAATATTCAATGTTAATTCATATCTGCCTTATATCAATAACAATCTTCACAGCCATTGTTAATCAAATACATCATCTGGTAATAGGTCAAAATTGTTTTTAAGTGACTGATGAACAACTTACAATACACAGTACTTAATCAAATAGGAAAATAATAGACTTAAGACTACTAGTATATTACTAGTATATTAGTTTTAGATGTAAGCATAAAATCTAATGCTTATACCAAATGCAGTTTCAATTCTAAAGTTGAAAGAGAAAACAGCAAACTATAAAAATAATAAAATCAATATTAAATGTAATGTAAAATACATCAGCATCTCTTCATTCATAAAGTAGTGACAAGTGGGTGAGGGTTAACCAGATTTTCGCATGTTAATATTAGTTTTTACTTTCCTATTTCCTTTTTTAAATGTTGCCAATATTCCAATTTAACTTTCGCAAATGGATTTGTAAACATGTCCCAATTGTGAAATGCTCTGTAAAACATTTTGCATGGCCCCGAGCTAAACAATAACAAAACAAAAAGGTAAAGGACATATTTTGAAATGACATAACACAAATCAGCAGGACACAAAGTTTTGGTCGTGTCCACAGTAAGATGAAAGTAGAAGGTGGGGGGGGGGTTGCATTTCAAGCAAAATTTAACGGAATGATAAACAACTGATCTTTGAAGACAGATAAAGAAGAATTGATGAAACAGCGCACATCTAAAAATAAACTTAGAAAGATTGTTGATCATTTCAGATAGCAAAAGATATCCCACATTTGAGAAGCTTGAAAAAAGAAAAACAAACTGTAACATGAGGGAGAAAATAAAAAGGCAAAAAATTAATTCCACTTAAGTACATACATATATATATATATATATATATATATATATATATATATATATATTTCTTCTGTGTATATTTATGCAACTTTTTTTTTTAACTACTGGAGTTCTCACATTTAATGGAACCAATCTCAAAATCACTCAAGGTGATGTCATTTAAACGGTTAAACTGAAATTTGTATGTTTTTTTTTGTTTTTTTTACATGGCAAATAAGCAATATTAACATAAGACAAATTTTAAATATGACACAGTGCAAAGAAAGACTCCAAATTTGCTATGGCTGTTGTAATAAAAAAGAAAGAAGCAACATTAAATAAGGTATCTTTCTTCATAGGAGACTGTATATTGCAGTGTGTTAAAAAAAAAAAAAAATCTGACCGTTTAAATGAAGTCACCTTGAGTAACTTGAAATTGGTTCCATGAAACATAAGAATACCAGCATTAAGAAAAAAAAAAGTTGCCTAAATAAACACAGAACAATCCTTGAAATTGAATTAGTAACATTCAAAAGTACTCTGCAAGAAAATAATATAAAATAAAAATAAATATGAATATGAACTTCGGTAAATTTACCAATAACACAAAACACTTAATTCAGAAATTTGAAAAATTAAATAAAGAAATTAGTTCCATTAAATGTGAGAATGCTGGAATTAAAAAATAGTTATGTGAATATAAACAGAACAATCCTTGTAAATGAATGTAGCAATATTCAAAAGTACTCGGGAAGAATATATATATATATATATATATATATATATATATATATATATATATATATATATATATATATATATATATACACTTTTTATCAAGTAAAATAATAAAAAGTAAAAATGTGGGCTGGTTATTTTGTAAATTAATCCAAAAAGCACATTGGAAATTAAAGAAAAGAATTTGTTTCTCACATCATTTTGTGTGTAAAAAAAAGAGTAGAGAAAAAAGAAATTTTAAACTGATTGTGAGTGAAAACAGAAAGAAAAAGTTATTGAATTCTTTTTTTTCTCCTTATTCTAAGAGTCATCAACAGATCCTGTGTTCATATTGACATACATTTGCATTAAGGTCGATGTATTTTAATTTATTCTATTTGTGTTTTATTCAACAAATTTGAGTGAAACAAGAAGAAAAAACTCAAAGTCCAACTTCAACTTTGTTTTCCACTGAACTTTAATTCTTTTTAGTATAAATTTCATTTTTTCAATATTTATTTAGAAATTCAAATATTACAAACAAAGCTCACTGCTAAAAATAAAATGACAAATTTTAGTTGTGTTTCAGACACAGAACAGTTAGCAAAAGAGTTTACATATGTATGCGTATAGATATTGTAAGTCCATGAAAGAAAATCAAGACAAAAAAACAACATTAATGATAATAGAAATACTACTATCACACACACACACATGTATGTATGTATGTATGTATGTATGTATGTATGTATGTATGTATGTATGTATGTATGTACCTCCATTGATTTGCTGAAAATATTAGCATATTATGATGAAAAAAATGTCCCAAACTTAATAAAAACAAAGCTTTATCACCAAAAATGTTTTCATACATTTTTTTTTCAGAGCAGATTTTAAGTAAATGGTGGTACTGTTTTATAAAAAGAAATTGATGATATAAATTCTCCAAGGACTTCTGCTTTTAATATAAACATTAAGCAGCTCAAAATTTAATTTCTTTAAATTTCATTAAATTAAATAAATGATGGGTAACTGATGCATATATATATATATATATATATATATATATATACACACACATATAACAAGAATTTCTTAAAACAGACATATTTAAAATAATTAATTTCTGAATAAGTCCTGAAAGTTTCAATAACATCCAACAATTATTTGATTTTTGCAACAAATTTCCAAATCAATATCTTTTTCACCTCAAAAAAGACACTAAAATGTCCTATAGTAATCTTTGCTAAGAGCTGATACAAAGATAAACAAGATTTTTAACTAAATTTCAAATGTTTTTAAAACAATTAAAAAATATAATTTAATAAAAAAAATCCTTTGGTCTTTCCTCTTAATAATAGATTTTGATAAAATTTTGTTTTTATTTAGTTTGGGGTGTTTTTAAATTAAGTATGGTCATTTTTTAGTAAATCTTTAAAAGGTATGTGTGTGCATATATATATATATATATATATATATATATACACATGTATGTGTGTGCATATATATATATATATATATATATATATATATATATATACACACACACACACACACACACACACACAGAGAGACAGAGGATGAAACATCCTCATACCCTTCATATTCTATCAGTCAGAAGAAAGTTCCACTCAAACAACTTGTGGAACAAACTCCTGGAAGGATGTTTTTACAAGCTCTACAATCTTGACCTCTTTAAGTCAAGGGTTAACCATTATCTTTCCTGCATAATGCCATGAATTTCACTTTTTGCCTTTCCTTATGTTCGTATGACAGCACACAGTAATCGTCTACCTTGAGTACATACGTCAAATTTTAGCAAACTACAAACATAAGAATACAGATGAGTTGTCTATTTTCTTAAAACTTTACAGTTACAAAGTTTAAAACTATAATTTATTGAATAAGGACACCTCATTATTTACACTCAGTCTATTGTCTTCACCTTTGTTGTTGTTATTGTAACAGTTTGACTGTTGTGCTCTCCAACCTTCTTCAGATGCTTGCTGAGCCATATTACACCTTCAGGGAATTTCAAACTGAACACTGATCTACAGCTGTAGGTAGTTCCTGTTCCTCCATCCTTGTCTAGGGATATCTTGCATTATTTTTACTTAGTACTGCTCAGTTATCGCTCACCCTGTTTCCATTAAGAGCACATTAAACGCTGTCAACCTAATACAAATAAAAAAAAAAAAGGAAAAAGAAAACAGATATGAAAAACAGTCTAGATGTCGAAAAAATGCTTAAACATCCTAAGAAACCATCTGACCAAATCTAAAAATAATTCCTTTATCGGTCAACAAAATCATTCACACATCCCAACTAATCACTAGCAATTGCTTCTTTTCTTCCAGCATCAAATTTTTAAATAAAAAGTTTGATTTACTGATGGGAGCTCCCATAAGCGGTGTTCTTCCTTGCATGTCTGCTTTGAGAATTTCTAGCATCCAGACCAGCGATTCCCAAAGTGGGGTGCATGCCACACAGAGACGCAATTCGAGAATGAGTTATTAATACTGAATGTTTTCTAGTGAGTCTGTGAATACATGAAGTGCATATACTGTATGCATGCATAAAAATATTAGTGTGTATGTATATGTGTAATGACGTATGTACTGTATATATCACACACACACACACACATCTCAGTGACAATATTTTTATAAATATTGTAAAATTCTAAAATTAAATAATACCATTACATATATACATTCTCAAATTCTTACGGATAGTTATGTTAATGACCTTTGAGGCTCCCTCTGCGTGAATAAGAGTTCACTTTTTGAATAATAATTATATCACAGGGGTGGGGACATCAGGATTTTAGAAATGCTTAGGTGGGGCATGGACAAATAAATGTTGGGAACTTCTGATTTACAATATATATTGTGTGTGTGTGTGTGTGTGTGTGTGTGTGTGTGTGTGTGTGTGTGTGTGTGTGTGTGTGTATGTATGTATGTATGTGTGTATGTATGTATGTATGTATTAGTAACACAATATTTTAATAAATATTGTAAAATTCTAAAATTAAATAATATTGCATATATGCATTCTCAAATTGTTACGGATAGTTATGTTAATGACCTTTCAGGCTTCCACCTGAATAAGACTTCACTTTTTGAATAATAAAAATATGTCATGGGGAGGGGGGTCAGGATTTTAGAGGCGCTTAGGTGGGGCATGGCCAAGTAAAGGTTGGGAACTACTGATCCAGCCCAATAAACATTTCCTAACTAAAAAGTCTACCTACCTCAGATGAAAGCCTACCAAACATAAAAAAAAAAAAAATTGAACCCCCACACAAACAAATTCATACACAAGGAAAAAAATAAACACCACCCTACTATTTCTTGAAATACTCTTAAAATATATTTCAAAATTCACTGAAAACCGACTAATAAAAAATTACCTAATCAATTTTTTATTCCTATCACAATCAAAAAATAAAATTGGCCTTTAAAATAAAAAATAAATTGGTTTCTACCATACAGCCCCCAGAAAACCTAGATGAGGAAAAATAAACTTAAAAAAACATATAAAATCCACAAGACTAAAGTACTAGCAACACCAAAAATATTAAATTTATGATTCTACCCACTATCAAGAAAACTGGAAAAACATCTATACCTGATACTAAAATTATAACCACCACTTCAAAGATAAAAGATTTGGTCAGCAAAAAAAACAAAACAAAAATACAACACTGCATTGGAAAGCCGAGATATGCAAAATTGACTGTTTGCAAAACCATAAAACCTATATAGGCAAAACTTCTAGAAACTTAAAAAACCTGCATCTATGAACACAAATGAAACCTCTGTTGGGAGGACTCAGTAAACTCCTTTGTAAGACATAGAAATAAGATTTGAACTTTGATTTTAAAAAAAAAAAAAAAAAATTATACCCACCTTAATTGAAAATGAATACATCCTGCTATGAAGAAAATAACTAGAAAGAATATTAACTAATAACCTTTCATGAACACACACCAGACACTTTTACATATCACCAATATTCATAAAGCCTGTAATTAAATGTCCAAACACTTGTTGACAATATAACCTAATTGCAAACATTCACCTTCATAATTCTGTCACGCTCACTATACAACAAAAAAACGTACTGGTAAGATGCCCTTCTCCAACACATACAAAAGATCTTTGAATACAGACAAAAATTAAAAATAATAAAAACAAGCCATGCAATAAGAATAAAATTCAATCAAACACTCATCAAGACACACATCCAAAAATTTCCTGATACAATTTTTCCTCAGTAATAAAAATAATCATGACAATAAAATTTACTCAAAAATTGTGTAAATTTAACCTACAGTTAACAGATGCACTGATTCTGTCAACACTGCCACTGTTGTGCAGTGCCACTGCTGCGCCACTGCACAACAAGAAATTTAATATACAGAGAAAACTCAAACACAAATTGGAATTGTTTAGAGAGAATCATTGACTCATTCTGGATGACCTTCACCCACATCCGCTTCTGTCCCTTCATGTCTGCTTTTCACTTCTTATTTAAAGAAACCATTCCTTCAGTAATTTAATTCCAATGATTTATTTACTTCTGACAAAGCATCAGACAAAAGGCGCCTTAAGCTATATTTATTTCATCTGATATTAAACAAGATCAGATTTATTGTATTCAATTTTAATCATTAAATATTATATTATGACCCCAATTTTAAAACTTGTGTTATCGTGGTGTGGTACAAGAAATCTTTTTGTGTGTGTGTGTGTGTATATATATATATATATATATATATATATATATAAAATAAGGTAATGAATAGTTTGGTAATCCGTGTGGATAATTCAAAAGAGAATATAATCCAGAAAGCTCAATGTAACACCAGAGCAAATATTAATTAAATAATTAAGAGACAAACTTAAGGTTCCATGACTAATATATATATATATATATATATATATATATATATATATATATATATATATATATTTAAATAAGTTTTTTATGGTACAAAATTTAACAATAGCTAGGAAAAAGCAGAATTTATATGGCATTTTTAAAAAAGCTAAAAAGGAGCAACCAGTTTCGTCCCAGGACTTATCAAGTTTATTTTTCTGGGATGTAAAAAATATATTAGTGTGTAAAATAAATTAATATAACGAATGGAATGGGGGGAAAAAAAAATTAATTTCAAGAAGCTAGAGTTCAATAACATTCAGACCCAGTAAGCATTCCCTCTGTTTACAAAGGGAAGGCCCATGGCATCTGATATACAAGGACTCTAGAACCTTGAGGTGATATGTGGAGTGGGACCTAGGTAAAATCAAAAAACAATCACCACTACAATCAACCACACAATTCCTGCTATATATATATATATATATATATATATATATATATATATATATATATATCTCAAGTATGTGGTGCAGTTCAATTTACATTACATGAATCATTCATACAAAAAACAGATATTGAAGTTAATGATATAAATGACGAGAATACATCTTCGCAAACAAATTTAATAAATGACATTAACCCCGAACCTGTAGATGAATGTTATGATCCCTGTTTATAAATTCCAGTTGCATAAGGTCTTTTTTATTTTTATTTTTACAAGCTTTCATTTGTGCATACAGACATCATCAGGTATGAAAATATATTTGTTTTTTACATCCAGGTAATAACAGGACAACGAAAGAATAGATGTAATCCAAAATATGTTTTTAGAAATGTGTTATTGTTAATTGTAAGAAATTTTGGAGCTTGCGGTCGCCACGCTGAGGTTGAATTTTTAAATTTTACGATTTTATCTAGGTCCCACAATTGTGCACAATCTTAAAATTCTCATTGATGGAACTCTCTTCTTGCCTCCTTATGTTCTTCAAAAATTTAAATGCAACGTCAATCATCATCTTCTGTTTTTCTGAAACCTTTTCTTTTATTGTTCTTTCTCCTCACCAAAGTTTTCTCATTCAATTTCACTCCCAATAATTCCTTGTGTCTTAGTGGCATTAGCACCTTGCTCAAGGAGAAATGATTTAAAAAAATAAAAGTTTATACATTCATTTTCACCAAACAATCTCCTGACAAAATATTTTTTGCAGTGCATATGAGAATTACTCAATGCATGTTAAATGTTTCTTTACAAATTTTTTTATATCAGTATCACCCCATGCGAGGCAGTAAAGCCACTAAAACACAAGGGGTTACAGGATGTGAAAGCATTAGGAACAGAAATATTAGACACTGTATTTAAATTTTTGCAGATTAAAGTTGGCTGGAAAGCATGGAGCTGGAAAGGAGTTCCACAATTGAGAAGTGTAAGAAAAGAAACTTTAGCACAGAACTTACAGCTACATCGAGCAAACTCAACTGTAAATTGATGAGATCTCAATGCCAGTCTAGTACTGTGTTTAAATTCAAAAAGTCTAGGTAACATAGCGAAGAGCTCATCCAAACAATTAACATGAAAGTATTTCTAGAAAAGGCAGAGAGAGGCAACCTTACGGTGGTGGGAAAGTGACTAAAGCCAAGCCGCCAGATCAGGACCAATAATATTGTTGATTCTTCTTTGGATCTCATCAAGAAGCTCAAGGTATATAGCAGTGGCACTGGACTATATGTGATAGCAATATTCTAAGTATGAACGAATGGTAGACAAATAGATATGCAAGATAATGGTTAACGGTTACACAATTTTTCATTGATAGTCTTCCCTCCTTTTATCTGAGACTATTCCCTGGAATAGTTTGGACCAAAAATTTAAAATCTCTCTTGCATTTTTTTTTTTGTTTTATCTTTTAATGTATACACACAAATAACCCAATGGATACAGTTTAATAAATCTGCCAAACATTGAGATTGTCATTTTTTATTTTGCTGACAACAAGGAGTGTGCCACCTGCTTAGCAACAAAAACAAATCAGCAATCAGGCAAAGGGCAACAATATTTGAGGGAAACTATCAAAACTGAAACAAGCCCTGTCATTTACTCTCCTATTCTTTCTTTGCTCCCCACTACAATGACCTCACAATTAGCCAATGAGCGCTGGGTTCTAGGCAATGTTGCGATCTGACTGGGGACTTTAGGGAGTGATAAATGACCTGCACATCACAGATATCTTTGTCGCATTTATTTTTGGCTAAAGTATTGCCAATACAGAATTAAAAATGATTAAAGCCATCTCTTGGTTTTGTGCACTTAAATGATGAAAAACTCATACATATATAAACGATCTCATTGTAGTTTTTGCAATATGTTCACCTTTATTTATAGAACAATTAGCTAAAAATGGTAAAAGTCTAAAGCTTGAGAAATAATTGGCATTTGGAACCACTGAGAGCTAACTCATAGGATTCAGGTTTATAAGTTGAGAACTTATTGTATTCAAATCCTCATCGCCAACTGTTGTATCTCGTGTTTTCAAGATAACAGAGGAAAATAAATAAGGAAGACAAACTCATAGGTAAGTAATGAAATAGGTTTACTACTCAAAAGGTACACTTAGCAATTGACCTAATGCTAACTCTCAACTCTGCTTATTTATAGAAATGGACAATTCCATTCATTAATGTCCTATATGACAGAACCCCATCCACTTTTACAGATCCTGTCTTCTTGGTGCATAGCCTCTCAACCAAAATACAGGCAATATGTGTTATTTAAATTAGTTTTGCAGAATTATGCTAAACTTGGGAAAAAGTCATTTTTCTAAATATAATTTCTTATAAAATTAAAACTTGGTAAACAAATGTCCTACAAGTTCAGGTATTAGGCAAAGTTATACAAATTCCATTGAACGTTCAGGTAGAATTAAGAAAGAACAATTATTTCAGTCAGGGCTGCTATAGTTTTATTTACCCAGCAGCACTGGTGTCAAAAGAGAAATTGATACTCTTTCCAAGAAGTAATATAAGGTAGAAGATCAAGCACAACGATTCATCAATTTGTTCTCTAATGCCAAAATTCTTGAAAGAAAGTGAATTCCAGGCACCTTTTGACACAGACAATGCTAAATTATACAAATCACAAATTTGAAATACCTGATTGGTTCATTCAGATTATCTTACTGTATGCAGCAATCAGGAGATAGTAGCAATTAGTGCTGAACCCAGTTTTCTTGCACGATAGTTTATTGCCAAGGTCTGTTATTTTGAATAATATTATGACATCAATGACCAGCTCCTTCAGGATAAATCATTTAACAGGGTTTAATTCTAGCAAACTTAATGGAGAATAAATTTACTATTCTAAAAAAAAAACAAAAACAGGGTAACTTAACGGAATCAAGATTCTTTTTTATTTATTTTCATTTCAACACAGAATGATGCTTTCTTATAAAACACAGTGACACCTTTATTTGGATTTTCAATATTTTTGATCCACACATGTAATACACACCATTTCATATGGTTTATATATGTTTAAATCAGTCAAAGATACGAAGGACGTCCGAGAGCTACGGAGAGTCGACAAGGACGTCCGAGAGCTACGGAGAGTCGACAAGGACGTCCGAGAGATACAAAGAATTAATAAGAAGGAAAAGCAGTTTAAGTCAAATATACAGTGTCTGATTGAGTAGCAACAACAATATGGAAGTACTGTTCATAATTGTATATTTAATATTTCTATTTAGAGGACTCAGTAAATCATTTTCATAACAGATGTTTATTTATGGAAGCTAAACAAATTTAAGACCAAAGAGAAAAATCACTGAAAATTTACTCATTACAATCCACAACAAACAAACATGCACAAAGTTTACATTCCAAGAGTTGTTTTAATTATTAATCTTATTCCGTCATAAAGATTAATCAACCAAGGCTGATTCCCTATTTTATACACAGGATTGCTTCCTGACCTTTTCCAGCAAAAATATCCAGAGTTGAAGTTCACATTGACATAAATATTTATCTGAAAGGCTAATATATGCTGCTTAATTCAGTTTTATCTTCCAAAGATGTTTCTTATTTATAACTTAGAGAGTAATGCAATTCCTTCTCCTTTAAGATACAATCTGCTAAGCAGAATTATTGCTTTTAACTTCACTTTTACATATGGTTTTTCCTTTGTACCAGAAAAAAAAAATTAATGTCTGAAAACAGTTTAGATTACAATACCATAAACAAAATGCTTTTTTGAAGAATGCAAAAACATTTTCATGTAAGTCACTGTTACAAGTTGCAAGAAGTAAAAATTGTTATATGCATACTAAGAAATGTCTTCATAAAAACCTGGGGAAAAAATTATGGAATCACTACACTTAGCAGCTGTCCACCTCTTTACCACTTGCCTCCCTACATACTTTACATCAAATAAACGAATCAGATACGACACAAAACAAATTTTGCTTAATGACTGAGCACACTCGGTTCGTTAAACATGCCTCAAACTAATTAAATGTAATTATTTTAACTAATGGCATAATTGGTTCCAGATTAAATAAATGGAGAAAAAAAAAAAACTATAGAATCACTTAACACTGAAAAAAAAGATTATGGAATTATTAAGTAAAACTAAAATAAAATCAATTCATACATTTACTTCTTGAGAATTTATTGAGGCATGAACTTCACTAATGAAAAATGATACGCATAATGATACCATAAATTTTTAATCAGATTGGGATCTGAATTGTTTCCTGGCCATACCACTGAGTTGATATGCCTTTAACACTCTTTACTCTATAGCTGAATTTGTTTTATTTCTTTTTTAATTTTCCCCCAAGCAAAACAAAGCCAGTAAAATGCAACAAGTTCCTAAGTGTGAAAGAATATGAGAAGAAAAAAAAACATTATTAAGGGGTGGGAACAATGATAGAACAGGAATTAAGACAGAAGATGATGATTGACACTGCATTAACAATTTTGAAAATCAAAGTTGACTGGGAAGCAAGAAGCCGGAAGAAGATTCCACAAGCAATAAGTGCAAGAGAAGAAACTGTTAGCATAGAATTCATGATGACATCTAATGATTTCAACTATAAAATGATGAGACCTAGCTGCCAATCTAGTACTGCACTTAAATTCATAAAGTCAAGGTGTGAAAGAGGAAAGCACATTAGAATAATTACCATGAAAATATTTATAGAAAAGGCACAGGGAAGCTACGTCATAATATTTCATCATAAAAAAATGGCTTAATAAAACCTATTTTCTATAAATGGAATAAGAAATGTGTCCAATATTTCCATTTACATCTGTGCCCCTGACTGCTGAACTAATGAATGCTCTCTCCTCTGGTTTTTATCTGATATACCCACCACCATTATAAATGAATAGGCAGATTTGCTTGTTTTCTTCAAGCAGTCATTTTGGTTTCATTATACTGACACCAGGTAAGAGTTCCAGCCTTCAATGCATTGCTCAATACAAAGTCATGATTTCTGTGTGATAGAACATAGAAATGGGAAGAAGTAGTTTTATCTTGATCTCAAGTGTCTCTGTTTGAAAGCCAGCAGATGGTTCCTTTTGAAGTCCAGTCTTCTAAGTGACATACACTTTGACTGAAAAGAAACGGAGATATAACGGAGTTACTAAGGTTCTTTTGGAGATCAAGTGACAACAAAACCGGAAATAGTGCATATCCAGATGCTAACAGTCATGTTTGGAATCAGAGTCAGTTCTTGTCCACTCTTGGCAGGAGACAGATTTGTCTGTCATGTGGTTCCAATGCCATCTATTTGCATTGCTGGCCACATGTCAAGAAGAATAGATGGGTGAAGACTTGGTAGGGGGAAAAGATCCACATGGCAGAAGTTGTCCAGTGTCACCTACCTACCTAACCACCCACCCACCCAGACAGACAGAGCCTTAAATAAAACCTATTTTATAATATGGGAAACAGAGTTTGCATTATCATTACTCAACATGGCACTTGTCTTTCATCTTGTTATCTTGTGAGCATGCAGCAAGCCCCTTCCCAGTTTTTGGTGTAGACTGATGAGATCAAGAAACAAAATGCAACACAAGGTAATCATCGATGGTCAGTGGAAAGTTTGGGCGAGAGTTGTGCTTTATGTTCACACGTGAATATCAATTTCATTTATACTCCATGATTGCTTCTTTGCAGTTCACAGTAAACTGGTTTTTGTAGTTATAAAGGATGCATTAAACAAAAGGAAGTTCCACAAGTGGGAAGTGCATGAAAAGAAACTGTTGGAGTAGAAGTGGCGGTTGCATTTAGCTATTTCAACAGTAAATGAATGGGACCTAGATGCCAATCTAGTAGCATGCTTAAATTCATGTAGTCCAGGTCCCAAGAAAAACATAAGCTCATCAGAACAGTTGTCATGAAAATATTTGTAGAAAAGACAGAGGAAAGTCATGCCATGTTAGGGAGAAAGTGACTGAAGTCAAGATGCCTGATCAGGATTGATTTGTTGGTTTAAATGTTATGAAGGAGTCACTCATCGCTGAAAAAAAAAACCCAAAAAACCTTTCAAGCACAGCAAAAGGAGACAATTCCCAAAATTATTAAGAGGAAGAATTTGAACAAAGCTGACATATGGGAGAAAATAAAAACAAAAAAAAAAAAAAATTTATTTACATTATTCGGATTACTGCCCTCATCTTTGTTGCCATATTTTTTACAACGTTTTGGCTGTTGTACGCGCCGACCTTCTTCAGGTGGTTGGAATGTCGAACTGAACCCTTTATTTCGCTCACTGGGGTAGACTGTTCTAGTTCCACATGTCATGTTTAATGGATGCCAGTTATCTCCTGTTAATTTTTCCCTCTGAAAGTTCTCCACTGCCTTAACCGGGTATTGAACTCACACTCTTTGAGTCCTGTCACTGGATCTAACCAATGCCTTTATCCAATGCTGAATGGTAACACTGAATTTCTTACATTCAGAATTAATTTGGTATGAGGCCTGGATTTTATTTCAGTTTTTGGAAAACTTGGACCCACAAAAAAAAAAAAAAGTGTCAAAAAGACAGTTTTCACTTTGACACTTAGTATTTCATCTAACGTCATTCAGCAGTAATGTTTATTACTTTAAAAAGATCTCCTGGCAATCAAAGAAAATTAGAAAGATGGTAATATCAACTTGGTCTGTGGGAACTATGGCAATGTTTGACTTTTTTACAGTAATTATTTATATTGGAAGGATCATTAAAGAAATGTCAGGTTGACCCGAGTTGAAAATAAACTTTCTTGTCGCTAATAAACATCGAAGACCTTTGTGCCAGCAAAAGAAATGGAGTGTCAAAGGACAGTTTTTTCCCTTGACACTGCTATTATTTTAACTACCCTCACTCCTCAGCAATGTTTGTTTTAAAAAAATGATTAGAATTGTAATAAAACCTAAACATATGATGAAAATAAATTTATACATTTTTTATTACTCTTGAGAATTGAGAACAAAAATATTAAACACTATTTATTAGATTGTTTATTCATAAGAATAAGTTTATATTTACAACATCCTAAAAACTAATATTAATCTTTTTTTTTTTTTTTTTTACTCACTTCACTCTATAGAGGCAATAAAGTCACTAAGACACAAGGGGTTACAGACTATGAGATAATATCAGAAAAAGAAAACATTAAGGAGAAAGAACAATAAAAGAACAGGAATTAAGATGACTGAAGATAACGATTGACATTGCATTTAAATTTTTGAAGATCAAAGTTGACTGGAAAGCAAGAAGCCAAAAGAGATTTCCACAAGTGAGAAGTGTGAGAGAAGAAACTGCTAGCATAGAACTTACCGTTGTATCTAGCCAATTCAACTGTAGAATGATGAGACCTAGCCGCCAATCTAGTAATGCACTTAAATTCATAACGTCTAGGTACCATAGAGGAAAGTTTATCAGCACAATTACCACGAAAGTATTTATAGAAAAAGGTTGTCACAAGATGATCAAACTTTTAATCTAATTATACAGCAATAGCTTGGAGCCTGGATTCCAATCTAATTTTTTTTTCACCTGGAACCATTAAAAAAAAAAAAAAAAAAAAATGTTTAAATAAAAATAAAGATGTCCTTTTTATAGAAATTACAGTAAAATTTAATTTGTTTTTCTATTTATTAATTTTGAAAACTAATATTTTCTAAACATTTTAATGGTGTTTTTATTATACTGTAAATAATAAACAAAAAAAAAATTCAAGAAAGTTTAACCTTTACCACACCACAGGCGACAATAGTCGCCGGAGAATTATCTCCCTTTGGTACTCTGGGTACATTCTATTAAACATTACAGTTTGAATAATTTTACATGGAAATGCTCTTATTAATTTTCCTTCTCAGAGTATAACAGGGTGGTAACCTTGGTTCAACGTTTTACTGCATGTGAATGTCTAATGATGATTTGAAGCAGAAGATAATTAAGATTAAACTGTGAAAACACACAGGGAAACTAATTAAGCATTGAGGGGAATAAGGAAAGAACAAATTAAAAATAAGCTATAAAACGAATTTAGAGAGGGCTCTATCTTGGAAGATTTGAACCTGAAATAAACCAAGTAGGTTTAGTAAGACAAGATCTACTCCAAACTACCCACCTGCCTCTATGGTCTTTTAAAATTTTCCAAATTCCAAAGAATTTTTGCTATGTTTATTTAAAATACTATCTGATACTACAAACCTTCAGACTTCACTGCTGACCAAGATGTTAAAGATTGGCTGATATTTTCTTAAAAGTACATGGAAATGCTTGTTTTTTTGATATTTTGTTGTGTGGTCAGATGAGACCAAAATGGAATTGTTTGATGGATAGCCAAAAATACAGTAAAACATAGGGGGTGGGGGGTAGAGAAAGAAATGTGCCCAAACCAACAGACACCATCTCAATAATGACGGAGGTAGCTTGACTATATGGCCAAACACATTAAAAAAAAAATTTAAAATTTCAGTGTCCCCTCTCCTTTGTATGCATGTGTTGCATCATTGTAAACATCACTTTAGTCTGATAAAATCCATGGGCACCTCGAGGCGGTGTAATGGTTAGCAAGCTTGTCTCGCTAGAACAATTACGACTGAGTAGTGAGTTTGATCCTCACTGGGTACCCCATACTTTCGGCCTTGTGCCACATCTAAGCTATGCTTGGAAAATCACTAGTCTGATGTTCTGCTTGTCACACAAAAATTTTTTCCACTTTGTCATTAATTTTCCTAATGTGTGTGTGTGTGTGAGGTGGTGCTGAAAGTTCTCCATCCAACCTACTTTCAAAAATATGACCAAATGATCAACTTTTTGGAATCCCTTCTTGGTCAGACCAATAACTTTTCCGTAGTGTGTGTGTGATTAGAATACAGATTATATATAAGTTTTCTGTCATTTTTAAAATCTTAATAATCCTCTGCCCATTTAAGCCATTTATGCCAAAATATTTGACAGGAGGAATTATTATTAGCTTGATTATTCAGACCAGCACCTGCGTCTTAGTTGTTATAATCACCACATTTCAACCACTGTACCCTCTGGTCTTCCATCATTACTGTACTCAGTAACCTCCTATGAATTTTGAATCGCACCTTTTATTCAATTTATGGGGAGCAAACTGTCCTCATTCTGCCTTCCACGCTCAGGGTAGATAACTTCTATCAATTAATACTTAACTTTGACTCACTTGTCAATATCTAGTTTCTTAAAAGTTGTGAGTTCAGTTTTTGGGTCTGGTAATGTTGAAGGGTCACTTAAAAGTGGAGAGCGTTAACTGATATAAAATATCCTCTAAGCACAGAATAAGAACAGGAGAACAATCTACTCCCATGGATGGAATAAAGTGTTCAATTCTAAATTCCAAGATAGTTACTGAGTATGATGATATATACCTGAAGAAGGCCCTAGAGTACAACGACCAAAATGAGAATGCTGGCTTTAATGATATAATAAAATAATTACCTCTATAATAGTTAAAACACTACTGATAAAACTATATTCTTCCACTATATATTAGGTAAGAGTGATTCGAATTGTCACCTTTCAGAAAGACATTTTTAGATCAGTAGGCTTAGAACTATTTTTTGGCACAAGTCATGACAGTGATAATATTAGAACAACAGAAACAGTTCTGCATGGTGGTGCACCAGTGATTAACTGCTTAAATTTGGGGGTGTTATTTGCATTGTGTTGCTGCCTGGCAGACTAGGGGAAGCAATATCAATAAAATGACTACTTTGTTGAGTTTCTCTACAGGTAAGGGTTAACAAGGGCAGCACTCTAGTGATACATACCCAAATACATACATTTTGGTCTTTGTCAGCAGTTTAGGTAGCCTTTCAATTTGTAGGACTGGACTATAGAGTAAGAAGGGTCAATTTAAAATCTGGACCAGGAATACATATGAGAATTCGACAATATTTTTAATAAGAACAAAAAAAAAGGGTGGGGGAGATTTTAAAAAAAAAAAAAAAAAAAAAAAAAAAAAACAAACTTAAAATTCCAGAACCTTTAATTTTGTTTTTTGATCACCAAATATGAAAGGGAAATCAAACATTAACATCATTTCTTTTTCTTAGCCCATTGTACCATGCAAATGAACATTTTTTTTTCATTTTCTGACGATATACTAAGTTCACAGAAGCTGAATTGAGCCCATTTATTTTACTTCTCTTTAAAATTTATTTAAGATTTTAGGATTAGAGAGTGATAAAATTAAAGGGATCAAAGTTTATTTTTTCATAAGTCAAAACAATATCAGGTACAATAGGTTAATAGTCTAAAGAAAAGGATCTAACAAAAAAAAAAAAAAACTTGATTTAGGTCGTAAAAGTTATATATCTGTAAAAAAATCCTTTAAAGAACTTTCAATATATATATATATAAAAATTTTTTTCTCCCGATGATGGCCATGTTGGCCGAAACTAGTCGAGGAATCTAAATGAAATAATAATAATAAATGCATAAGAATATTAATCTACAACCCAGTATGTCTGAAGATTTTAATTGATTTTTTTAATAATTTTTATCGTTCAAAATATATATATATATATATATATATATATATATATATAAATATATATATATATATATATATAAATATATATATATATATATATATATATATCCTACACCAGGAAAACAACAAAATTAGATTACAGATCTTAGGAGCAATTTATATTAAAAAAATTAAAACTGGCACTGAACAGGATCAACTATGAATACTGCAGTAATGTTCTGAAGTGCCTGTAAAGGAACAGTTATTTTGTTCATGCTTTAATGTGTGTGTGACCATGACATTATAATCTAGAGAGAAAAAAATTCCATAATGGATAATTTTTTTTCATATTCTAATGAACGTTCAGCCTATTGTCAATTGTTTTGCATTTAAAAGTATAATGAAAAAATTACAATAATGGATAACGACACACAATTTTGTATAAATACTTATATTAATGAACAACATATAGTTTTGTATGACTTGCACCCCTGAAGATGATCTTGGAAAAAGATCGAAAGTACTTTGTAAATTAAAATAAAAGAAATATAAACAGCTAAAACACATTTCCCTCATCCTTCAACATCAATACACAGAATGTTATGTGAGTATGAACGGATTTTGTTAAAAATTAACAGACATAATGTCTGTAATTTATTCAATCAGACATGCCTAAAAGAGAATTTGCTGCCTAAATACACAAATATATATTTAAGACATTTTTTTATGTTTATATGTTCTTTTTATAGATACAGATATTTAAGTAAATGCTCTGTTTATAATAAACAGTATTAATGACATTTACCGGCCTGAATGTTCGAGAAATTTTCATAGAAAATATGCGTCCTCCGACAGGAATCGAACCTGTATCCTATATGGAACCGTCATATAGCCTAACGTGCCTTAACCGATTGGGCCACAGAGGAGCGTTCAATTAGCAAGGTCAATAATTCTCCATGAAACAAAAATGTCTTAAATAATTGTCGGACTTTGTCCATTTCATAATGTATGACGTCATTTGTTTACATTTGGATATGCATTGAGCAGATATGAATGAATGAGAGAAAATCATGGAGAATTGTGTTTAAAAACAGTAAAATCGACCAAAATGTCTTAAATAATTGTTGAACTTTGTCCATTTCAACAAATTATATATATATATATATATATATATATATATATATATATATATATATATATATATATATATATATGTATGCAGGTATGCAGTAAAATAGGAAAGAACACGTTAGGTAGATAATCCGGTGTTCCTTAGTATTTAGCTTTATTTTCAAAAGGACAGTGCTCCATACAGAAGTAGAGCTTATATTATAATAATATTTTTAGTTTTTAAAAATATGATTCCTTCGCTACATAAGAGTTCTCATGTTTCAAAAGCGAGAGCCGAGACCCCTAACATAATTAGGATTCTCCATGGATGAGATGAACTGCAATCAGACAGAAAAAATGAAAAATCATGTGATTGTAGAAACCCTAATGACTGCCCGTTAGAAAACAGATGCCTCACTAAATCTGTGGTATACCAATGTACCATCTCATCCATGGAGAATCCTAACACTGAAAGGATACACATAGGGTCAACTAAGAATAATTTTAAAATTAGATGGAGACAACACAAAAGCTCCTTCAACAACATCCAAAATAGAAGTCAGACGTCTCTATCTCAATACTACTGGCATTTAAAGGAAACGAACAAAACACCGAAAGTAAAATGGAAAATAATAAATAGAACATGTAAAACCTGGGATGACCCATGCCCTCTGTGCCTACACGAAAAACTGCACATCATTAGATTTCTAAATAGTGAAAAGTTACTAAACCATAGACATGAGTTAACGGTGTTCTGTCGTCATCAAATGATTTTCGCATTAAATAATTAATAAATAGATTTAAACAAATTAAGTCCATAATTTAAAAGCCTTGAAAAACTCAGCCCAATAATTATTGAGAAAAACCCTTTGATAAAAAAAGCCATGTAAATAAACAAATAAATAAACAGATCAAATAGATAATAATGAAACATAACCTTCTAGTCACTCAACGACTCAAGGCAAGCCCATAAAAAAGACGCCGTCTGACTGGCATAAGCTAAGACCACTCTGGACATAGAATCCCCATTGTAACTTGATACGCATTTTTGGAAAGGGACTGGCCTGTAGATAAAAATTAATTCTTAATTCTTAGCTCCTTAAACCACCTAACTTCAACCGCCGAAACTAGCCGTTTCTATAGCAACTACTGTTCCAATGATACCGTACTTATAGATAGCTTATTCCCAAATTCTTGCTTGACAAGGAAGCGGGTCCAGGCATCTTAACTCTACATAACTTAAAAAATTATGTTAGGGGTCTCGGCTCTCGCTTTTGAAACATGAGAACTCTTATGTAGCGAAGGAATCATATTTTTAAAAACTAAAAATATTATTATAATTATATTTTATATATATATATTTATGAGGGTTAAGCAGCTCAATTCTTAGAACAGCCAGACTACCCATGCATATCATTTATTATAATGTTGAAGGCTTGTGTAGAACCAACTACACTTTTGTGAAGACCAAAATACAGAGAACTGGTGCACAGTACGCCACAAGGTTCCCAAACAACCCTCCGCAGGTTTTGAATTCAGAGTTGTCCTTCTCTTAGACTGCTCACGAAAGTTTTATCAAAAAACGACTGACATGGTAATGTGATTAAGCTTTTTATTCAATTTTTCTTTAGTTTATATAAGCGTTTCCTTTTCTGGACATAAAGTGTATAAAAACTGACTATAGTTAAAGCAGCAAGAAAGATTGAATATAAAGCTTAATTGCAGTCCTTTGTCAAGAACGGCTAGAGATTGCCAGTTATTTATAAAATAGTACATGTATTTATTTTTGTCTTCTTAATAGAGAAAAATATGTGCTCTCAGGGAGGATTTGAACCTGCATTACCCTAGAGGAAATTGTAATTAGATCTGACATGCATTGACCTCTCAGCTACAACTGGTGTTAATGACCAAGCAAAGTTGAATAGTGCCTTTAAACACAGCCATCCTTTTCTTTAGAATTGTTTTGTTTATGTTAGGATATGGAACTGAGCAGATATGTCTATTTAAAGAGCCAGAGAAAAATCTGTTTAAAGGTACTATTCAACTATGAGAGTGAGAGAGGCACTGAAAGTTCTTGGTCGTTTTATATGTATAAGTTAGACAAGTACAGGTTTCCTTTGGGGTTTTTTTTTCATAAAATCTGCATTTCTAAAAGGTGTATACATCAATGACTAGCTGTTTGCATAACCATTGATATCTTGAGTAAGATTTATTAAATAAATACATCAAAACTTCCACCTTTGCTGACAAAGTGACAATTTCTTATCAAGGAGGGAAAAAAAAGAAAATTAATAATAATAATCTTGTTTGTATTTCCATGTTGACTGAATTTGCATTCAGCAATACATCAAAGTTTCTGCATTTCCTAATTACTGCCCACTGACTTTACCACAACTCCATCCACACCATTTTGCTTCAAGTCAACAAACGAAATATTCTTCATAAAATGAGCATTGTATTCAAGCAATGTATTTTTTAAGGTACACATCAGTTTTCTTTATGCTTAAAAAGGAACCATATACAAAAAAAGACTGGTTGCAAAATATAGCATTATCTTCTACACTCAGACTAAAAATTTTAAAAAGCACCCAAAAATAAAAATAATTCCAAATACAACTATGCATCCAGTGTGATATAATAAGTAGATAAACGAACACAAAATATTCCATATGGAGAAGTATGGAAGTTATTTAAAAAAAATGTAAATTGATAAATAAGGCCCAGTAAAATTTCTCAATACAACAAAAGAGTTACCTCCCTTGCAACGTTTTAAAAAATTGGGAAAAATGATGGAAAATTCAAATTCTATTCCAATTACAAAAGAATAGTAATAAGAAATGTCAGATTTTTAAAAAAAATGAATTGTTTAAAAATTAAAAAAGAATGAATAATAATTTTAAATCCACAGTTACCTGCTACATTTCCTTTATTTATTCTCTGCTGAAAAGTGAGTTCAGTTTTAAATGGGTGCTTCAAAAATGGTGACTTTTTTTTTTTTTTTTTTTTTTAATCAAGCAAGGCAATAATATCACTAAAAAACAAGGGGCTACTAGGAATAAAAAAAAATGAGAAGACTTTAGAAAGAACTGAAAACCAAGTCCTAAACAGGAAACAAGAGATAAACCCCAGTTCAAAAGATGAGGAAGGAGTATGGACTGGATGATTTGTATGAGATATAGCATAATAAAAGATAACTGAGAAATCAATAAGGGTAAGATTAGCTGTTTCCATGCAGGGAACTTTTAACATTCAATGACTGAACAGTTAACCAGACTAACCCTACTGATGTCTGAAATTTATAAAATAGTTTTCTTAAAAAAGCTTTTCAGGAGGAAAAAAAAAAACATTGTTCAAGTCCATTGACTAATCACTCCTTTTAGCATTGATGGGAATTTCTTTCCTAGTCTTTTGTTTAACAATGTGGAAAGTCAACATCTTTATTTTTCCTTCTAGTGACATATGCTACCCATTTTAGTTGTTGCTTCTGTTGGGAGAAGTCATAAATTGGAGGAAGTGGTCAGGTCAGTAAAGAGAAACCAAAATAGCATGCTGGGTTCAAGTGCAGCTATGATCTTTCATTTCATTTTCTTATCATCCACACCCTTTCTCTCTACCTGATATCTTGACAGATTTGTTTTTTTATAGCTTATCAAGCCATTGCAATTTATTTAAAGTCAGAAAATATTTCTAGATTGTGAAAATTCTTTTGAAGATAGTAATGGTTTCATGACACAAGTGTTACTAATTAACCCTTAGCAGGAGAAAGAGGTGCATTCATACCTAATCAGAATTTGATAAAGAAGTGATAAAGTGGATACAAAGTGGGGGATCTTTCTATGCTACAATCAATATATAAACTGATCCCTCATTTTGCAGCCAAGATACTTTCTATACATTTATATTCTAGAGAATGTAAATAAATCTAAAAGACATGCCTGTGAAGCTATTTCATTGATTGAGCAGTTCGTTTTCTACAGCTTAATCCTTTGCATGTTATTTAAAGCCAGAAAATATTTTTAAATTGTAATTTTTTTTTTTTTTTGAGATAACAATAGTTTAGTTATACAAGTCTTTTTAATTAATCCATAGCTAGGGGGAGTAGTAGTGGATTCATACCTTTCCCAAGGGTATTTGTGTGCAAATTATAACCAACCCATCGGGAATTGGAGCTCTGGTCTCCGATTAACAATTCCAAACCATTACCCATTACACCACCTGCACATCCAAATTTACAACACCTGGTATTCCTAAGCAGTCACCCATCTATGTACTAAGCAGGCTCAATGCTGCTTTGGTGATTATGTGGAAGCCAAAGTTTCCACATGATGTGGCTGTAGGCCTATGATGACATCTCCGACCAATATGAAATGTAACAATGTACAACTACCAGGCTACCCACACAGATGGATTTAATTATAGCGGTGAAGGCTTGTGGAGAACCGGCCACGCTTCCTGAACTGATAACAGAGAAAAAAGCTCTCTTGATGTTTTATTGTCACAGTGACAAGAATCCATTGTAATGTTAAAACCTAAGGAAGAGTACATGTAGGAGAACAACAAAAGATGGAGTCAGGCCCTTCTCAAGACTAACGCCAAGTATAACAAAATAGAATCAACTAGAATTTGAACTTGGCTCACCAAATTCCATTTTCCACACTGATAACCATCACACACACACACACACACTGATGAAAGTGAATGAAAATTTTGATGTCTGTTTTATGAATCCTACATGTGATATCATGGGGTCACAACAACAACTGATAAGTAATTATGCTGCTTAAGAGTGATTATTAAACTAATTAGACTTGGACTCCATGGAAGCAGGGCAAGAAATACTAAAAATAAGAACTAGATAGGATATCCTAAGCCATAAGCAGTGGAATGAGAACCGTTTACCTCCATAGATTAAATAAAAAGCTCAGTCTGGAATTCCCTGTAGGTTATTTGGATTGACATACGCCTGATGAAGTCTGGAAGGCACAACGGCCGAAACTGTGTGATAGCAACAACAAAGATGAGGACAATAGTTTGCATGTAAATAGTGTAGATAAGGATAGCTTCTCATTCCAGAAATTCAGACAGTAATTAATTAGAAAATTCTTCTTTTTTTGTGGAACTCTTTTGGTTACATGCTTTTCAAACAACTTCGATCTTCAAAACTTAAAAAAAAAAAAAATAAATAAATTTAATTCTTATTTACAGCCCGGTACCAAATGGTCCACAACCCAGTTGTTGGAGACCACTGCCATAGTTGGAGGTTTTGAATTCAGAATTAGCCTTCACCTAAGCTAGTTGCTATCCAGGGCTTCAGAACCCAATCTGTCCTGCTATTTACCCATAGCTGGAGGGACAAGAGATAGATTCATACCTTTCCAAAAGGTATTTGTATAATAAATCACTAGTTTAAATCCAGTGTATTGCTTCTTATTTAGGTATAACCCTTTCTCTAGTGAATGACTACCTGTTCAGGGTTTATCATTTCTTGGGACTTTATACCTGTTTTAGTTTATCTGAGTTTTGATTAGAAAATCCTATTGTTTAATTTTATTACACATCCAACCAGCTTGAGGATCTTATAAGCCTTAAATCTAATAATTATTTTTCCAGTTTTCCTTAAATCACACAATTTTCAATCATCAAACCATATACTAATTATCAATGTGTATTTAATTACTTATATATTTGCTGTCTCATCTGTAGTGGCAAGGGAGATAAATCAACTTAAGTTAATAAATTTATGAGTGATTACTTCCCTTAGTCATTTTAACAATCTATACAAATAAAATATTTATCTCCATTTAGACTAAATTAGTTCCTGGGCAAAATGCACTATATTCGCCCCAATCTGGTGTCTTGGCTTCAGTCACTTTCCCACTGCCATAAGGTTGCCTCCCTTTGCCTTTTCTATAAATACTTTCATGGTAATTGTTTGGGTGAGCACTTCACTATGGTACCTAGACTCTGAATTTAAGCACAGTACTAGACTGGTGATGAGGTCTCACACATTTACAGTTGTGCTGGCTCGATGTAACTAAATTCTATGCTAATGTTTTCTTTACTCACACTTCTCACTGGTAGAACTCCCTTCCAGCTCCATGTCATTCGCTATCTGCTGTAGTAAACCTTGCTTGGAGTGAACTTCATTAAAAAAAAAAAAAAAAAAAAAATTAAAAAAGATGAATCAGTTACTTTACTCCTAATTTTTTTAGATTGCAGTCTTATTTGTTCCAGCATTTCATGTGAAGCACTCAAAGTGTCTATTAAGTGATTGACTTGTTTCAATTTGGTCTTGAGATAGGCTTTGTCATCACCATTTCTGTTGTTCTGTTGCTAGACTTTTTCACCCAAGAGATATTTTCATTTCACTGTTATATTAAACACATAAAAGATATTGAGCAAATGCAATTCATATAATACCAGGAGTAATCAATAAATCACAGATACAATTGAACACCTAAAAAACATGAAGGGAACGCATTAATTAAATGGTTCATTGGCATCTATTTTAGTTGCAAATTCTTTATCTCAGCTTTACCGAATCTCAAAACAGCGTTTCAAGATGTTTGTTTCCTTACGTCTTAATATTAAAACTTGCCATCAATTTTGATGGCACAAGTATACTAGTATTAGATATTTCCAAATTCATTCTGGGTTGTTACTTTTAAGATTCATAAATATCCAGGAATTTACCATAAATATTAACTGTTTGCTTTCTCTCTATTGTTTTAACCGAGTTTTCTAAGTTCTGACACTCCTTACTTTTTTAGTTCTTTGGATTCTATCAAGACAGTATTTATTTTGGACTTAATTCCTTTTGTTTAAAATATCTGTTAGGAAATCTTTAATTTCAAATACTTTTCGTTTGTTTCCTTGACTGGCAGCCTATTGTGGTTTTATGAGTCATGGTTTGGCACATCCTGTTTAATCTGAATAGAAACATTTCTTCAGCACTGGGTGAGAGGGAGGAGAAGGTGATATTTTATACTGCGAGTTAAATATATATAACCAGCCTGAATATAAACTGCTTTTTACCGTTCACTTGTAATATCCTAAATTATCTTGCCGCATGAACTCGGGGTAGGAAACAAAAAAATAGTTTTACAGTAATATTTACAATTAACTGCCTTTGAGTATGGCAAATATCTTATTTCTTAATTTTCAATGCATTTTTATAGTAAAATTATGAGCACTACATATACATCATACATATAATAGCCTTATTCTATCAATAAGGCTTGCATTAATTCCTGACCACTGACAATCCCTTTCTTCCTGATTTTCAATGCATTCCTATAGTAAAATCATTAGCAATGCATTTCCATTATACATATAATAGCCCTATTCTATTAGTAATGCTTGCATTCATTCCTGACCACTAACAATCCCTTTTTCCTGATTTTCAATGCATTCCTATAGTAATATCATTTGCAATACATTTACATCTTATATATAAAGTACAGTGCATGTGTGTGTCCAAGCAACTCCTTCACTCCCACTGGTCCAATTTCAATGATTTATAGCTCATTCAAATGCCCTAGAAAACTTGGGTGCTGGGAACAATTTTTGTTGAGCTCAGATTCAGGGTTGCCAGAGTGTGCGAGGTTAAAAATATATATTAATATATTATACTAGCCATTATCATAATAGCTAAGGAGGAGTAGATACAATAGCCATAAATAAACTACAGAAGAATTCAAAACTGATTGCTGAATTTAAGTATTGAATTAATGTTTAAGCTTCCCTTTTAAAAGTTCAACGATAATTCTTCTGCTGCCACAAAATTTAAAGACGATTTGATGTAGATAGATGCTTATTTTTCATACAAACAATTATTTTCATTTCATAGGTGACAGAACAGAGGACAATTTATAAGATAAAATTAATGTAGCGTACAAATGGGAAAAAAGAAATTAGAATTAGTTATACATTCAACATTTGAAGAGTTAGAGAAACATAATAGCTAATTAAGTAAAACCTATATTATGGAATCTATATGAATAAATGCAACATTGGAGCACAATTATCCAATGAATTCTGGGGTTAAAAACCCCAACTCTATAGTAATTTATATGCGGTGTTTACTCATTCCCCCATGAGAATGAGATGTGATACAAGGTCTTTTTAAAGTGGGGACCCGAGTGCATGCACCCAAGCAGGGACAAAAATTGTCCACAGCTCCCACAACCATCGGTTGCACTGGCCTCGGTGCGAGCACCAATCCCTCCCTCTTGTGCAATGGGAGGGCGCGGCCTCGGGCAACTGTTCCCTCAGTATTATTTTCTCAGTTGCCCCTCTGCCCTTCGACAGAGAAGCCCCTCACTTTTAAGTATTGATGTTACTATGGTGATTTACATTCATTCAATGACTGTACCAAAACTAACACTAACATAGAGTTACAATTTCTTTTGTGAGTCATGCCAAAATGAGCATGCCTAACAAATTAGTATTTTCCATAAACCTCTTAAATTATTATTTTACATTACATTTCTCCCATATCTGTTCACATGCTAAATGTACAAATAAAATTTAGACATCTGTCTACTTCCTATACATTTTTAATATTTGCTGTGTCACAATCCTACAAAATACCAAACATATTTGCATATTTTTGCCTAATGCTTCATACAGCCAATGCAAAGGATATAACTAGAGTCATGTCCCCCTGCACTAGTGACACCATACAGAAGTGACTTTGTTATGACACATTGAAACACCAGTTCTCATACTATCACCTAAGTTAAGCAGCATCCAGCCTGGTCAGTTCCTAGATGGGCAGCTGCTTAAGAATACCAGTTGCTGTAAACCTGGATGTGCAGATGGTGTAATGATTTGGAATTAGATGTCAGAGCAACAAGTTCCAATTCCAGTTGGGTTTGTTATATTCACTTACATGTAAATAGCCATGGAAAAGGTATGAATCCACTTCTTCCTCTCCCCCTCACCAACTATGGGTTAATTAGTTGGCCTAGTATCAGTAAATCATTATCTAAAAAAAAAAATTCTTGCAATCTAAAAATATTTTCTGGTTTTAAATAACCTGAAAAAGGTTGATAAGCTATAAAAAAAAAACAATTTAGTATCTGTCTATATTTCTGAGATGAGGTATTATGTACACTATTTACATAATTCGGACTATTGTCCTCATCTTTGTCGTCATATTTATTACAGCGTTTCGGCCGTTATATGCTCCAGCCTTCTTCAGGTGGTTGGAATGTCAAACTGTTCGACATTCCAACCACCTGAAGAAGTTCGGAGTGTACAACGGCCAAAATGTTGTAATAAATATGGCGACAAAGATGAGGACAATAGTCTGAATAATGTAAATAGTATCAATCAATTTATTATGACAAATGGTGAAATGTTTGAATTGAGTACCATATATACTCTAGTACAGCTTTTTACAGAAAAAAGGTTAAAAATCATGCATTTTCAACGAGTGGTTGCACTATACACAGGTAAATTTCAGGGGTCGGCTTATACATGAGTATATATGGTAAATGGCGGCACGGTGGAGTAATGGATAGTGGCACAAATTGAGGAATCGGAGAGATGAGTTTGAATTCCAGTCAAATCCATTACATTCACTTATGTGCTAAAACCCTTGGGAAAAGTATGAATCCTCTTCACCCCCCCAACTATGGGTAAATAGCAGGACAGACTGGACTATCACCTTGGATGGCAAGTGGTCTACCACAGAAAGAAATGGCAACCTAATGTGGAAAAAAAAATCTGCCTCGTCAGTCATGTATCGAAAGATACATGATCGGCTAAGTGTGTATCCCGCACGGCACTGACTGATATATGGTAATGCAAAGAAAGGATCATGTCGAAAAAAGAAAGAAAAGAAAAAAAAGTGAAGGGTATTGGCAGATATCAGTGTACAGATGCTCAAACAGGTTAACTATAAAAACTGGGAAAATATATTTATAAATTCACATGTGGATATCTCATGATGATAAAGATTTAAGAAAATATTTTTGATAGCAGGGATGAAGTAATGTATTTACCATTTTTGCTGTTCTAGAGTTATCTCC
The DNA here is from genome assembly GCA_964036315.1 of Acanthosepion esculentum. Classification (NCBI taxonomy): domain Eukaryota; kingdom Metazoa; phylum Mollusca; class Cephalopoda; order Sepiida; family Sepiidae; genus Acanthosepion; species Acanthosepion esculentum. Next base: position 70,303,236 of record OZ038511.1, on the reverse strand, counting down.
CTTACACAGCAGAGATAATTGAGAAAACATTTTAAAGACTAACATATGAACCTCTCCTAATGATAAGGACCTAACAAAATGTTTTCGGTTAAAGTAATAAAATCTGAAGACACCATCATTGCAAGGCTTTATGCATGATCAACAATTGTCGTCTAAATTATGCAAAAATAAAAATAAGACTGATATCTTATTTTAAAAGACATATTTACCAAAATTACACAAAGATATCTTAAAATACTAAAGAGAAGATTTATTCAATAGAGAAAAAAAAAAAAAAAAAAAAAAAAAAAAAATCGCCATTATCTTCAACCACTTCGGAGTCTCCTGCAACTCTTCTAGATAGTCTCCTTGTTTAAGTTGGTGAATTCTGCCATAATCCTTGCCTTCAGTTCATCTTTGGTGTTACAAGGAGTTTTGTTGGTCTCCCACTCAACTGCACCCAACAAATAATAATCAAGGAGATTGCAGTCTGAGGAATTAGGCGACCAGATGTAAGGGGTGATGTGGTCACAGAAATTGTCAGACAGCCATTACTGGGTTCTCCTGCTTGTGTGGCATGGTGCAGAGTCTTGTTGCCAGACATAGGCTCTTCCAGCAGCCACCCTCTTGACACAGAGCAGCACTACACCCTCAAGGCACTTGTAGTCCTCTGTGTTGAGTACGAGACCCTGTGGGAAGATGAATGGTGGCATAATGTCACCATCACTAATGATCACTCCAAACAGTATGATGTTGACTGGATATATCATCCAACTCTTTCTGAATCTTCTGCAGTCCTCAGATTAACATTAAAACACTCTGAAATGTTCGTATTGGAGCTTCTAGTGTGAGTGCCAAGCAGTACAGCATACCGTTTCCAAATTTCTGGCAAAGTGAATTGTGTCATAGTGCTCTTTTTCATAGACGGTGCTCAGCTAACTCTATTATACTGTGCAGTTGGCAAAATCAAAAACAAACAATGCACAGGCACAAAATTAAAAATATAAAATTGCGACAATTTACCCATCGCAAGCAATATATATATTTTGTGCACGATGGGTAAATTATCGCATATATACATACACATATATATATATATATATATATATATATATATATATATATATATATATATATATAAATAGTTCAAATGTGTTAGTATATAGTCTGCAACGTTTTTGTTATCTCCCTTGCAAACCAATGGAAATTGGGGAAAATATAATTTTTCACATAAAAAAAAAAATAAATGTGGCATAATATTCAATGGTATTTAAAGTCATCTTTGAAATTTTTGATGTGTAAATCCTACACAAGATAATGTTCTAAATAAAATGCCATACTAAAAAGTGTTTGGACAAAAACTACATTACCAACAAATATCACCCAGACTAGCAAATGATCGTAGACATCCACAATATCATAATTACAAAATCCTGTTTGACAGTGAGGACAACCCAGAAAAATTACTGGATTCTAAGACAAAGTTTAAAAGTAGTGATGAGACAATTAATCGGAATAGAGAACTGGAGATATCGAAATTTTGGGGGGTATCAGAATTTTTAACCTAATTTCCCATTCCAAAAATTATTCTTTGGATTTTTTATTTTTTTTTGTTTAAAACTTAATGTTCCATTTTTGGTATTAATGATAAACAAGAGATAAATATTCATTGATTTTGAACTATCAGTAAAACTAAAATCTATAGATCCTAATAATACCTAAGTATGATGTAAATTTATTTTACTTTATATAAAAAAAAAAAGAAATAAAATAAAATGTGCAACTATCTATTCTGTTCTTGAACTTTCCATAAAGTTCACTAGTTGAAAGTCTGTTTCAGTTCAAAATAACATTTTGATTTTTAATATCTTTAAATCATTTTAATTATATTTATCATCGTTAATTCACCCACTCAATATTATAAATTATTAATTTAATAATTATAACAAAAATTATGTAAAATAAATACAAAATGAATTCACGTTGTTGTTCTGCCGGACTCTTTTAAGACAATTTTTATTATTTCTTTTTATAATTTATAAAAAAAGGAAAAAAAGCATTGTCTGCATTTAAAAACCTAGAAAAAAAATTTTTCATTTTACATAAAATTTTATTTTAAAATCCAAATTTTCAATTATTTTTAAGTATTAGGTCATCCCATAAGATCTGTCCGAATTTTAACTTTTTGTTAAAATGAACGAAATTTAGAGTATTTTATAATGTCTAATGGAGCTGAACATTATTTTCATGTTTAGATGTATTTAAACTGATCAAATTTTATTTCAGAGAACAATAACATTAAATTTTGTTTGATTAAAACTCTGCTAACATGGAAGTACCCAAGAATCATTTGAGGCACATAATGCTTTATGAGTTCAAGAAAGGAAACTCAACAGCCGAAGTGGCTAGAAACATTCACTCAGTTTATGGAGAGGAATGTGTGAATGAAAGAACTTGGAGAAGATGGTTTGCAAAATTCAGAGGTGGAGATTTCACCCTTGAAGATGAAGATCAAACCGGACGTCCTTTTGAGTTTGATGAAAAGCTTCTTGAAGCAGCCCTTGAAGAAAATCCTGCTTTATCAGATGAGGAATTGGCAGTGGTTCTCAGTTCAAACCATACAACTGTTCATCATCAACAACTTGGAAAAGTTCCTAAACTTGGAAAATGGGTGCCTCATGAATTGTCTGAAAACAATCTCAAATCCCGAGTTGACATCTGCTCTTCTCTCCATTCTCGCCAACTGGTTTCACCTTTTTTGGATAGACTTGTGACTGGCAACGAAAAATGGATCTTTTATTGAAATGTTAAGCGTCATAGACAGTGGCTTGGTAAAGGGAAAGGGCCCCAGCCACAGCCGAGAAGGGAACTTCATGGGTAAAAGGTTCTTCTTTCAATCTGGTGGGATTGCCAAGGAATAATCCACTTTGAATTCTTACCACCGAATCCAACAATTAATGCTCAAATATACTGTCAGCAATTAGAGCGTTTGAACCAAGCTTTGAGGAAAAAAAGACCTGCTCTAGTGAATCGAAAACGGGTGATGTTTCATCAGGACAATGCGTGACTACACACAGCAAGAATCACGTCACAAAAGATCAAAGAACTTGGTTGGGAGAAAATTCCTCATCCACCTTATTCTCCCGAACTTGCTCCTTCAGACTACCATTTGTTTCGTAGCTTACAGAATCATTTGGAAGAAACAGCTTTTGTAACACAGGAAGAGGTTAAAACTGACATTTGTGAGTTCTTCGAATCAAAGCCAAAAGAATTTTACAGTAATGGAATTAGTAAGCTTGTTAATAAATGGAAGGAAGTCATAATCATGGAAAATACATTGTTGATTGAATCTGTAATTAAATGTAACATTTGGTCACTTGTTTTCTTTATTCAAAATTCAGACAGAACTTATGGGATGACCTGATAAAAACTAAAACTAAAATTCCATATAAGGAGTTTCGATCAGCACCAAAGGATCATATAAGGGTGGTGGTGGTAGGCGTTTATATTTCCTTTGGTGGGAATTACATAAAATAGGAGTTACTTTTCAATCACCCTGTATATTGCATTAAAAAAATATAAAAAGTGATGATGTTTTCCAGTGATGGAATTCAAATAAAAATGAATTTCCCATCATGGTGCTTTTAGCCAGGAAATATCTATCAGCACCTCCCTTCTTCTGCTTAAAGTGAATAGTTATTTAGTATTGGACATAACATTTACTTACCAAAAAGAAATTGTCTGAAAGGTGGAACAGGAGAGATGATAATGTTCTTACATTATAATTTAAGAATTTTTGGACTTAAATATGAGTAGCTAGGGACTTAAGTGATTTACTTAAAGAAATTGTTCTCTTTATTGTTTAAACTGTTACCCAATTTTTTTTAAGTAAAAAGGATATGTAACTTTATTTCATAAGCTTTTGTATTGATTTTTCTACTAAATGTTTTATTAATAAATGTATTTTTTTCATTAAGTTTCCCAAACCAACTGTAGGGCCTGAAAATAATTATTTTCAATCATTGTAGGTATCAGAATCAGAAATCATATAAGAATCAAAAATTTAGAACAATATTGCGAATTGTATCAATAAAAATCTCGGTATCATCCCATTACTAGTTAAAAGGTGAGACTGATATTCTCCAAGCACTCACTAAACATAGTTGTTGTATCTAAGAAAAAAAATAGAGGCTTGAGTAAGTCAGCCTTTTACCTATGTCAGCAACTACTGTTGCTAAATACTGTGTAAGTTTTTATGAATATAGAATGGAAGCCATATAAACCAAAGTTGAGTTATTTTCTCATTGAAAGGTCATCATGTAAGGCAGGAAAAGAGATTAACTAAGAGAATGGTTAAAAGTGATTGTGACCTCCAAAAATTGATAAAGAGGAGGAAATCCCAACATGCAAAAGAAGAGGAATACAAAGAGATGTAAAGATAAAAAAAAATTGCCAACAACTAGCAGAGATAATGGTATCTCAATTATCTTCCAAGAAAAGGAGAGAGAGAGAGAGGTCAGAGTTCACAGACACTGAAAGTCACTATTTTTGCTATAATCAAAGTGATATTGGTGTGAATTTTATTTTTGCTATGTACTGTACTTTGTTACCAAAACAAAAAGTAGTAACAATGTACCACCTGTATTTTTTGCTAGGCACCATATTGGGGGAAATTACAAAACAAACATGGAAAATCTGCATATGGTAGCCTGCTATGTATGCAGATCATTGATAAAAAGCCAGACATTTCATCCTGGTAGCATAAGTTTACATCAAAAGGATAAATAGATGGTGAAGCTAGTACAAGTCTCATAGGTAAAGGATAACAAGTCTCACAGTAACATGGCAACTAGTCCGACAGAAAAAGGATAACAAATTTACAGTTTAAAATTTATGAGCAACTGACAGCAAAAGTTATGAGATATATATATATATATATATATATATATATATATATATATATATATATATATACACACACACACACACACACAGTCGATGACAAAATTATTTGTACACCCATCAATTTTGAATATTTTTATCCATTTCTCAGAATCTAATGCAGGATGCTCACATGAATACATCGCGAGACCATCAGGACGCTGATTGGATCTGATGGCAAAGGAAACCATCAACATGCCGACCTTGTTGCATATGGAAACCATCTATCATTATTATTATTATACCTCAAATCTTGTTATTAGTTTATGACTTTCTTTCATAGAAATGTCAATTTTGTATTACCATTTCTTTTGTGGATATGTGGGTGGTATAATGATTATGAGCATGGAAAATGGAATATGAAATTGGTCTGCTCATTCTAACTAAGACTGCTGTTTTTACATTGCACTAATGCCCTCTTCTGTACTCAGCTATGAGCAAAATAGGACATCCCGAAATTTCTAGCTTTGGTATAGTAACCAGTTAATGAAATTTCACTAGCTATCTAAAGAACAATTCACAGATATTGTAGAAAAGGGAAGCTGTGGAGAGGCAAGATCAGCCAACATTAAAAGAAAAAAAAGAAAGAGTTTCTTCCATCTTAATTTCAGTTGTTTTATTTTTATTATTTTTTAAATTTCTATTTGGTAAACTTTGGATGAGAAATAAAGAATAAGCTCTTGGTGAGGCCTGAATTTCCCCATACCCTTTTTTTTTCTCTTTTTTTACTGCTCAAGCAGCTACTGCACTAAGACTGACTTTCTTAGGAAAATAGAAAGTAATTGGGTTTCGCCAAAAAAATTTCATTATTTCTGATTCATTTATAAATGACCCTAGAATTATGATCTGAATAGTTGCAATAAAAAGCAAATGGAGAGGAGAGAGAGAGAAAAAAAAAAAAAAAAAAAAAAGGAAAAGGTGAAACAAATGCTAGTCAAAAATGAATATTCTTTTTCATTGCTTTTAATGAACCTATGATATCCAGAAAGGGAAGAAGGTGTAGAGGCCAAAGTGAATAAAACTCTACACAGCTAATAATGTTCCTAAATACAATATAGGTTTCTGTGCTATGATCGCATTGAATGGAAGTATTAAAAAATGAGTCTGGTTATTTCCCTGACTGAAAGGTCATCGTGTAAGGCAGGAAGAGAGATTAACCAAGAGAATAGTTAAAATTGACTGTGACCTCCAAAAATTGACAAAGAGAAAATCCTAATAATGATTTAAAAAAAAAAAAAAAAAAAAAGAAAAAAAAAAAAGATATATCTATATGTAGGTAAATAGATAGAAAGTAAGATGTGTATACAGAGATGAGGCCAGAGACGGGGAATCACAAAAAAAAACAAAAAAAAACGAAAAACCCCCACACACAAAAGTGGCTGGAATGACCTCTTACCTCTCCTGAGTTAACTGTTTCCTCAGATCTTGAAGCTCTTGTTCAGATTTCTCATTTACTTTCATCATCCTTTGCCATACACTTTCATACTGAGCTGCAGTTGTCCGAGATGCTTCATCAGCAGCTTCTACAAACAACAAAAAAGGGGGGGGAAAGTTATCTCACTTCAGAAATGGGATAAAAAAAATATTAATATTTACAAAAAGCAGACAAGAGGAAATAGTTTTCAAAATACTTATTTCACATATAAATACATTTGTTACCTTCTAAGTTCAAAATTAGAATCTAAAAAAAAAAAAAGAAAAAAAAGGCTCTCTTGAACCTGTACAACATTGTCTAGAACATAGAATGAGAAAACACTACCATACCAGGTGATACTATTATGGTTCATGCAATGTCTATCGTTATCTTGTCGTCTTAATTCCGGTTCTTTTATTCCCTCCTTAATAGTGTGTTTTCTCATATTCTCTCACAGTCAGTAACCACTTGCATCTTGAGTTACCCTTCAACCAAGTATGCATGGAGCTGGAGGAAGTAATCAGGCCTTTTTCAAGTGTATTCATGCAAAAGTAAATACAACAAACTTGTCTAGAGATTGAATTCAGCTCATCAATTCCACTTTCACTAAGAAGGAATTTATTTTTTTATGGGTTGTGTGATGGGGGAACATTCAAAGCAAGAATTCAGTCAATCAGACATGACACATGCTTGGGTGATCAGGTTTCTTTTGATTCATGACTGATTAAGCAGAAGATTTTCCTGCAGTAGGTTTCCAACTAAGGCAATGGGACCCAATTTGTCCTTCAGTATCTGTCTATATTTCTGAGATGAGGTATTATTAACACTATTTACATTATTCGGACTATTGTCCTCATCTTTGTTGCCATATTTATTTATACATTTCGGCTGTTGTTTGCTCCAGCCTTCTTCAGGTGGTTGGTTCACCTGAAGTAGGCATACAATGGCCAAAACGTTGTGATAAATATGGCAACAAAGATGAGGACAATAGTCCGAATAATGTAAATAATGCAAAATTGTCCTGCTATTCAACCCATATCTGGGAAGAGAAGAGCTGGATTCATACCTTTCCCAAGGGTATTTGCCCACAAGTGAATGTAATGGAATTTGAACTCAGTTCTCCAGTTTCTCATCTAGAGCAATTATCCATTGCACTGTATTACCATGGCAAAATGAAGGTAACAATCACAATTTTTCAGAAGATAACAGTAACCTAAGCAGTTGAATTTTTAAATGTTATTATTTGATTTTGTGATGTAAATCTTTGCTTCTTTTATTAAAACATTTGAAATACCTTTCATTTTTTACTTTTTCTTCATCAATTTTGCTTTAAAATATTACATCAAATATGGTTTCATATGTTAGGTTATTTTGAGTACATTATATACTAGTGAGCAAACCAAAATGAGCTGACTCATTTTATAGTACACCCATAGAAGGTTAACCAATCAGAAAACTAGAAATATTCGACCGGATGTGTATAAAGGTGGCCATTTTGTTTTCTTTTTCGGAATATCTACTACTAACCCGTCAGCTGAGGAGACCTGCAGAACTACGTTTTCCTACTCTCTCTCCAAATATCCACTGCCAACCTCTAATATGGAAGACCTTAAGAATTCCTGAATAGGTGCTACGAGACATTGGTGCTGTTACATTGAACAAATTACTTCCTACGTTGGATTGCTACATTCAAACTACATTAAACATGTATTACATCATAAACTTAAAAAAACTTAATCTACACAATGGCAAAAAGAAAAATAGCATTTATTAAAAACCGTGTTCTTTAAAACTCTGGCTGATTCATATATATATATATATATATATATATATATATATATATATATATATATATATATGTGTGTGTGTGTGTGTGTGTGTGTGTGTGTGTCAGGAGGTACGGTGTAGTGGATAACAGCTTGGATTGAGGAATCAGAGAGCAGAGTTTGAATTCCAGTTGAATCCATTACATTCACTTACGTGCTAATACCCTTGGGAAAGGTTTCAATCCTCTTCTCTTTCCAGCTATGGGTAAATAGCAGGACAGACCAGGTTCTATAGCCTTGGATGGCAACTGGTCTAGGAGAAGGACAACTCTGAATTTAAAACCTGTACAGGGTTGTTTGGGTACCTTGTGGCATGTAATGCATAAGGTCTCTGTATTTGGCCCTTCAAAAAGTGTGGTTGGTTCTGCACAAAGCCTTCACCACTATAATCAAATCATGTGTTCTGACATCTGGCTGTCAGTTCCTAGAAACTGAGCTGCTTAACCCTCATACTTCGAATACGACCATATACACACACACATACATACATACATACATACATACATACATGCACATGGTGAAAATAAATGTGCACAATTTTAATGTTTTTTTTTAAATTAACCTATCAGGTAATGACAAATTATTTGTTTCTAATGCATTAGATGTATATAAGCTAAGAGTTTGCTTTGACAAATCATTTTCTGGAAAATATGTTGAAGCTTCATTTA
>OZ038511.1:70286908-70289408 GCA_964036315.1 Acanthosepion esculentum | reverse complement strand
AACAACTTTGATAAAATCTTATACCTACTTTTCTAACGAAAACAATGTTGTTCTGAACATTTTGGCCACAACTATATATATATATATATATATATATATATATATATATATATATATATATATATATATATATATATATATAAAAGATTGAATTATAAAAATCATTATTAGTTTGAAAATTTTCCTTCTAGAGATAAAACATATATTAGATTTTTTCCCCCCTCATTTTGTCATTCAATTACCCACATAATGATGGGCAATAACACCGATCCCCAGTTGGGCAAACAACCCCTCTGTGCCACTGCCTTCTGACCACAATTAAGTCATAAAAAAACAAACATTTATTTCAGGTCAGCCAATGACCTTCATAAAGAAAGAACTTTATTTATAGTTACTTTAACATGTCAGGTTCTAATTAAAATGAAAAGTAATGCCTTCATAAAATAATTGATGGTTATTATTTATTTGATGACTATTTTCTTTTATACAACTTCTGTTGCTTATCTTTTCACCAGAGACTAATTCTTTATGGTCTTGTGCCAGGCTAAATTCTTGCACAATTAATGTAGTAAGTCAAACAGAGGAGAGGAGGCACAGTGGCGTAATGGATAGCAGCTCGGATTGAGGAATCAGAGAGCCGATTTTGAATTCCAGTCAAATCCATTACATTCACTTGCTAATACCCTCAAGAAAGGTATGAATCCTCCTCTTCTCCCACTGGCTATGAATAAATAGCAGAGCAGACCTGGTTCTATAGCCTTGGATGGCAACTGGTCTATTGCAGAAAGAAATGGCAACCTACTGTGGGAAAAAAATCTGCCTCATCAGTCATATATCGAAAGATACATGATCACCTAAGCATGTATCCCACATGGCACACAACTGAGTGACTGAAGTCAAACATGGATGTTCACTTCTATGGCCTTGGGCCAGACTAAGTTTGTTCTTTGGGAATGGTAAATAAAAAACAATATTTAAAAGAAGTCTCTCTTCTCTACTCCATAATTATTTTTATAATGTGTAGAATAAGTTCATCAGGCAGATTATAAAAGTTGAAATTTATCAGCAGCACCCCCACCTCATTTGAACAAAATATGGCATAAACACGCGTTTAAAGTGTGAATTCCTGTTATACATGGGATTGGCAGCAAATTCTCTCGAGGCTTTTCTTACATAAATTTGAGCCTCTTAGTGCAATGGGAGAGGGGCGTTGCCTGGAGTGATGACCGCTTGGAGCTGAGCCTGTTGTATTTTGAATCAAAACGACAAATGGTTGGAGCAGATTGTGAAAGTCCAGAGAAAAGTCTAGGCCAGTAAACTTTTGCTTTTTGTAAGTGCCATAATACAGATGATATTTAATAACTCATCTGAGTGTGAGAGAGAGAGAGATACTATAGATAAGTTTAAGTGGATTTTTAACAGCATATCAACTCTTTAGAATAATTTTATGCTAAAACAGATTTATTTTTGTTTATATTTAGGGAAAAATGGATAATCTTTGTTTTGTTTTTTCTTTTCAGATATAATTTAATTTTTCAGATATAATTCAACTGATTTCAGGAATGTTATAATTCTAGTTAATATTTTCAAATAGTTCTCTTAGGTTGTTTGCCTTAAAGAAATGGTGTCTTTTGGAGTCAAGATCAATGCATTCAATCAAAAAATGTTTTATTGTATATTGGGTTTGGCATGTAGGACACCATGGTGGTTCTTCTTCTTTTAGTAAGAATGAATGCGTAATTTTAGTGTGACCTATTTCGTTAGTCCTGATATAGTAACCTCTTATATGGAATAATGGCATGAAAGTTCTTTCATGTTGGTTGATCGATTTCGTTTCATGGTATATCAACCTCTATGGATTATTTAATGCCAAAATCTAAATTTTTTGAACAATTTAATAATTTCAACTAAAGATATTTTGAGTGCAATTGTATACCTTCAACTAGAGATAAAATATATTGTTAGTCATTTTGCTATAAAATGTATTGTTGGTATTTCTACTATAAAATGTATTGCTGGTCATTTTGCTTGTAAAATGTATCTTTATACTTTCATAGTGTTTTGTTTTTGTTTGAGATGGGTGTCACTATTTGCCCATAGCCGGGACCCTAACAGATACTACCACCCAGAGTCAAGGTGGGCCAGGGAACAACAACAATTAAGAAGTGGTTACATGCACCTCAAAACATCCCAGATGCTGCCAGATGTAGTTCGTCATCATACCCAGGACTATATCCTAATGAGAGATCACAGATTTGAATTATGCATTTATTGTTTCACACATTATTCATAGTTTTGTATCACATTATAAGAGACCTTGCTGTTGGATGTAGTTTATCATCATACTATGGACACCTACACAGATGATGTGATTTTATCTCGATCTCAAGCATTTCTGTTTTACAGCCAGCAGATGGCTCTTTTTGAGGTCTGGTCTTCCAAGTGGCATCCACTTTGACCAAAAGAGAAGTAAAAGAGTGAATGAAGGGTCTTTGGAGAC
>OZ038511.1:70279408-70284408 GCA_964036315.1 Acanthosepion esculentum | reverse complement strand
TTACACACAAATACACATATATATATATCACATAAAAATGAAGTGTAACCATTGTAAATGATGTCAACTTTAAGTGACTTGAAATTGGTTTCAGCAAACAAAGGAATGCCTGAACTAACCAAACACAGTTTCATGTGAAATTTCAGCAATTGAAGTATTTTGGACCCTGCATTGCTGGAGAATTAAGTGGCATTCCAGAAAAATGGATATGCAGGAAATTTGGGTTGCAAAAAAAAAAAAAAAAAAAAAAAAGAAAAAGAAAGAGAAACCCATCCCCATAACCAACAGAACAAAGCTATAAAAACTAAAGTAGGGAATGTTTTCAAACAAGTTATAAAACATTATCTGATTACTTGTAAGCTCCATAAAATATTTAATAGAAATATAATAAAACTGAGATATTGCCATATGGACAATGTAATCAGACAAATAATAATAAAAAAAAATCAATGTTGAAACACTGTCTACACATGATATAAATGCTATCCCTATCTCCTATAAATACAGGAAGAGAGACAGCAGCTGTGGGGGGGGGGTCAAATATTTATCTATTATTATATATCAAACAAGTGTTTTGTTTTTTTGTTTTTTTTATGGATCGATTCATTTTTTACGGCTTATCAACTTTTTGCAGATTATTTAAAGTCAGAAATATTTTTAGATTGTAAGAATTTTTTTCTTTTTTTGAGATAATGATTTAGTGATACAAGTGGAGAAGAGACCTTTCCAAGATACATTTGTACATAAGTGAATCTCACTAGAATTGGAACTCTGATTAACAATTCTGAGCCATTATCCATAACATCACCTGGACATCCAAGCTTACAGCACCTTGTATTCCCAAGCAGTCACCCATCTAGGTACCGACCAGGCTCTGCATTGCTTCACTTTAGTGCTTGCTCAAGAACCTGTGTTTCAACATGACATGGTCATAAATCAGTAACATAAGACCATAACGGTGAAAGCTAATGGCGAACCTGACATAGCGTACATTAGTACTACTGAAAGACAAGCAAACAAAGATAATATTTTTTTTTTTACAGCAATTCAAGGCAGGAGTGCCACTAGCACGCAAGGGGCTACAGAGGATTGAGAACAAGAGTAAAGAGGCGTGTTTGAGGAAAGGATACAGAGAAGGACAGGGAACAAGATCAAGATATCAGATGTCGATTGACATTGCACTTGAATATTTGAAGATTATAGTTACCAGGGAAGCAAGCAAGGAGAAGGCAGTTCCACAGACGGGAAGTGCGAGAGAAAAAGCTGTTTGAGTAGAAGAGATGGTTACATTTAACCATTTTGACAGTGAAAAGGTGGGACCGAGATGCCAGCCTAGTAGCTCGCTTAAATTCATGCAGTCTGGAAACCAGTGAAAGTAGCGCGTTGGAACAGTTGCCGTGAAAATACTTGTAGAAGAGAGAGAGAGAAGCCATGGTACATCTGTGAGAAAGCAACTGTAGACTAGATGCCAGGTTTGGTTTGGTTTGTTTTACAGCATATCAACCTCAATGGGTCATTTAATGCTGAGAACTTTTTTTTTTTTTCCTGGTAATACTTTTGTTTTGTAAAAAATCTATTTCTGTTAATATTTTTTTCCTCAAAAATGTACAGCTGGTAATACTATTTTTTAAAAACGTACAGCTGGTAATACTATTTTTCAAAAACGTACAGCTGGTAATACTATTTTTCAAAAACGTACAGCTGGTAATACTATTTTTCAAAAACGTACAGCTGGTAATACTATTTTTCAAAACGTACAGCTGATGACATTTCTTCAAAAACGTACAGCTGATGACATTTCTTCAAAAACATATAGTTGGTAATATTTTTTCAAAAATGTACAGTTGGCAACATTAATCTTTCAAAAAACGTATAGCTGGTAATATTATTCATTCAAAAACCGTATAGCTGGTAATATTATTCTTTCAAAAAACGTATAGCTGGTAATATTATTCTTTCAAAAAACGTATAGCCAGCAACACTATTCTTTCAAAAAAAAAACAAAAAAAAAAACGTATAGCTGGTAATATTTTTTCAAAAATGTACAGCTGGCAACATTATTTTTTCAAAAGCATATTATCAGAGGCCTTGCTGTTGGACGTAGTTTATCATCATACCTGGGGCACGGTCGTAGTTTATCGTCATCCCCAGGACGCGGACATAGTTTATTGTCATCCCCGGGATGCACTAGATGCCAGATTAGGACCTATCATATTGCATATTAGTCTCTGGATTTTGTCGAGGACCTCCAGATGTACATGGGGGGGGGGGCACCAGGTCATATATGACAGCAATCAAAAGCTTCATTAACAACAGTGCAATCTCTGCAGGAACAGAAAAAAGTTGCCTTCATTTACAACAGTACAATGCTTTCAACAAATTTGTAGGAATTGTGAAATGGAGAATTTTAAACAGCGTATGTATGTCTGCAAGGCAGGATCTCTAAAACCTGGAGTAGTTTCCAAATAAAAATTATGCATTTTAGAATTCATTTTAACAGGAGAGGCTATTTAACTGCAAAGAAAATAATGGCTTACTGTATCAATCAAAATGCCCTGGCATCACATGCTCCATCTGCTATGGGCAAGAACATCACAGATGATGTCTGTTATAGACGTGACCATGCAAATTTTTTTTTCTCTTATGGCCAGTTGTGAGTGGCATGAAGGCTTTATAAACTCTTGCTTTTTACCAACCATGAGTGATGGCAGCATGCTAGCTGTCTGAGGACCTACAGATTTTGTAAAGCAATATCTTCAGAACTTGTCTTTCCTTAAAGCCTGAATTGCTTTCTAAATGTAAGTAGGCGAATAAGTACTTGCTGTGTCATTTACCCCCCCCCCATTAAATGTTTATGGATCCTTCAATGTTTACATAAGAATCAACGTAGAAGGAATACAATACGCTTGAACATTAGATCAGCATTATAGTCGCACCCTCCCACCAAACACTAGACTGGCATTGCAGTCAGCCCTCCCCCACGCCCCCAACACTTACCATTACAGTCACCTGCAAAAAAACTTACCAGTATTACAGTCGTCCACCACCCCCAACACTTGCTGGTCATTACAGTCTCTCTCTCTCACACACACACACACACACACTCCCCCACAACACTTGCTTGGTGATTTGGAGGATCACTTCAGGATATGATCAACAATACTTGCCCCTCCTTAAAATGGATATTTAAGAATTGGGAAAATATTTAAGTAATCAACTTGAGATTAATAAATCTAATTTTTGTTTTTTGCTGGAGCTGATGTTTCGTTATATAAATGATAAATTTTCATTCGCTAGTTTAGTTTTTCAATTAACCTTTGACCAGGGTGCTTGTTTGTTTGGTAAACAGAAACTGGAATTCTCACACTGAATTAATTACATTTTTCACATATTTATTCGAGTATATATTACTACAAAAATATCGTTAGCGATACTGACACATAAAAAACATGTAAACTAAGTTTGTTTACGAGCATTAACAACAGCTTCTTTGTTTATTCATGAAGCTGACTACTACACTTTATACATATCCCTAAAACAATGTACATCCATGTCACACACATTCTCACATGTAGATGCATTCCGTTTATCTTATATTAACACAATTCATTCGGTTATACTGTAAAAAAGATACACAAAATATTTTGCGTGAAGTTGTTTTGCAAAGAATTTTTATTTCTTTCAATTTGAAAGAAAAATAATACTCAAATAATAAAAAAATTATTTAAATTTGTAGACCTGTGTTGAAAATTCGCATATTTCTTCATTTTATGCACACATAATCCGCTACACCCTGCACCTCACACAAGACCACCACTACCCACCCGCAAGATCATGCTCTCTATCTGGTGGACTAGTTGACAAGTGGTGTACTATGAGATACCAACAATGGACCAAACAATCACTGCAGACATGTACTCATAACAGTTGGAATATGTGCAACAGGCACTGAAGCAGGAGCCAGCACTGGTTAATCAAATGGCATGAGTGGCCAGGGATACCATATAGTGACTTGGCTGGGAAACTCTGTGCCATCCACCTTACTCCCCAGACCTAAACAGGTTACCACCTCTTCCATTTCTTGGGAAACTGCCTTCATGGGAAATGCTTCACAAAAGAGATAGATTTGCAGCAGGTACTCACAGATTTGTTTGCATCCAAGACAGCTGAATTTTACCACCAGGGCGTTGTGCAGCCAGAAGCACGTTGACAAAATTTTCTAGATATCAATGGGAATTATTTCAAGGATTAACAGTATGCCAAATTTTCTGTATATCTTTTTTTTTACTAATAAGTCAAAAATAGCAAGGACTGTTTCAGTTATCTTGTATGGCTCATCAGCCTTTTATGGATTATTGATAACTGAAACCTATTTTGGAATTTTTTTTGTTTTTACGAGTGAAAACTGCATAACAATTTTTTGGGGAGAAAAACTATTTTTCCAGATACAGGCCCTACTATTTAACCCATAAATGGTGGGAAAAGAGATGAATTCATAACTTTCCCAAGGGTATTTGCACATAGGTTTATTGAATTCACCTGAGTGTAATTCAAACTCAGTTCTCCAATTTCTCATTGTGAGCCACTATCCATCACACCACCTGAATATCATATTCTTGGAAAAAATAACTTCAGATCATCATGGCACATTCTATTGATCAATTTTATTAAATTATAACATATCATCTATAGTCATTCTGTTATAGGAAGCAAATCACAACTATCAAAGTCAAGGTCATTTTTGTAAAGACCATCATCACTGGCAATGAAAAATGGATTCTTTACAAAGAGGTGGAACAAAAAAAAAAGGTTTCGGGAAATATGAAATGAGCCACCATCAAATGCTCAAAAAGCCTGTCTGCATCCAAAGATGATGCTCTGTATTTGATGGGATTTGAAAAGAATGATATATTATGGGCTCCTTCAGCAAAATCAAATATTGAATTCGGACCAGTACTGTTATCAATTGGACTAATTAAAGACAGAAATTCATGACTGAT
>OZ038511.1:70244408-70271908 GCA_964036315.1 Acanthosepion esculentum | reverse complement strand
CCAGTCATGGCTGTCAAACAATTTCTGCAACCACATCACCCCTTACATCTGGTCACTTAACTCCCCAGACTGCAACCCTCTTGATTATTATGTGTGGGGCACAGTTGAGTAAGAAACCAACAAAACTCCTTGTAACACCAAAGATGAACTGAAGGCAAGGATTATGGCAGCATTCACCAACTTAAAGGAAATCATCCAGAAGAGTTGTTGGAGATTGCAATGTTGTATGGAGGCTGTAGCTGAAGCCAATGGCGATTTTATTGAATAAATTTACTCTTTAGTATTTCAAGATAGATTTACCAGACTTACACGAAACTATCTGTTAAAATAAGATGTCAGTGTTATTCTCATTTTTGTGTAATTTAGGCGACAATTTATCAATCGCACCCTGTACAGACATACATGTGTTTCTTGGATGTATAACAGTATTGAAAACAAAAGTGAAGATTTGAAAATTTATTAATGACACATTTCGCCAGTGCGGCTACTCTCTTTGGCTTCCTCATATTAGAATGAAAGAAAGACAAAACTATACGAGGGAAAATGTCTTGGGATGTCTACAGATAAGTAGTGACCATCAAAAAATTAAACTAGATTACCTTATCACCTGCAATGTTCAGAACTTAAGAGTGTCTGTCCACCTGGCTGTGTGCATGTTTTATCTATATTAGAAGCATTTGGTTGGATTTTAAAACAATCCACCAAAACTAAAATGTTACACACACACACACACACATATATATATATATATATATATATATATATATATATATATATTGGGTGTAACAGCAATATTGTCCATTTGTTACATTAAGCTTTGAACCATTGTTATCGTAGAAATGATTAAAGATATCTTACTGGAATTCTCCAAGGTTTTTATAACACTATTGGACTCTACTTGGGGCAATAAGAATGTATAATTACTTTCCAAGCTTAACAGAGGAATTGTGATGAAATCAATCAGACAAAAATGACATGTTCATCATTAATTAATCGTAGCTAAGGATTGGAAGCTCATGAAGGATTGAAATAAAGTCCATATATATATATATATATATATATATATATATATATATATATATTATTCCAGGATCATTTTCCAACTTATTCAAGATGATCTTTGCCCTCTCTAACCTTCTAACTTTCTGTCTTTAAGTAACAAGGCGCCTCACAGGTTTCATGTACGATTTCATTTTCAACTCTTTTTTTTTTCATTGCTCTTTGGACTCCTCTCTCACGTGCCAAAAATCTTGTGAATTGAGTTGGATCTTTTCTAATTGATCTCTTTAGCTCTAAGTTGAAATGATGATCCCTCTCCCTTGTTTGACCTCCTGGTCCAATTTTCTTCTCTACTGTTCCCTCTTTTTTTTTAAAACTTTTCCACCATTCTTGCGATGGTTCTTGAGTGGACTTTGAAGAAGGAAGCCAGAGTATGAATGCTGGTACCATTACTGAAGGTCTGAGTGATCTTTTTCCTCTCACCATTGATCATTTCGGAAGACAATGGGGGTGACACAAAATAATTTGAACCTTTTCTCTTTCTAGCTGAATAACTTCAGTGATTCTTTTGACAAATGGTGTTAAGATGGCTAAATATCTGAAAACTTGTAAAAAAGAATCTCAATTAGTTTAGTGTTTTTCTAGATATTAAACATTTTGTAGGATGAACAATTATGCTGTAACACGATTTGGACAATTTTACTGTTACACCCGGTGTGTGTGTGTGTGTGTGTGTGCGTGCGCATGTATGTATATGAAAGTCACCTTTTTTGTATACTTGTACATACACGTAGACATATATATGCCCGCTCATATCTATCCGTGTGTATGTGTGCATATATAACAGTTTTAAGGTATGCTATATTTATGGATTAAAGTGCTCAATGTCAGAGATAGAGTGTAAGTGTGAAGCTGATAATAACACTTTAATTAAAAAATCCTAAAAAAACAAAAAAAAAATATTTTTCTGACTGTCATTTTGTATTAAAATCAGTTTTAAAGGAAAACAAAAGTTATTGAGTTTTTACAACCAGACACTTTTCTATAGTTGACTTTCAATCGGTCACACACTGTGTGTGTGTGTGTGTGTGGGCATTGAAGTCAATACCCAGTGGCAACAGTCTGTTTCATGCTTATACACAATCATCATGGCCTGATCATTGTGTATAAACATCAAAGAGACTTGCCACTAGGTGTTGACTTCAATATATATATATATATATATATATATATATATATATATATATATATCCCCAACTCAATTCACAAGATTTGGCATATGAGAGAGGAGTTTAAGCTATGACAGTCCAAAGTGCAATGAAAAAAAAAAAAAAAAAAAAAAAAAAAAAGAGATGAAAATGAAATATATATATATATGTGTGTGTGTGTGTGTGTGTGTGTGTGTGTGTGCTTAACTTTTGTTTCTGCTTTTTGTTTTCCTCTAAAACTCATTTTAATACAAAATACCAAATAGAATTTTTTTTTTTTTTATTAAAAATGATTTCTTTAGGGTCGTTACCAAAACTTCACATGGACCAATGAATGACCTTTCAAAAATAACCACTATATTGTTGCAGAAAAAGGAAATATAGTATTTTATATTTAAAATTAATCAGTTGGATAGAAATTGGCACAAAATACAAATAAATTACAAAAGAAAAATTAAATAAACTCACGCAAGTCAATTAAGCTAAAAAGTCATCAACCTCAAATCAAAAGAAAATAGCCATGTTAACAAGAAAACAGTGGTATGCCACCAACAGAGAAAGGAGGTGACTCACAGGAAGAAAGTAATGAAAAAAAGTCTGTTACATACGTTATCTATAATTCTCTCAACTACCACCTAACCCACCACAAATAGACAAGTAAATAAAAGGCCCAGGAGACAAAAAAAAAACAAAAAAAAAAACTCATTTTTTATTAAAATCATTAAAATACTAATAGCTTAAAAGTCTAGTTGAGTTAGCTTTTATGAAATTTGACATGTCAATTTTGTAAAGCAAACGTACGAGGAAATGTTGAAAAGGTTTCCGGTCCAGGATTTCAAGACGAATTCTGATGTTTGTTCCTTTGATCATTTTTGAGGGAGTGTATTGGACGAGAACTTTTCAGCACACCCTTGGAGTGGGATATCTTACTTCCATTGTTTTTTTTCTTAACTAGATATATAAAAGCTTTGAAATTAAAATTTTAAAACTTTTCTAAACATCAGAAGATAAAAACTTTCAAGTCACACTGACCTTATGCCAAATTCAATAAATTCATATTCATTGGTATATATCTTCACTTAGACAATATTCCTCGATAAATTTTTTTTCTTTTATATATATATATATATATATATATATATATATATATATATATATATATATATATATATATATATATATATTTGTAGAAAAGCCTACACATTCATCTCCAACTTTCATTACCCTGCAATTAAAATACACTAATATACCCAATTTTTTTAATACACACTTAAGTTATGCTAACATTTCAAGAATTAAACACAAACACAGATAATCATGAGGTAAACACGTGACACCCATACAACAAAACTGATGCATACATACTCACATACTAAAGCCATAAAATGAACACCTGACGTCTACACAACCAATGAAAGGCAAACGTACAATGTAAAAAAATCGAAATGACTCTGCATTCTACTTAAGAATTTTTCATGAAGTTAAATAAATAGCGAAACATAAAATTTATGAAGGTTCTACTATTTGTTCGTTATTTAATAATTTTATCAAATTTAATCAATATCTTCAACAACATTTTTTATTACTATAAATGTTATTTTAGTCGATATACATGTTTGAATAGTCATCCCTGTTTATATTCTTGTATTATTGTAAATTATTGTTTGCATCTTGGCTGATATAAATGTTATTATAGACACACCATTTCAACCAGAAGTCTATTGATTGACTGATATGGGATATCTGTTGATTATTGTTTGTTTCTGCTGAATTGGTGGCTTACTACCAGACCCAAGACCCAACTCATGACCACTAGATAACAGTAACGCATAATCAACTCCTATATCCAATATACCACCACTCCTAAAGGATATTAGTGGTGTGTTTTTTTAAGTCTTTTTTTTTTATATTCAGAGTCACATGATTTTTGAACTTTGGTTATGATGGCCGGTTCGTACCACTTTTCATAATTTAGAATTTTATTTCCGAGATGAGCAATTGTCAATATTCTTGTATTATTTCAAACTCTTATTCTCATTTTGGTTGATATACATGTTATATTATATAACAAAATCCCGACCAGTTTGCATGCTTCAGCAGAATCAAATGTACCCATTGCAATATTAAATTCTGTGTTGTTTCTTTTAATCCACAGATACCATTATGGAATAACATAGCTTTTTATGACTGCTATATAATTTTATTTTCATTTTTGCTAACAGGACAATATTCTTTAGCTAAATTGAGGGTGGACATTAGTATATTTTTGATAGATGAGAAAAAAAAAAATCACTAATATCAAACTGAATGGACATACACTTATTCTTCGTTTTTATATTATTAAACCAGTCTATGGATTCTGCGGTATTATGCTACTGGTTAATTCCTAAAGCATCTTTTGTATATTTGCATGTTCTTTCGAGGATACATTTAATTTTTCCAATATTACTTTTAGAGGTGTTAAGAAAATTGTCTTATGGATTGGTTTGGAAATTAGTTTTATGGTCTTTTATGGTGACAAATGGTGACTATGGAATTTCAAGATTCTATTTCCAATCTTTAACTCAATGGCATTTTGTTTTTTTGTTGGGGTTTTTTTTTTTTTTTTTACTTCGCTGTTGTTGATGTTTCCCAATTATTGGGTGCTTTTTTTTTTTTAGAATTCATTAACTTCTTTGTTAATAGTTTTATAGTATATATTCACATCAATTTTATAATGATTACCGGTCTTATCTACTTTAATTACTATTTTATCTGTTTTTTAATCTTTAAAATGGCTCTATGTCATTTCTGTTGCAGGTCATTGGTAACTCTAATGAAATTAATTTTGTTGATTATGAAGAATAGATCTTTTTAAGTCCCGATATATTTAACAAAATTCAAATCATGTAATGGTCAGTCTCAACTCAGCACCTGAAGATTGTGTTGTGCATGAAACTCAGAGTAGTGTTACCAGTAAGGAAAAAAATGTGTGCATGTGTTACATTAAAGACAACTGATAAGGTACATTTGTATTATATGTAAATAATTACTTATTAGATGTGTATATTTGTATTATAATTATATTTTTGTAATTGCAAGATGTAAATGTGTGTTTTTGTATATGTATATTTATATTATTTTATTTTTGTGGTGAGCTTTTAAAATGGGAATAGTCAACCAATATAAAGTTTGTCCAAACAAGTTTGATTAAAAAGAGCCAATAAGGCCTGCTTAATTTTCATTAGATTTTTCCAACCTTCAACTTACTTGCCTAACCACATCATCAATGAACAAATAAATTAGCCTTAATGAAATTTAGAAAAAAATAATACAAGACCTCTCCCTAAGGCAAACAAAAATAAAACACGCCATTAACTTATTCTATTATAACTAGATGCACACTAACTATAAACAAAATTTAAAAAAATTAAAAACTAATTCACCAATACATATCACACAATGATACTAGCAAACACATAAAAATTTATTATCTACTATAAAAAGGTTAAAACATCTAATGTAATTATTACCAACAATACTGGACTTCAAAAATCCATACTCATGTAAAAATAATGTCTATGAATTCTCACCCCGCCCCTGAGAGATTGCATCTCCAACATTAATAAAAAAAAACTAAAAAAAACAGCATTAAATATATTGGGCACAAATGCATCACCCACACTTGTGGATAGACTCTGTGTAATCTGTGCACACACTGACCAGCACATCATGAATGACCAAAATACAACTATCAATAGAAGATAAATATTAGTAGATAACACACCAAAATACTCTATAGAACCCAATGCAAGAAAAGACTCAACACTCTAGAAGCTAGTATTATACAAAATAAACAGTTCACATTAAATATCATTCACCACAGGAGATGGTATCTTGAAGTGTATATAATATAATTAATGTGCAAATATAATATTAGTATAAGAAAAAATACAAACAATACAATAAAATAAATAAATTGCATTCTTTTTGTATGGACTTGCTCCCAGTAACTGTTACATATGATATCCCCGTTCAGTTTCCCAGAGGATACCAGGATACAGACAAAGGAATTCTAACACACACACATATACCACATTGGTTCTTGGTAATGACTGCAATCATTGAAAGTACTTGAACAAAAATAACAAAATCTGAACTTAAGACGGTTTATCCACAACTTGAAGCACAATATTCACCTTATTCAAAGGTTGTAAAAAATATAATGGAAAAATGAAACAGACCATATCAGTTCTTTTTAGTCAAACATGTTTGGAGATTTTATATATAACAATGAAAGTCTGAGTTTATTTATCTGCAAGTAACATCATGGAAACATAAATGAGGCGTTCTAGCCAGAGGCAATGGATTAAGGCATCCACTAAAATGGACTAACTTTAAAAACATCAAGAAAAGAAAAAAAAACAAGTAATTTTCAATTATATGATAATACTGTGAGGACTTGCATTCATGATCAAATGAAAAAAGAAAAAAAAAAAGGTTTTCAAGGTAGACAACTCTTAAATGCAAATTATAGATAGAGTACTATCCCTTATTTGTTGTGATGTAATGCATATGGGCTCAGAAAGAGGAACTGAAGAGCCAAGTTTGAATTCCAGTCAGGTTTGTTACATTCACTTATGTGCAAATACCCTTGGGAAAGTTATGAATCTATCGCTTCTTCCTCCAGCTATGGGTTGAATAGCAGGACAGACGGGGTTCTATAGCCTTGGTTGGCAACCAGTCTACCGCAGAAGAAAGAAGTGGTAACCTACTGCAGAAAAATCTTCTACCTAGTCAGTGATTGATTAAAAGAGACATGACCACCCAAGCATGTATTTCATATGGCACTTAACTGACTGATCCTTATTTGCATAAGAGTAAAAATGCTGAGCTCAACCCCCCCCCCCCAAACACTACATTTGCACAAGGTTGAGTGACTGATTTGTTTTTTATGGTTTATCAACCCTTTGTGTGTTATTTAAAGCCAAAACATTTTGAATTGTAAGAATAATTCTTTGTTTTTTTTTTCTCGTGAATATTGCATTAACAATTGTTTTTTTTAAGAATAACAATGACTTTTCGATATGCAAGTCCAACTATTTTAATCTATAGCTGGGGGACATGGATTTTTTGCACAAGGCATCAGTGTTAGGTAATGATTAGTAAAGCTTGTTTGGTTGACTATTACTACAGAATAGTGAATTCAACTCTCACTGGGAGCCTCACAGAAAAAGAAAAATAATTTAACATTCAATAACCCAACTAGAGTTGATATAAAATCAACCACCAAGTACACATCCTTTTGCACAGAAGGTAGTATAATCAATAAGGGATCAAATTCAATAACAATCTTTTCTTTCATTCATAATTTTCTTTCAAAAGGTTATAATAATGATTGATTGATTTTTATGGATTATCAATCTTTACATATTTTGGGATTGTAAAAGATTTTTTTGAGATAATAATGATTTTCTGATACAAGTGATACTTTTAACCCATAGCTTGGAGGAGAGGAGGTGGATTTAAACCTTTCGCAAGGCTATTTGCAAGTAAGTGAATATAAAAAAAAACAACTGAAATTCAAGCTCAGATCTGTTTTCTCATTCTGAGCCTTTATCCATTACACCACCCGTACATCCAAGCTTACAGCACCTGTTATTCCCCAATGGTCATTCATCTAAGTATTGACATTGCTTAACTGTGGTGATCAGATGATAGCCAGTATTTCAATGTGATATGGCTGTAAGGCTAAATAATATTCATTACAATTTAATTTTGGCTACTATTTAAATAAATATTTAAAAAGAATCATGGTAAAGTTTAACCTTTGTACCCACAAAAAAAAAACCAGGGTGCCAAAAGGACAGTTATTTCCTAGACACCGTTATTACTGCATACTCCTTTGATTTCCTCAACAAAGTTTATTGTTTTAAAAAGTGATGATTAGAGTTTTAATAAAACCCAAACATATGAAAGTGGATTTATACATTTTCTTTGTTACTGAGAATGACATCAAAGATGTTAAATGCTATTTATTTATTAGATTGCTTATTTGAAAAAATCATTTTATATTTGCAAGATTATAAAAATATGAGAACCAACTACAAAATATTTGTTATTTACCATTTTATGAAAAAATATAAAAAGCAACTTTTATAAATATATAAGTTTTATAAATTTATAAAAATGTTTGAACAAAATTTAAATCAAAACTTAACATGTAATGGTAATTACAAATTTTTAAAAAATACGTTTTCCAGTCATTTTTTTCATTTGATCTCACCACATAATCATGGCAATGTTTTTTGTTTTTTTTTTGTTGAGGTAGGAATTGGATTAATCTTGCACAAAGCAAGGTGGGTCCTCCCTGA
This sequence comes from Acanthosepion esculentum, assembly GCA_964036315.1. Taxonomy (NCBI): domain Eukaryota; kingdom Metazoa; phylum Mollusca; class Cephalopoda; order Sepiida; family Sepiidae; genus Acanthosepion; species Acanthosepion esculentum. The sequence continues at coordinate 70,263,348 of OZ038511.1, read as the reverse complement.
CAGAGGATTTGTCAATGATTTTAGGCAAGGTTTTACAAGGCAAAATGCTCTTCCTGATGCCCAACTCAGACACTACGTGGACGACACCACTATTTACTCCTGCCTCAATAGTAAATTTGATATCCTTAACAAAACTAACCTGGCTGAGATCTCGAAAAGGACCTCCAATCTGTGGTTGACTGGGGGCAGGAAATGGCTTGTAAACTTTAATGCCCCCAAAACGAAACTGCTCTCCTTTACCCACCGCAGAGACACGTTCCTGCCGCCCACCAGAATGGCTGATTCCCAACTCCTTGAGAGCGCCTCATTATGCCTGCTTGGTCTCACGCTGTCCACTGAGGTGGAATAAATACATTGAATCAATATCTTCGTCTACCACAAGGAAAGTTGGTTCTCAGTGTCATGCCAGAAATTTTTTCTCATCCGAGTCCATACCTTCAAATCTATAAATCAACCATCCATTCTTGCATGGAATATTGCTGTCATATATGGTCTGGTGCCACCACTGTACGTCTCGAGGTCCTTGACAAAATCCAGAGACGAATATGCAAGTTGATAGGCCCTGATCTGGCATCTAGTCTACAATCGTTGTCCTACAGATGTGCTGTGACTTCCATCAGTCTCTCATACAAGTATTTTCATGACAACTGTTCTGATGAGCTACTTTCACTGGTTCCTGGACTACATGAATTTAAGTGAGCTACTTGGCTGGCATCTCGGTCCCACCCTTTCACTGTCAAAACAGTTAAATGTAACCATCTCTTCTACTCAAACAGCTTCTCCTGCACTTCCTGTCTGTGGAACTCCCTTCCCCTTACTTGCTTCCCTGATGACTATAATCTTCAAATATTCAAGTTTAATGTCAATTGACATCTGACTCCCCGAGCTTGTTCCCTGTCCTTCTCTGTATCCTTTCCCCAAACATGCCTCATTACTCTTGTTCCCAATACTCTGTAACCCCTGATGTGCTAGTGGCACTCCCACCTTGCTTGGGATGAATTGCCTTTAAAAAAAAAATGTCCACGTAAACAGTGTTTTTATCGAGACACAATCTCTAGGATGGTTGCCATTCAAAGTTTGATAACCCCCATCCTCTCTCAATATATATGTAAAATAGATAGGTTGGTTAATAAAACAAGGACAAATGAAAGAGTACCAATGTAATCTGTATGAAAAACATTAAGTATTAATTATTAACCACATGACCGAAATGAAGCACGGAAAGAAAGGTTTTAAGTCCAGAATTTTCAGGTTTGACTGTGTCCTTAAGCAGCAGTGTGAGAAATAAACAGACAAATTATTACTTACCAACAGTTGTTCTCATGGACAGTGTGAATTCTGGTGGAGATCATATTATTAACAAAAAACTGATCTCTGTCCGATTCCTCGCTGAGCAAAACTTCTTAATATGATCTCCACCAGAATTCACACTGTCTACAAGAACAACTGTCAGAGAGTAATCCCCATTTCTCTGTTTATTTCTCACACTGCTAATGAAGGACACAGGCATGCCCGAAAATTCCAAACTTAAAACCTTTCTTTCCGTGCTTCATTTCGGTCATGTGGTTAATAATTAATATTTAATAAATGTTCTTCATACTGATTACATTGGTACCCTTTCGTTTGCCCTTGTTTTATTAACCAACCTATTTTCATACTATAAGAAGCACATGTGGACTCTTTCTCATATATATATATATATATATATATATATATATATATATTATGAAATGGACACAGTCTGACAATTATTTTAAGACATTTTTATGTTTATACATTCTTTTTATAGATACAAATATTTAAGCAAATGCTCTGTTTTATAATAAACAGTATTAAACAACATTTACCGGCCTGAATGTCTGAGAATTTTTCATAGAAAAAAATTCAGAGGACGAATATTTTTTATGAAAAATTCTGACATTCAGGCCGGTAAATGTTGTTTAATACTGTTTATTATAAACAGAGCATTTACTTAAATATTTGTATCTATAAAAACAATGTATAAACATAAAAATGTTTTTATATATATATATATATATATATATATATATATGGTTCTATATATAAGAAGCTCATCCACCCTTTGACAAGTTTTGTTTTGCCCTGTGGCATAACTTGCCACTCTCCTCACCAACAGAAAATCTACTGAAGGAGCTGGTTTAGACACCACCCATCGATGTGGCAGGTTGTATTAGGTTGCATGTTACCAGTAGCAGAGCTAAGCCTGACCTGACTACTAAAAATAAAACAAGTAATCTGAGATATAAAATAATGTTACAAGAAAATTTATGTTTGGAAAAAATTATATATATTATTCAAACATATTTTGTCAAATATAACAGACAACAAATGTCTATTATTCTTGATCAAGAGCTGTTCTAAACTTTGTATGGTTGCTTTAATTTCAGGTGAAAATAAAGACAAAAATTGTCCAACATTTGGATATTTTTTTATGCTGTTCCTTGATGTAAGTTTTCAGTTCACATGAGCCATCTTCATAGTGGTTATACAGACATTTAAACAAAGATATTCACCATCAAAGATGATATTCTGCCCTGTGGCATAACTTGCCACTCTCCTCACCAACAGAAAATCTACTGAAGGAGCTGGTTTAGACACCACCCATCGATGTGGCAGGTTGTATTAGGTTGCATGTTACCAGTAGCAGAGCTAAGCCTGACCTGACTACTAAAAATAAAACAAGTAATCTGAGATATAAAATAATGTTACAAGAAAATTTATGTTTGGAAAAAATTATATATATTATTCAAACATATTTTGTCAAATATAACAGACAACAAATGTCTATTATTCTTGATCAAGAGCTGTTCTAAACTTTGTATGGTTGCTTTAATTTCAGGTGAAAATAAAGACAAAAATTGTCCAACATTTGGATATTTTTTTATGCTGTTCCTTGATGTAAGTTTTCAGTTCACATGAGCCATCTTCATAGTGGTTATACAGACATTTAAACAAAGATATTCACCATCAAAGATGATATTCTGTTATGTTGACATAAAAGATTGCTATGCAACGATAATGGTCGCTGAATAGCAAACACAGGTTGTAAATTCATGATGCGGTTCTATAATGTCGTACCACGTGAGAGACCAAAACATGAACAACAGAACCATATGTCTAGATGCAATGTAATGTGTTGTGACTAGTTTGAAATGTTATTTTGTTGAGTGTAGGTTGCTTTTTAATGTAGATGGCCTCCAATATCTGAGGGCTCTTTTTACTGTGTAAATGTGTGAGTATTGTGTTATCAACTAATATCTGTCTAATATTATGTTCATGGCTATGTTTTTTTCTAAGAAGTGTTGTTTAATAGAACTAAGATCAAAAAGGTGACAGGTAAGTCTACAGGAGAGTGTAGTTGTAGTAAAACCAATATATGCAATGGGTTTATTAGTATCAGAGATACGCTCTCTGAATAGGCATGTAAACCGATACACTACATTGGTTTTTTGTAGAGGATTTAGTTGTGTTTGTAAGGTTACAAGGTCAATTATTTAAAATTTTTCATAATATATGATGAGCTTAACTTGATTATTATTATTATTAATGGGTTTAACATTCCTACCTATTATGTTTTTGAGTGTTGTTTCATCATGTTTATAATTATTATGCATTTGGTTACAATAGTATAAGTTAACAGAATGCTTATTTTGATGTACACTATTATTATTAATATCAATTTTGTTAGAGGTATTAATTTTATTGAGATAGATTTTAATTTGTTGATCAATGACAGAATTAGGAAATCCATTATTAACAAGTGTTTGTTTAATGTTATGTAATTCTTTATAGAATATGGTTTTTGAAGATTTCATTTGTATGCATTGGATTAAGTTTTTTATAACAGCTAACTTATATTGTTGGGGGCATTCCTTATTATAATTAAGAAGACACAAATTAATGTTAGTGGGTTTCCTATATAGAGGAGTAGTAAATTTGTCTGCTGAAATCAATAAATACATCAAGGAATGGAATTTTATTATTAATATTAAGTTCTAGTGTAAATTCGAGGATGGAGTGACTTTCAAATTTGTTTTTAAGTTGTGTAATTTGATCAATATTTTTAGCCAAAACGAAAATGTCATTTATGTATCTTACATATTTAGGGGATTTATTAGTGTCATTAAGTATTTTATTTTCTAAATGTGCCATATAATAAGAGAAAAAAAGGGGCCTAAAGGAGATCTCATCACAATACCATCTATTTAGTATAAATATTACCTAGGGGCTCATGAAAAGGTACTCGAGTGGTACATGCTAATAATGTTCTTTTAAATAGTGGGTTTAATATTGATAGGTGGGAGAGAAGTGTGATTGTATACATCACGGATAATGATGTCAATCATTTCACGGATGGGGACATTAGCAAATAAAGTTGTAGTTCTTGTCTGTGTTTGTTAGTGAACTCCTCCTAGGGTTTTGGAGATACCCCCCCCCCATGCCATGCCATATACATTCTGAAAACTACATTACCCAGGGTACTTAATAAGTATATTTCATTTTGATCAAAGGGAATACCCTGGGAGAACATCCCCCCCCACACACACACACACCGAATTTTTTTCCCCTTTGATTTAAATTAAATTGGAACAAGGAAATGACTCCTGTCCAAAATATAGGAGGAGAAAGTCAGAAGATGGAGGTCACATCATCAAAATGAGACAATATGGATGTCAAGTTGAAAAAGAAATCACCAATCGGTGGGCAGCGTCTTACAATGCACATTTTTGTTGCGACAATTCAACTGTCATATCAATGTTGAAATCTGCTCATCAATTCATTCAATCAAGTATTGCATCAAATACATATCAAAGGGGTCAGATCAAGCTGTTTTTGCACAAACCACACACTGGAAATTTTTCCCTTTCATTTAAATAAGGGAATGACTCCTATCCAAAATAGGAAAGGAGAAAGCGAGATAACTGAAATGCGTCATTTTTTTCCACAAATTATAACAATGATTTAAGATCAAGCATCATTTTCTTACAAAAAATGTGTGATACACAGCAAGGGTAAATAAATATACTTGCTTTAGACATTTTTATAATCTTGTAAATGACATTACTGGGGGAATCAAGAGAATATTCAGTAATAGCAGTGTCAACAAAAAAGCCATCCTTTTGATACACTGCTTTTAGCAGGTACATAGGTCAAACATTGCCAGAACCATTAACTCGGTTCTAAATCTTTTAGATGTATGCGTGCCTGGCTTAAAATTACAATATTTTAGACACCAAAAAAATAGGTTCTGATTCAGCATGTTCCAAGGAAGGAGACAATTTATTTCCACTCTTTTTCTGTAAGCAAAGACATTTGCAAATTACATTTTCTTTTTTTAATTTTAATTCAATCATTTTTAAATTTATAAAGATTTTTTTTTTTTTTTTTTTTAACACTCCATATTGTTCTAATGGGAAAAAAGTGGAAATTTGTTTTTCTAAGGAAATAGAAGCTATTGTCCTTCATGGAAGAAATGTTTGTAATTTTAAAACAAGTAAGCAATTTATTAAATAAAATGATTACTCATGTGTTCTTTTTTCCATTTTCAATTTAATTTCCATTTCATTTTTTGCCACTGTTTATTAAAATCATGCAGGCTTTACATATGTAAGTTAGAAATTACTTATATTTTTTTTTATATTGATACAGTAGCCCACTGCTATAGCGCTGCCTTGGGGTCCAAGATGGCAGACCCGTACTGCAAGTGAAACGCAGTAGCTATAAGGGAATAATAGGAGGTTGAACACCTACCCGATTTTGGGGCCCTATTTGCCCTATTTCGCGATATATACTGAAGATAATGGCTTGAAAAGAACCTCAAAAATTATACTAATTTATGCCAATAATAAGAAATTTCAGGTAATTTGCTTTTTAAGCCTGATGCTAAATATCTAATAAAAATTTCCCAAATAGTTATTTTTTTATTCTAAATTTTCATACCTAATTCGAAAATAAAGAAATTTTTATAAAATCTACCATTTTGGAGTTATTGACAAAAGTTCAAACTCATTCGTCTCGTTGTCGGCTATGGCATGGCAGCCATTGTTGGCATTGTTTGCATCAGTGTGTGTGCAATAATCGAGACAAGTGGATGTCTATTCTGCAACAAATGTGTGCAAACAACGCCAGTAATGACTGCCGCAACGTGAATGAGTCCAAACCTTTATTGTTGATAACTCCAAAAAGGTAGATTTTATCAAATTTTCTTTCACTACTAGGGATTGCAATTTCCTAGGAATACCTGACTTCGACCCCTAATTACTACGTGCTATTTATATTTGTTTATTTAGGAGAGGTTCTTGATGTCTACTATTGGACAGTCAAATTGAACATGATCAACCAGAGAAAAGTACTTCTATTTATACCCCATCCGTGGTATCTGATTGCAGTGACTGAATTCCTGTTAATTAGTCGGATATTATAGGAACTCTTTGATTGCGTGTGAAATATAAAGTAATCATCTGTAATTATTACCAATTGGATTGGGTGTGAAATGTTAAAATTTGGCAAAACTTGGGCTGTTTGATCATCAAAATCAAGGTAAAACATGTGAAAAAGGTGTGTAATTATTAAAACAAATTAGGACCCATCTGATGATTGCTGTTCTGTCAAGCATGAAGAAGATGGTCCAGAAATTGGTAAAATAGGGTTGAATTTCTAAAAAAAAGTGAGCGATATTGAGGGTACGAGAACAAAATCTTGGGGTCCACCACCTACCGTCAGTACACTGGGTACCACGGTAAACTGTTTTTTCTAAAAGTGGTGGACTACTATATATGAAAAAGTAATTTATTAATTTATTTTTAAATCATCCTTTATTAAACAAAAACATGGAATATTCTGGAATTCGTTCATTAATTTCTCATTAACTTTATTACTGTTTATTTTTAAAACAATTGAACGATGTTGGGTTTAAAGTGAAAACGCTATCAGTAGTTTTTTTTTTGCTACCTTTTCCAATGCTAAATCCAACATGTTTTAATTTACAAATATCTTTGCTTATTTTATCTGCAGACATCAGATTGTTCCACTGACCTTATACCTTTTAAAGTTTAAGTATGCCTGGAAGATTGATCCTTTCTAAAGAACAAGGAATCAGTAGTTAAGCACCTTGACTGGAAAGAGCTATGGGATATCCTTAATGAGATATCTGGTGCAGTGACAGAACACAGAGACAAGTGGATTCATGCCTTCCCCCAAATGCATTAGTTCAGAATCAACACATGTTGCCTGCTAGAATTCAAATTCTTTGCCGAGTTTGTTTTTCTCTAAACTTTACTTAATTAAATATTTTATTTCTGCTGGAGTTTATTTTGGGAGTTTATTTTTATATGTATACCATTTTTATAAAAACATTTTATATGTCCAGTATATATATTTATTAGCATCCCAAATTAAGGAACAAAAAATAAAACTTCGATATCTTAAAAAATATAAGTTCAATTTTTCTGAAATTGGACCTGAATGCAGACAAATAGCAGTTCAGTTGTTTTAAATCTGTAAGTTATTTGGAATGGGAGGGGGGGCGATGTAGGAGGTAGTAGAGGGAGGGGATGAAGGGGATGGGAAGGGGGAGGAGATGGGAAGGAGATGGGAAGGGGAAGGAGGGGAAGGAAGGAGAAGAGGGAAGGAGGGGAAGGAAGGAGAAGAGGGAAGGAGGGGAAAGGAGTGGAGGGAAGGAGGGGAAAGGAGTGGAGGGAAGGAGGGGAAAGGAGCAGGGGGATGGAAGGAGAGGGGGATGGAAGGAGATGGGGCGGGAAGGAGGGAAGGGGAGGGAGGAAGATGGGGAAGGAAGGAGATGGGGAGGGAAGGAAGGAGATGGGGAGGGAGGGAAGGAAGGAGAGGGAGGGAAGGAAGGAGAGGGAGGGAGGGAGGGAAGGAAGGAGAGGGAGGGAAGGAAGAAAAGAGGGAGATGAGATTCATTTAATTTTTTTACTCAAATATCAACTGTTCAATATTAAGGAACAAAACAATGTTTTAAAAATGCAAGAAGTCTTATCATTATTTACTACTAAGATCTTTTTGAATCACTGCTGTGCACCGGCATCCACATAATTTAACTAAATTCTGGAATTCGTCGACTGTCAATTTTATCCCATTCCTCCTGTAATTTTTCCCCATAGATCTTTGAAGGATTCCTAGCCATGATATTCTGTCCTAAAGTCTTCCATAAGTTTTCTATGGCAGTCATGTCAGGATTTTGAGCTGGCCAATCCATAACGTTTATTCCTTGGTTGTTCAGATAAGCAATACCCTGCTTTGCCTTATGGCAGGGAGCATCAGCCTGCATGAACACAGGATTCTCAAACCCAGAATTTTGTAATGCCAGTACAACATGTTCTTCGAATAAATTCTTGTACATAGCAGCATTATCTTTATTATGTAAAGCATACAAGAGGTGATATACCCAGACTTGAAAATATGCCAAAAACATCACATTGCCTCCGCCAAACTTGATTGTCTTAGTGTACCTTGAACTCAACCTTTCACCAATTCATCTTCTTACATACTGTTTTCCATCAGAATCAAATAAATTAAATTTACTTTCATCACTGAAAAATATGCTGGACCCTGTTCTTCTGACCAAAACACATGCTTGTTTGCGAATTCCGTTCTTTCTGCTTATGAGCGGCTTCTTCTGTGGACACCTAGCATAAAGCTTTCTTTCTTGGCAAGCATCTAGACTGTTTAGACACATGAATGTCATTTGAAATTTCTTGTGAAATGCCTGCCACAGTTCGAAAAACAGCCCCTCAGTGTTAGGTGTTGAACCATCATGTCTTCTCTGGCCGTTATTTTCCTTGGTCTACCCACCTTGTTTGGACTGGTTAAGTGACCAGTGTTTTCATACAGTTTCAAAATTCGGCCCACAACACTTTTGGAATGCTTCACCTGTTCAGCAATCTGGTCACTTGTGTGATTTTCCTTTTGCAGTTTGACAACATCAGCTCTTAGAGACTTGTCAACTTTTTGTCGGTTCGCCATGTTGGAAAATGACGTAGTGATGATAAGCAATCTTAACTTCACTTATCAGAAATTTGGATTATGTGCATTATTCTTACATATTTCCCCAATTTGTTCCTTAATTTTGAACACACAATTTAGAGAATTGAAGCACAACTGAACTGCCATTTGTCTACATTTAGTGAAAAATTGGACATTATTTTTTTTGAGATATCAAAGTTTTAATTTTTGTTCCTTAATTTTGTATGTGTGTGTGCGTGTGTAAATAAAAAATAATACGATACACTAAGTTTGTTTATTGCTTTTTCTCTTTGAGAGGAGAATATAAAAATGTATATAAAAATAATATAAACTAAACGGAAAGTTCTGTGTAATGCATTTTTTCCTCTAGAAGGACTTCAGCGGACAAAATAAGATTTTTTATTTATGCAGAAGTGGAAGGCAGTGATATAAATGTGAACATCAGTTATAATTATGTACCAAGGGGAAAAACGGAATTTTGTAGTTTCAAATTTTTCTTAAGTACTATGAAATAATGCTGGATTTAAAAAAAAAAAAAATTATTTTTTAAATAAATATTTTTTTTTTACCCCAGGAGGAAAAAAAAAAGTCCAACTTCATTTTTCTTTGTCACAGGTATATGCAAAAATTAAGATTATTAACATCTTTTCTCATTATTTGGTCAAAAGGCCTAATAATGTACAATAAATATTAGTAGACTTATCAATTTTACCTAAATAAAAATGAGGAATTTAAGGTTCCAAAAATAACTACACTTGTCCTTTAGAGCAGGATCTAAAAATTTAAAGGACTTGATATTTAGCTGATAAGACAAAAGGTCAAAAGTTCAGCACATTGTTAGATAGTAAAAAAAAAAAAAAAAAAAAAAATAATAAAAAAAAAATAATAAAAAAAACAAAAGCTGTGTGAAAGAACAGTACCAGGAACTTCAAAAGTTAAATCCAATTGGATATGTAAGAAAGGAAAAATGCATTTTAACATTCCAGAATATGACAAGGAATAGAATAAATAGGAGACAAAAAACAACAGAAATATAGCAACTATAGAAAATTTGTTTGAATCAACAAAGAAAAAAAAAAAATTTTCTTCCGCTCTTGACAATTACTTGTAAAATCTGAAATTAGCTACAATTTTTTAAAAAGACCCTACCTACTCCCTTTTTTCTTTTTTTTGCCCATGAGTACAATTTTTGATAGTGTAGTAATGCAAGTCTTCCTTATCAAGCAGCAACTCATTCATATTTCAATCATTCTCCTAACAGAACGCCAGGAAGTAATGGGTATGTAAATTGAATTTAGAAAACTACTTCCATTACTATTACATCTGGCCCTCAATGTTTTGATTTTAGTGTCTTTTGTACCAAAGTAGCAAAAGCACTGATGAGGAGGATGATGATGAAAGAGAGAGAAAGAGATAAGAGAGAGGGAGGGAAGAGGGGAGAGAGAAGAGAGAGGGGAGAGAGAAGAGAGAAGAGAGAGGGGAGAGAGAAGAGAGAGAGGAGAGAGAAGAGAGAAGAGAGAGAAGAGAGAGAAGAGAGAGAGGAGAGAGAAGAGAGAGAGGAGAGGGAAGAGAGAGAGGAGAGGGAAGAGAGAGAGGAGAGGGAAGAGAGAGAGGAGAGGGAAGAGAGAGAGGAGAGGGAAGAGAGAGAGGAGAGGGAAGAGAGAGAGGAGAGGGAAGAGAGAGAGGAGAGGGAAGAGAGAGAGGAGAGGGAAGAGAGAGAGGAGAGGGAAGAGAGAGAGGAGAGGGAAGAGAGAGAGGAGAGGGAAGAGAGAGAGGAGAGGGAAGAGAGAGAGGAGAGGGAAGAGAGAGAGGAGAGGGAAGAGAGAGAAAGAGAGAGGGAAGAGAGAAAATGCCCCAAACTTGATAAAACAGTTTTATCATAAAGATCTTTGTTATTAAGAGGAAAAACCAAAGTATTTCTTTTTTTTATTTAATTCTATTTTTTAATCTTTTTTTTTTTTTTTTTTTGCATCCATGTGGGACCCAAGATTAACATAGGAAATTTTAGCATCTTTAGTGAAAAACACTGATTTGGGAATTTTAAAAAATCAAATAATTGAATTTTATTGAAACTTTTAGGACTTATTCACAACAGAAATTATTTTAAAACTTATTTTTTTCAGAAAATCTTTGTAAATTTTTTTTTTTTACATCTGTTACCTGCAACTTACTTAATGTTATGAAATTTTGAGAAATTAAATTTTCACTCCATAACATTTATATTAGTTAAAAACAAGATTTCGTTGGAGAATTTAAATCATCATTTTTTTTTTTTTTGGTAAAACAAACACCAGTTATTGAAAATCTGCTCTGAATCAAAATACAAAAATGCAATAAAACCAAGACATCATTTAATTACAAAAGTTTTAATTGCTTTTATGAATAAGATACATTAAGGACACTATTGTCTTAAGAAAAAACATTTTTTGATGAATAATTAACTTTTACAAGAATTGTTTTCACTTTTTTTAAAATTTATTTATAATAATTTATATAGTTTCAAATCTTTCCAATTTATACATTATTTTGACTCTAACCCAAGGTAATATTGTTAGTAGGTAAAAACTATATTTATTAATCATAAATCAAAAGCACCAATATTTTCAAAAGAATTTTGAATTTTTTTTGTATGTGTATAAACATGCCAATTTTCATAGATACTGATCTTCGTACACAACATTATCAAAGGTGCAATAACTATAGTAATTAAATTTACCATAGCTAAAATACAAAAAAAAAAAAAAAAATTATGGAGAATATTTTCCTAAATTTTCAAGAATACAGAGTACTTAAAAATTATACATAATAAAGAAATAAGTACTTAAAAATTATATATAATAAATAAAGAAAAAATAAATTTAAAAAAAAAATCCCGCTGTCGGTCATTGAAATAGGGACCCAATTTAAGGATACATGAAATAAAAACTAACTGTCATGCATGAGAAAGAATTGTATCTTTAGAAAGAGAAAAAGATAAAATTTTGTTTACATACTAATTTCATCAAAACAGCTTAAAAATAAATATCAGTAGTTAAAATGGAAGGAAATTTCACTCTTTTGACACATGTTCGCCCTGTAAACTAGTAACAGTTTGGGACAACCCACTTTTATTCAATTCCTAGAGAGCAATTCTTATTTTGAGTTCTTTCATCCTTATTTGACATTGGAGTGCCATGTAGAAGAATTATCTGATATGAAATGTTTCCTTGCAGAAACAGCACAATAATCTACACCCAAAGATTAAATAAAGACACCAGAAAGATACTGGAGAAGCATGAGGGTCAAAATGCAGTCATAATAAAAAACTGAAGGCACTAATCTCAGGAGATTAGTGTTCAATAGTCACTTTTAATTTGGAGTTTTAATTTTTTTTAAATCACAATGTAAATCTCATCCAAAGACTATTTTTTTTTTTTTGCATAAAAGTCACCAATTGGTGATTTGATATTTATCAGAGTTACCTCCCTTGTAATTGAGACATAACAAAATTTAAAAAAAGAAACGGTTTTATTTTAATTCTGTGAGTCATACTAGCATTAATTCCTCATCACAGACAATAACTTATTGGTTTTCAATGCATTGCTATAAGAAAATTATTAGCAATGATTATATATACAAAAGGGTGCTGAAAGGTCTATGGTCTTGTAATGAATGCAAAATAGTAATTCCTTTCAAATTCAGGTGAGCTGAAGAAGACAAAGGAAAGCAATTCACAAGCCTATGTGAAATTTTCTTTGGACCAATGAAAAGCTTGCCTTCACAGAAATTAGCCAGTCAGTTGAGAAAAAAAAAGAAAGTAGTGAGCCTACACAAAATTCTTTTTGATATAAAATGAGGAGAAAAATTAAGTGATCTAGGTTAAAAACCAAGAAAAAAGCTAACATTTAGACCGATGACTTTTAAAACAAGCAACTTGTACTCAAATAAAAGATTACGGTCATTTCCCCTTACTACATGGATTTGGTGTCAGATGATGCTACACATAGCAAACAACAAGGTATCAATCTAACTCAGCCTGAAATAAGCTTAATCCGAGGAAAAACAAAAGAATTTCATGTCTGGTAAAAGCCCAAATCATAGTTATTCATCTCAATTGCCCTACAAACATATTTTGGATACAATGTGTTAATATATCATTTAGGAGACCTTGACAGGGTTGATAAGGAGTAAAACAAGTTGTAGTAGCTATTATCTGGGCACATTGCCTTTGTCAAGCGCTCACTCACTCAGTCTCTTCTGTCAACTATTGGGGCATGCTAGCAATAAGATTTTAAGATATCTGACAATGAGACAGGGAGAAATAGATTTATGCCTTTGTCAAGAGCATCAATATAAAATAAATACAAATTACCTCAAACTCAGTTAGCTAATTCCATGGTAAAAAACATGACACCACCCAGGATCTCCATAGGAAAATATAACTCACAAATTACAGCATTATGACTAATTTTTCCATTAGTTACAAATCACTTTATAAAGTAGGTGACATGTTCAAACAATACAAGGCCCAAGAGCCACTCAAGCAGCTAAAGGCCTACTGAATGATGATGTGTGAACAGAAGAGGAGGTAAGAAGTGCATTTTATGAGGTTATGTAGAAGAGATAACAGTTAACACTAGACTTGAAGAGGTTAAGATTATAGTAATAGGAAAAACATCCACTTGGGAGTTTGTTCAACAGAGCAGCCAGGAAGAAGCTATGCTTTCTTCTTACTAATGGAATACGAAGATGATGAAGATGACTGGTTCCTGAATGAGTCTCAACATGGAAGGTCTTAGGCGTAAAGGTCAGGTCTGGGGACACTAAGGAATGTAGCTCATCAGACATGGAAATAGTGATAGAGTGGGTGATGGTGAGAGGTTTGTAACATTTTGTCTGTAGGAAAAGGGTTGTAGGGTAAAGAAATAATTCATTACCCACAAGGACGTGTAGATGCTTTTGTACTCTATCCAGACAGGCAAGTGAGGTTTTGGAGATATTGAATGTTACAAGTCATTTTTTTGCCATTGAGCTGTTAGAGCTAGGTCAGAGGAGAGATCAGCAGTCAAGATCTGGTCCTGTAGAATTTTGGAAGTGCACCCATACACCCGTTCTATTATCTGCATAACTATTTACTAATACTGTAGGTTCTGAGGCAGATCATATGAAGCAGAAAGAGGGTAGAACCAAGAAAAGAGCCTTAGGGAAGGCCTGCATGGACCTACCTATTAGGTTTGTAGAGTGGTAAATAATTCATCACCCACAAGAATGTGTAGATGCTTTTGTACTCTATCCAGACAGGCAAGTGAGGACTGGGCACCTCCAACCCAGATATGGCAGCCTGGCTCTTGCAGAGGTAGAGCATAGCAGGAGGATTCAGATACTTTCTGGAGTGGCACAAGGAATCAACCATTTTACCAGTGTCTTTAGCAATGGATCATATATACAAATTTCACTCAAGGTCTGAAGTGAGCTAGAGTCCCAACAGGCATTCAAAGCAGGGAAACTCCCTGAGAGATCACCAACGTATCATATGTGTACCTCCAAGGTCTGCTCAGTGATGGTGGAATGTCACTAGTTTGGTCTTGGAGGTACTGAAACCAGTTACAAACCAGTTCTTTCCACCCCCACTTTGTATCACCAGGGCTAGGTCACAGGAGAGACCAGCTGCCAGGTCCTGGTCATCCAGATGTTGGGAGATGCTCCTATAAGCGTTTGTATCGCCTGCATAGATATTCACTAAACATCCAAGTATGTTCTTAGCCAGATCATTAATATAAAGCAGAAAGAGGGTAGGACCAAGAAGAGAACTTTTGGAAACATCGGCATTGATCTCATGGGCTTCCTTCCGATATCTGGCTGTTAACCTACCTGTTAGGAAAGACTCTATAATCGAGAAAACCCTTCATAGCTGCAGTGTTTGTGTAGCAACCCACAATGCCATGCCTTATCAAAGGCCTTTGATTGATTGTCTGTTTAATGACATATCGACTCCTTATGGGTTATTTAATACTGAAATTTAATTTTCATGGGAGCTTTGAAGTAATGAAAATATACGTTATTCTGCTTTCACAATTGAATACATGGTAGATAATACTCAGCTTTTGTGCCTATACATGTTTGTGTGGACATATTTACTAGAGGCAATATTGTGGTTTTGTTTAAGTTATATTTTAGAATACAGTTTAAGAAATTATAGTATATTATATGGCTTAATATCATGCAAGTTCTTTTATCTTTGTTTGGAAGTATTTTAAATGGATTTAGGCAAAGTCATTATAATTTATTAGTATTTTTGTATTGTTGGTAATTTATATAAAAATGTATTGCAAGTATTTTTACTATAAAAATGTATTTTTATACTTCCATATTTTGGGGGGGGGGGGGGGGGGTAGTCACTATTTGCCCATAACTGGGACCCTAACAGGGGGTATCATCCCAGGTCAGAGTGAACCTGGGAACAATAGCATTTAACAGGTGTTTCTACGCTCCTCAAAACCTCCAATTTCCCAATCAAAGGCATTGCTGTTGGATGTACAGGGTAGTTTGAAAGTCTTGTCATCCCAACATAATACTATCATTTTCTATTTCAGATGGCTGGCATGAGCTCCTACAGTCTGGAAGAGAAATTGGGGGTGACAAGATTTTTAGACTACCATGTAGTTTATCAGCATACCCAAAACTAAAAGGCCTTTGATATATCCAATATATCACAAGGTCAACATAAAATGCCTCACTAAAAAAAAAAAAAAAAAAAAAAAAAAAAAAAAAAAAAAAATATAATAATACCAATAACAAACCAAGAACCAATTGTCATACACTTAGGAAACCTGCCAGAAATATCATTAGACAGGCCTTGACATGGAATCTAGGAAAGAGGAAGTGGGGGAAACACGGACATTAAGCAAAAAATACAGAGCAGTGGACATGCCTGAAGAGATCTAGAAAAGATTGTTCAAAGTCTAGCACACTAGCAGAAAGTTATCAATGGGGTTAAGGGCTGGCTTAACTAACATTGAAAGACATTTTTGTAAAGATATGTAGGTAGATCACCAACTACAGTCTATTGATGAAAAACAAAAACATTTTATACAGCAATCAAAAAGTTATAGACTAGACAGAGACACTGAAATCAAGTACGGCTGATCATCAAGCCCTGTGCAATGAAATCAAGACTGAATAATAAGGAAACTGAAAGAACCAGTATAAATATTAGATTCTGACAATCTCAGTACACACATTATAGAACTGATTATCATCTGGGGGGTGGGCTCCAATTAAGAAAGGAGGCTCAAAAATTCCTACAGCCGAGTACAGACATTGGGTTTTCGGCTAAAAAATGTCACTACTGTATTGCCCATGAGTCACATAGCATAGTGTTGGTTAAAATATATCTGGTTCCCTGCTGTATGCAAGTTCAATCCCAGAGTTAAGTAGTATGGAAAAATAATTTACTTTGGTTCAATGGAAATAATGGACAAATAAGACAAAAGGCAAGATAGACTATAGAGTATTAATAGTACTACTTAAATAAATTGGTCCCCTCATAAAAAAAATACGGAATTTTTTTTTTTTTTAAATAATTTTTGTACATTAGTATTCTTTAGTACTTCCTTTGGCCAAGAAACTTGTTAGAATAAAAAAATATTGATTTGTTATTGATTTAGAATGGGTGTGTCCTCATATAATATCAATACAGTCTCATATCAATCCCGGCTCTTACAAAGTTATTGGAATTAGCAGTTTTGTATACAAAAAATGGGGGGGGGGGCGAAAAAGACTTTTCTTAAATAACAGATATATACATTTTTAAGGAAAGAACAAATTTATAAAAATTAATAAAATTACATATCTGTTTATTCTTAATTTAAGATAAATAATTATGGACCTGAAATATTTGTGAATATGCTTCCAAAAAAAATCGGATAACAAAAAAAAAAAAAAAAAAAAAAAAAAGAAAGAAAAAAGGTAAATTCAAAATAATATGCAAATGTCAATGATGTTAGCACATTTTCAAACATTTGTAAATAACATTTAAGTGACTTAGCCTAAGACCAATAACTCTTCAAAGTTAAGGTTCAATTTGACAATATCAATATTATAAACAGGACACCCTCCCTTTACAAATCTATAATTCTTTAATTTTAACAGCCTAAGGAACGCTAATGTGCAAAAATTATTTCCTTAAATTTTCCCTTTTTTTTTTTTTTTTTTTTTTTTTTTTTTGAGTGGACCAGTCTATTTAAGTAGTGTCATGTTAACAGATACAAGATAACTATTACATATGGATAGTGGAATGAGAAAAAATGTATCCATCCCCACTGTGGATTGATAAAGTGTCTAGTTCAAAATTCTGAGAAGGTTAATGAGTGTGACAAACACTCAAAGGCCAGAACATACAAAGCTGAAACCAGGATTTAGCATTTTGGATTTACATCTAGCTCTTTTTCCGGGTATCTAGCGCCTGTAAATCAGATTCTAAATTATGATTCTTATGATCTCATGAATAAGGGGGTTGAAAAGAGTCAGATGCTGATTTACAGTACAGAGAAATTGTTAGGATCTAGCTCCAAAGTGTTGGAACCTCTGGTTGAAATATGAATAAAACCACGAAGATATGTTTTTTATAATCCAACTGTAAAAGCCACATAATAAGGATTAAAAAAAAAAATGCCTTATTTCATTCCCTTTCAGTATACTGAATTCAGTGGTGAATAAACACAGGGGGAGCATTTCAACTTTCCAGGGGTTTTTTTTGGGGGGGGGGGATTTTTGTTTTTTTTTTATTTACAGCACTTGGGGCCCATCATAAGTGTCAAAAAGAGAAAAGCAAAACGCCCATATTAAAAATAATTCATATCAATATATATGTATTAATATGGAAAATAATGAAGATTTTCAATAATACATGCATATTATTTGGAATGCACCTTTTGAGTCAAACAATCTGACATATGGCATGAAGGGTGCAATAAGCAAAAAAGGTTGAGAACCACTGGATTAGACATTATACATTGAAAATTACAGATCAAAATGCAGCTAATAACTATGGCAATCGTTCTGATGACCTTTCCACTATGGTACCTTTAATGCAGTAGTATTACTAGATTGGCAGATAGGTCTCATCATTTTATAGTTGAAATGGCTACATGTAACCGTAAGTTCTATGCTAACAGTTTCTTCTCTCGCACTTCTCAATTATGAAACTCTTCTGAGCCCATGCTTTCCAGCTAAATTTGATCTTCAAAAATTTAAATGCAATGTCAATCATTATCTAATGTCTTGTTGATAACTCTTTTTGTATTGTTCTCACTTCTTAATAATGTTTCACTTTTTTTATTATTATTCTTTCACTCAGTAACCCCTTGTATCTTAGTGGCTTTACTGCCTTGCTTGAGGTGAAATAATTAAATAAATATATAAGTGTCAAGCTTCAAATTTTGCTTTCCTCCCTCCAAATTTGTGTGTTTTTTTTTTTTAGGATAGGAGTGGCAAAAGAAAAACGTTTTGGCCAATGTAGGATTTGTTTAAACAAGCACGATAAAAGATACTAGACCAAAGAATTGATGAAAGCAAACAATGACAAGGAGTGTTGCAGGAATCATCTTACCTTCTTTCTGTAGGAAAAGTTCTTTGAGTTTGGCTCTCTTTAAGCCAAACTCTTTTTCTTGATCTTCTTTTTCACGAATTAGTTCTCGCTCTCTCCTCTCCAGATATGCAAGACGTTCATGTAGAATCCGCAACTGTTCTGAAAAAGGAAGAAACAAAAAATTGTGACAATCCAAAAGATATACTATGTTTTTTTTTTATCAAATCCATTTAATGACTTATTAATAGCAAAAAAAAAAAAAAAAAAAAAAAAATTATCACACTAGTGAACTACTACAAGTTCATTTGCAGAAAACAATCAATTTATATATATAAATTATTAAAATTCAGTATGTGTAAGTTCAAT
>OZ038511.1:70159288-70244208 GCA_964036315.1 Acanthosepion esculentum | reverse complement strand
AGCTGGCAACATCATTGTTTCAAAAAAATGTATCCCTGGCAACATCATTGTTTCAAAAACGTATAGCTAGCAACTGTTTCAAAAACGCATAGCTGGCAACATCATTGTTTCAAAAACGGATAGCTGGCAACATCATTGTTTCAAAAAACGGATAGCTGGCAACATCATTGTTTCAAAAAACGTATAGCTGGCAACATCATTGTTTCAAAAAACGGATAGCTGGCAACATCATTGTTTCCCATCACATTTTAGGGATAAGGTGTTAGTATATTTAGTGTAGGGTTTGGGAGGGAAAGTTAATTGTAAGTTATAGTTGTTTTGGGATGGGTTAGATGTGATGGGGCATGACATGACCAGCCGATTGATCGGATCGACGGCCTTTTGGTTGGACGTAGTTTATCATCATACCCAGGACGCGGATGTAGTTTATCGTCATACCCAGGACGTGGACACACCTTGGAATTTCACTATTTTCCCATAGGTCAGCAGAGAGAGATGGAGGAGCAAAAGAGACAAGTAACTAATGTAAGAGGGGAAAAGAGTGAGAAAGGGAGGGTTAGGCATAAAGGAAAATTAGAGAAATGGTGTAGAGAAAGAGAGGCAGCTACAATCACAAAATGTGGAAGAGGAAGAAGGTAAAACAACCAAAGAGTAGTGGATGTAATAAAAAGAAAGACAAGAAAGAGACGACAGAGAGCAAAGGAGGAGACGGCAGACAGCAAAAAAAAAGAGATGGCAGACAGCAAAAAAAAGAGACGGGGGAAAGATAAGCAGTGACCATAAGAGAGAAAGAGAAAGGAGATTAGAAAAGGGTTAGGGAAGTAGCAATTGAAGAGAGACAGGCAAC
This sequence comes from Acanthosepion esculentum, assembly GCA_964036315.1. Lineage (NCBI taxonomy): Eukaryota > Metazoa > Mollusca > Cephalopoda > Sepiida > Sepiidae > Acanthosepion > Acanthosepion esculentum. The sequence continues at coordinate 70,243,361 of OZ038511.1, read as the reverse complement.
TAACATAAAAAAAGAGTGTAGAAGAGAAAGTAGGTTAGACAAGGAAAGCAATGGAAGAGAGAGAAATACAAGGTAACCAAAAAAGTTCTGTCCGTTTTTTGATTAGTCATTGAATGAAGTTGAAATATATGCGAAATGCATGTAGCAATTGTTTTCAAATTCGGACAGCCAGAAGTAGGAACATCAGACGTTATAAAAAACACGCGCCCCGTGCCCGGCCATCAGTTATAAGCCGGACAGCTGTGAGAAGGATGGAAGTGTCTAAAGATCTCATTCGGGGCTGTTTGCTTTACGACTTCAAAGTGGGCTTATCAGCAGCTGCATCAAGTCGCCGCATATGTCAAGCGTTTGGGGATAGTGCTGTGGATGAACGTACTGCAAGGCATTGGTTTCGAAAATTCAAGTCGGGAGATTTGTCTCTCCATGATGAATGACGGAGTCCTGAAGGCGGCCATTGAAGAGGACAGTAGTCTAACGTGTGGTGAACTTGCAAGACAGTTCAACACTTCCGATGAAACAGACTTCACCTGCACTGCCTAGGTAAGACCTACAAACTGAGCAAGTGGGTTCCGCAAACGCTGTTGGAGGTCCACAAGGGACAACGAGTGACAGCCTGCGTATCGCTGATTTCTCGCCACCGTACCGCATCCTTATTCAATCGAGTGCTTACCAGTGATGAAAAGAGGGTTCTGTGCGAAACTCCCAAGAGTTCCAGACATTAGTTGTCTCCTCAGGATGCTGTCCCTCACACCGCAAGACGATGCTTTGTGTCTGGTGGACAGGTCGTCAAGTGGTTCATTATGAACTGCTACCAACGGGCCAAACAGTCACTGGAAACCTATACTCACAGCAATTTAAACATGTGCAACAGGCATTGCGCCAGAAGGAGCCAGCACTGGTGAATTGCAAAGGTCTGCTTTTCCTCCATGACAACGCCAGGCCGCATATCATGCAAGTGGTCAGGGATACCATACAGCAACTTGGGTGGGAGACTTTGTGCCATCCACCTTATTCACCTGACCTTGCGCCATCAGATTACCACCTCTTCCACTCCCTGGATAATCATCTTCGTGGGAAATCCTTCACCAATGAAGCAGACTTGCGCAAAGCCCTCACGGACTTCTTTGTGCCAACACCCCCCCAGCCTCCAGTTCTACCGCAAGGGCATTGAACAGCTGGAGACACGTTGGCAGAAGGTGCTGGATGCCGATGGCGATTACTTCGAAGACTAAATATAAGTTACACATACTGTGAAGCGTTTTCTTTTTTTCCTTTAAAAACAGACAGAACTTTTTTTGGTTACCTTGTAGAAATAAAAGAAATCACCAACAAATGAATAGCAGAAACAATGAGCAAGAAAGTATAAGAAATCTATCTTTTTTTTCATTTTTTCTTTAGTGTCCACCTCTCCATCTCTCCTGATTCCTCGCTAATAGTGTTCTACATTTCCTACAGGTGCCAGAGAAAAGGATTGGAACTTCGGTTCAAAGTAAGATTTTCAAATGTTTTTTCTAAATAGGACACCCCCATCCTTTGAAAGAATGACATAACAAAATTCTTACTTATAACAAAATTCTTACTTCAATTTTGTTACATCTGACCTTCTCTCTTGCACTAACCTTAGCTTAAAAGACATTGAAACCTCCTATTAACGCCTACATCCAAGTGGTATGAAAAAAATAATGGAAATGGATATTTTTTTTAAGTGATTTATATATTTCATCATTCCTCACAATTTATAATTCCATTTTGACATTTTCTTTCCAGCAGTCATGGCTCTCCACAAAATCATTTCCTTTATTATTTGTAAATTCCGATGACTTCCTGAGGAAAAGTTCCTGAATGGTTTTCCATTGTCTATTCCAGTTTTGAATTCAGGGCAGGTTTTCTCCATCATTGGTTACAAGCCAAGGCTAGGGAGCAAAGTCTAACCTGCTATTTAACCCATAGCTTGGGAGGCGGAGATGGATTCTTGCCATTCCTAAGGACATCCGTTTGAAAGTGAATGAAACAGATTAGGAGAGAATTTGAATTCCACTTGCTAATTCCACTTTCTGCATCAATAAACCTTTACACTCACCACACATCCTTTGGACATAATAGGAAGATTAAAAGTATAGAGGGTAGACATATGTCAACAGACAGGTTCCAAAACCTCACCCATGCAGATGTTGATGCCTATTCATTTGATGAGAAAGATCGATTGATTCATTCAATCATTTGTTTAACAGCATATCAACTCTTCCTGGGTCATTTAATGTTGAAATTTGATTTTCTCGAGAGCATTGATATAATAAAAATATGACATACTAGTTTAAATGCAGCTCCATCACATGGTAATTAAGCCAGCTCCTGCAGAGAGCTCTTGATTGGGCCTTCGGCTTGTTCAAGAATTTGAGAGCCTCTAAGTTTTTGCATATTCTCTGCACTGGAAGTTCTCATGGCTGCTGCTTGATCTGGGTTTTCATTTGCATGGGACTTTCTTTTCCTTGCTGCAGCCTTGGCTCTTTTGATTGCAATCTGGTCCTTTTGGTAGAGATTTTTTTTTTGCAAGGCATACTACTGCCATAGGCAATAGGCAACAATGAGCTACAGAAGAACTCAAATTGATCGCTGCATTCAAGTATTGCATTAATATCTAAGCTTATCTTTTAAAAGGTTCAACGATAATTCTTCTGACACGACTTAATTTAAAGACAAATTGATGTATGTATGTCCTTACTTTCTGTACAAACAATTATTTTTATTTTATGGGCGACTTTCACTGGGTCTTGCAATTAATTTAGATTATTCCCAAATTTATTTCAGAGTTATAAAAAGTGTTATTGTAACAAAAAAAAAATAAAATAAAATAAATAAATTCATCACAAAAAAAAATCACATTTAAAAAAATATCACTGAAAGCAAATGCAGGAATGAAAACTTGAGAATCCAGGAATCCGAAATTTCAGGATTGTGGTTCCATATCAGGCCTGGAATGTTTTCAATTTGCTCAGAGTCAGCCTGATTCCAAAATGGTATGATAAGTTGGGCTATGTCCTCGAGGAGTAAAATTGAAAAAGTGTGGCACACAGGCATTTGCATTTATTATATAGATGAAAAGGTGCTTATTTTCCATGAAAAGGGAATGGCCTACTTGCAACAAAATTGCAATTTTAAAATGCAAATTCTTTTTTCTAACAATTAGATTTGCCAACTGCCATTTTCATTTGTTAGTATGTTTGCCTTTCCTAACTCACTCGTCCAACCAGCAAAGGATAAAGTTGGTAAGATTTTAATACATTCCCCCTTACCTACCGTCTCCCTCCAGTTTACAGTTTTAGGAACCAAGTTTTGTGAAGTCTGTTTAATATTTGGGGGGGGGGAGGGGGAACAAGCATTTTGTCTTTTTTTTTTTTCTATCACCCCCTGGTGACAGAGTTGGAGATGCAGTTTGTTATTTCAGAAAGCCACATTTTACAAATTAGACTTTTTCCAAAAATTTTATTTTCTTGTTTTAATAACATTTATACAGTGTTACACTTTCTCACCGAGTATTATAATGAAGCAAAAACAGAATTCTATACTGAAAACCGGGGGGGGGGGGGGTGATTCCCTAAAAATTGAAATGGAATTAAGGAAAATTTGAAGTGGAAACTTGGTCCCACTATATATGATATTCTGCTTTCACAATTGAATACATGGTAGATGATATCTAGCTTTTGTGCAGATACGCGTTTGTGTGGACATAATTTTTAGAGGCAGAGATGTGTGTGTTTTATGTTGTTTTGTGAAAGTTATATTTTGGAATACAGTTTAATTTAAGAAATTGTAGGATATTATACTAATGTCATGAAAGTTCTTGCAGGTTGGTTGTTTAGTTGATTGATTGATTTTGTTTTGCGGTATCGGTTATTTAATGCTGAAATCTTTGTACATAATTTTATACTTTCAGAGTAAAGGTATGTTTAGATATATATTTTGTAGATCATAAAATTTATTGCTGGTAATTTTACTATAAAAATGTATTTTTATATTTTAATGTTGTATTGTCATTTTGCTATAAAAATGTAGTTGATTTTTGTTTGGGGGTTCACTATTTGCCCATAGCTGGGACCCTAATATGTGCTACCACTCCAGGTCAGGGTGGACCTGGGAACAACAGCAATTAACAAGTGGTTTTATGCTCCTCAAAACCTACAATCTCTCATTCAGACGCCTTGCTGCCAGATGTAGTTTATCATCATACCCAGAATGATGATGAGAAAGAGGAGGAATCCTTTCCATACTAAAAGGTATATTTGACTATTTAATATACTATAAAGAAAAAAAAAAATTTAAATCAAAGAAATTTGACAGAAATATTTCAGTATTCAATGTTAATTTTCTTTATTAATTTTGTCTTTTCTCGCAGGATCTGGACACTCAGATTTTCAGAATATTTATATTGAAGATGATTATTATTATAAAATAATATTGATTATGGTTATTATTATTATTTATTGAGATATTTTGTTTATATTTTACATTTTAGAAATATATCTTATAAGTGGTTTATGTTTAATAGAAGTTTTGAATATGAAGGTTTTGCCGATTGAACCAACTGCAGATCAATGAAACCACAATTGCCAAGGCTCTATTGAAACAAAAAATATATTGCTTAAAATTTAAAACCAGCCATATTTATAGGAAAAGTGTGTTGAATATCAGAGATAGAGTGCTTCTGGATATAGACAGCACTGTCTATATCTATAAATACTTATGGACATAGGAATCAATTTCTGCAAGGTTACTGCTAGTTTCACACCAATGTGACCTTCAGACCAATCTAACTTATTCTGAAGGTTTGAAGATCATATTGAGGCATGAAACTGACAGTCACACTGCAGTGTTGATTATATATATATATATATATATATATATAAAATTGTGTATTTGGGCAGTAAATTTTTTTTTTTTTATTTAACTTTTGTGTTCTTATAATTTTCTTCTTTCCTAGACATAAATTATGTGGAAATTGTACAAATATTTTGTATGACCAAGTGCTTTCGGCTATACTTTTGACCATTATCAAGGATGATTTTATATTTACTTTCAACTGAATGTATGTATCTAGAGTTATAGGAATGTTTTATTTTACATACTCAGTTAGTACATTATGGCCGTGTCCATAGTTGATATTACCGAGTGTTGGCTTTTTCTTTTTTTATTAATAATGCTGCCTTTTTTTTTTTAAAAACATGTGGATGTGTAATATTTCTATTATCAACAATTATATTGAGGATAGAGTTTCATGGGTCTCCACATGTATTTAAATGAGACCTATTTGAGCTATGGTTAGAGATGTGAATGCGTGTGTGATATATATTATGTTTTCAGGGATTTTATTAAAACGTGACAAGCATATACGACACTCCAATGCCTGATGATCTGTTCTGTCAAAATACAGATGGATTATATCAAGTGTTCAATCACCGTGAGACTTTTGGTAATGCATATGCTTATGTTTTAAGATCTAAAAAAAAAAATGTAACATTACAGAATGTGTAGCTCTATCCTCAGGCTATTGGTCACTATTCAGTAAAATCAATGATAACCTGTATTTAATTGGAATTACACCCTCCATGTGTGTGTATTAAAAAATAAATATATGAAAATAAAGTGAATATATTGCTGACACATTGTTATTTCCTAACAGCAAATTAATATCTATTAAACACCTAAAACCATTGGAGACTTGACTAATTTATTAGTCAAGACTCCAATGGGCTAATGTATTGTCAAATGTAAGCATAAGTTACTAATCCATTGATTCTATCCTATCCTAGGTCACTTATTACCAGAAGCTGAATAAAAAATTTAAGCAGAGAACAAATTCCTGGTAGACGCGAGTTTAGATAGGTTATTTTACTAGCACACCAAGCCCAGGGGTTATTGGGTATTTTTAAGATTTTATTTTGTGTCTATTTTGGCGGGCATGTAATTCAGTTTTAGTTGCATTTTGTACCCAGGTGTTTATTCGGTTTCTTTTGTTATATTTTGGGGTAGAGTTTTGTTACTTTTAAGAATTCTAGAATGGCTTTGGATTCAACACTCTCAAAGAGGGCCCTAAGTTTGGGTACATTGTATTTTTGTATAGGTGTCAGTTTTTTTTTTTGTTTTTTTTGCAGTTAATCAAAAAAATGTTTGAGTACACTTCTTGGCAGTTTGAGCATTTTGGCAGAAGGAGTGGGTATATCCAATTTTGATTCTTGTAAGTGTGACACCTTTCCTTGAGTGTCTGGTACTGTGGTGCTGTACAGTCAGAACGGGTTTTATTTGATATAGTAGTTTGTGTGTGTATTCCATGTTTCTTTGCCATTGGTTAAGGATGTAAGAGTTAATTGTGGCTTTCAAGTCTGTAAAGGGGATTTTTGAATTTGATATTTTCATTGAGAGAGATTCCTTGGCTGCATTATCAGCCCTGCTATTCTCAGAGATCTCAATATGGCTAGGGTTCCAATGGTAGATGTAAATACTCACAATTTGCACAAAATCAATCTGCTATACTTGTAATATCAGAGATTTAAAAAAATAATGTTCTTTGACAGCACGTCTTGGATTCTCCAAGTGCAAGGTTCCAGAAAAAGGCAAAGACTTAAACAGGTATAAAATGACTGCATATTAAATTGTCTATTTTATATTACAAAGATTTGTTTGTTTAAAATGGTGGTTGGGGGAAGCATAGCAGAGGTTCTTGGTACCTGGGAACCAAGAGGCCATTGAAATGTTTTGATTTTAACTCAATGGAACTAATGAAATATAGCCTACAAGGTTAAGTTGGTTGATTTTATATGTCAAACCTTTCTATCTGAATTGCAGGTCTGAGGATTTTTTTTTTTTTTTTTTTTTGATTGACTGATTTTTTTTTTTTTTTTTTTCAGCTTCTAAACACTTTGCAGGTTATTTAAAGCAAGAAAATATTTTTAGATTGTAAAATGTTTTTTTGGTGGGAGGTGGGGGTAGGGGGAAATAATAATGGTTTATGAATTAACCCATGGATGGGGATGGAAGAGGTGGATTTATACCTAATCAGAATTTGATAAACAAGAAATTATAATGTGGATATAAAGTGGGGGTTAATTCTATATTACAATCAATATATAAAGTGTTCCCTCATTTTGTGGTCACTTTAGTTTCTATATATTTATATTCTGGAGAATGTAAATAAATCTAAAAGACATGCCTGTGTAGCTAATCAGTATGTCTTTGATTGATTCATTCATTTTCTATGGCTTATCAACCCATTGCAGGTTATTTAAAAACAGAAAATATTTCAGATTTTGAGACTATTTTTTTTAATCCCATCTTGAATTTATCAATGAAAGAAAAGTACCCATCAAAACATAATTTACTCCTCACTGTATGCTTTTGAACTTTTACTTTACAGATGATCAATGGAAAAACATTTTCCATGTGAAAGTGGGTGAGGACACAAAAACGGTTCGGAACCCCTGTTACATACCTTATTAAATGGCCAGATACTTTCCGGACACTTTTTTAAAATTTTATAAAATGGCTGGATACTTTTCGGCCATTAAATTTTTTTTATTTATTTTTTAAATATATTTCAAGTAATATTAATTTTGACTAATATTTAGTTTTGTCTTGTTTAGCTGTTGTTAATAACTGCAACTTTATGGCAGCAAGTCAAACATGCAAGATCAGAAACAATATTTGTGTGATTCAAATTCCCATCAGCCTTGTCCTGATAAGCATTCAACTGCTTTCAACACTAAGCTACAAGTACTTTAGGGCTTTGCAAAAGACCAAAGTTCACACTATAAATCTCTACAACATCTCTTGGTGTCATATTTGTTTTTGCTTTACATGTTACATTTATTTTTTTTTAAATAGCTTCTTATTACAATTTGGGACATCAATCGACAGCAGCGAGCAGACAGTGTAAAATCAGAAATAAAGGAAAAGCTCTAGATAAGATTTGAACTCAAGTCCTTTTGCTTAGCCAAATAAAAAAAATAAAATCACTAGTATCTCCATCCCCAAGTTGTCACTTGTTGATTCTCAAAGACTACTATTTCTCAACGTTTTTAAGCAATGACACACCTGGGAGCAAATGAAAATATTACATTTTTTTTTTCTTTAAAGGGAATACATTTAAATATTATGAAATAAAAGCACAGATTTAAAAAAAAAAAAAAAATATACACACAAATATGAACTTACTTTATTTCAATGTTTCTATTCAACTATTTGTGTACCTTATTTAGTATGAAACCTGATGTTTTTTTTTTCATGATTTCTTCAATATTTATTTGAATATGTGATAAGCAAACCCTCATTTATTCTTCAATTGAACGCAATCTTTCTCACTTATTTTTGATGTTATTTAGGCTGAGAAGCCTAATTCATATAAATAAATAGAAAATTGCAATAAAATTGATAAAGCCTTTTTAGCTAATGTGGGTTGCGATGAAATCCAAAATGTATCAATGGGTACCGTCGGATGTTTTAGAAATGGTGGCCAATTCTTATTCATTATTTGAAAAAAAAAAAAAAAAGTTTAATACCTACTTATTTATTCAAATACTAACACTACCATTACTACTCACACACATGTTTGTGTGTGTGTGTGTGTGTGTGTGTATTTGCTGTGACAATATCTGAGGCAGTTGAGAATCACTGCTCTCGACAAAGGGCATGTAGCTTTTGTTTGCTTTTTTTTTATGCCAGACATATACAAATGACCCAGTGTTACTACTAGTGCTTCAACAGGATCAGCCCATGAGGATGAAATGTAACATCAATGCTCTGGTATTGATTAAACTAAGATAAATTGTCTGTGTGTTGATGCATTGCAGTGTATCATTCAATAAATAACGAAGCAGTCAATTTAACTGTCAGGAGGGGGGGGGAGGAATCTTAAGACATTTGACATCTTCAATAATAAGGTGGCTTTTTCTCTTTTTTTTAAAAAATAATATTCAATGAAAAAAGTCAGATGGGAAAATGAGAGGAATTAATCTTATAAAACTATTTTATAAAAATATGAAAGGGGATCATATGGATTGGAACACATCAGCCTGATAGGATAAAGAACAAATAGGAAACGTTTATCTAGCATATTTCACTTTTATTAAAGCTTCAGATGTAAATAAAATATATATAATATATACATATATATATAATATATATATATATAATATATATAATATATAATATATATATATATAATATATAATATATATATAATATATATAATATATATATATATATAATATATATAATATATATATATATATAATATATATAATATATATAATATATATAATATATATATTATTGTGAAAATTAATTTCGGTTGAGCTCTTTGGTTTGAGGTGTGAGTTTGTAAACAGTGACTATTTAAGCTCATATTGCACGACTCTTCGGCCAAATTGAGTCACTGTCAGTCACTGTGTGTTTATCTAAATCTAAAAATAAACACGCTAAAATTCACCTTCATCCCTGCCGTGCGCCAACGGCTTAGTGGTAGAAGTTCCGACTGACGCAAATTCAGTCAGGTTTCGATGCTAGCTAGAGGCAACCGGACATCTAGCCACACTGATGAGCTGTGAAACAGCGAAACAGTGTCAGTGGATGACAAAAAATATAATATATATATACACACACAGTGTGTGTGTGTGTGTGTGTATATATATATATATATATATTTGTTGCAGTTTTATAACTGGATTCTACTTGTTTCATTCTATATATGCCACTGAGGAAGGTCATGAAATCAAGTGTGTGGGTCACTTCCAGGCAAGTTGAGGTCCACCTTAAATAAATTCACGCCATTGGCACTTTCTTCTATTCCGATTTTCTTTCACCTCCCACCAACTCTTGCAGATCTGAAGGACATATCATCAAAGAAGAAATTAAATTCTTGGATACCAGATAAAGCCGACAATACATAAGTGGACATTGAAGTCAATACCCAGTGACAACAGGGTTTCATGCTTAAACGCAATCATCAGGCCATATAAATATACACATAAATGCAAAATATATCATGGCCTGATGATTGCGTTTAACATTTAGCACTCTACATCATTTATAAATATTACTTTCCCTTTTACTGTATATGGAATCCCCCTCAAAATATAGTATTTTATATTTTAGTTCTATATATTTTGGGGCTCTCAATTTCAGTCAAAACTGTTTTAGGTGCTGCCATAGAAGGATATGACTACACAACCAAGAAATTCAAATTTGACTTGCATTGACAGGACTAACATTTTGCTTGGCAAAAATAGTCACCTACAGAGTGCTAATGGTTAAGCATCACACAGACTGTTGCTGTCTTACTTTCTAAGAAGCTACCCCAAAGTTTGAGAAAACTGGTCATAAAAAAAATGTACTTAACCTAATAACTAGCTTTCACCATCTTCTACGAAATAGTTTCATGCCCACCATTTTGTTTCACCAAAGATAACAGCGAAATTCCCTTCAACATTCAGTTTGTGTACACTGGTAAAGTTCTTTTAACATTCAGGTATATGTAACGGTTACACTGGATAGATCTATTTAATAATAATGACTTCTGATCTCTGTATAAACAACATGAAATTTTCTTCAGACTGAAAGTACCAAATTCTTATTTTCTTGTTACAATACAGGGTGTCCCAAAAAGATTGATATCGTTTACAATGTGAATATCTGAGTAACTACATATCCCAGGAAAACTGTTGTATCCTTAAAGAAGGTTACAGACAAAGGTGGTACTCAAGTGAAACGAACAGCAACACAGGCGTAAAAGAAAGACAGAGAGGCTTATTGTAAAAGAGAATACATTACTGAAAGACAGGGAATCGGTTAGCAAGCTAGTAATTCCCGAAGCAAGAGTATTTACCTTACCTCCTATGAGGCAGGATATGGCACAAGGCAGATTTTTAATGCAGGGCAAAACCAAGCCCGTAGGCTCAGGCAAAAATTCCCAATAGATCCCGTATACACAGGGTCAGGTAGCTGTTGACCACCCAGATGAGACTGCCCTTCAGCATAGCCTCGTCTGGGTTCCTTTCCGAAGATAGAGAGTTCGACCAGCACAGCTGGAGACGAATCTCCAACTAATTATCAAAGCAAGTAGATTTATTTTGTACAGAAAACAAAATTGTGGCACAAGGCCGAAAAGGGGGATTGGGTTGAGGCTGGTCATCACTTGCTATCCTATACCTAGCTAATCCGATTCACAATCCATTCATTCGTTACAATTGACACATTCACCACAAAACCCCATCCGTCGCCAATCAATCCTCCATATACCATAATACCGCATAATCTCAGGGGGACCTACAAAACACACCCCATGACATAAAAATCTCATGATTTTAAAATTTTTTAAATACTTAAAAACCTATGGATGATATGAAATGAGAGGGGCAGGAGATGAACCCCCAAAACAAACTAAATTATATCAAAACAAACAAAATAAAGATAACTGAGGTTAGTTAGACCCGTCCAGCCCTTAAAAAAGAGAGGCTGCTGTATTCTGCCTTTAGACAGAATCAAGAAGCTCTCTTGCTAAGGGAGAGGGAAAGGGTAAAATAAATACGGTCAAGGGGAGAGAAAAAAAAATCTGATAGAGATGAAAACAGGGATGTAAAAACAAACTGGGGAGGTTGGGAATCTCAACTTGGATCATAACCAAAGAAGCAGCCGGGAACTACATTTTTTCACATTAACTAGGTACACAACGTTTGTCTAGCCTAACCAGGAGAGGGATCGACAGGAAACTGCCCCTATGCTACTTAGGCAGATCTAAAAAAGAAAATCAAGGCTATCCTTGTTCACACGAACCAAGCTCGCCTCAGCCACTCAATTTTCACTGAAATCCGTCAAAACCAACCGTTTTCTATCAGTTCTAATATTCACCTTGAGCTGATGCTCAAAGAATCGGTTTAGATCCTGATGAGAAAGACGATCAGCTCGCAAAGCTTCCTGCATTTGAGCTGTGGCCAGCAATGATAGAAACACCATTCGTTTCACCCCAGAATACAGGGGCAACACACTGTCACACGAATATGAATGCTCAATGAGCACAAGCTTTTCAGGAGTGATAGGAGCCGTAAATTTGTGGACATCGTACCATAAGGGGTGGATCTGAGAACAATGGTAGGTGTGCAAAGCCATTTCTTCTAAACCAAGGTAATCCCTAAAGCAAATCTGCCAGGTATATCCCGTGCTTACTATATATATCTACTGATATAGTCAGTCCACATGGGCGATAGGGAGAGTGGGACATTCCATTACTACAAAAACAAAATTAAATAAGCTTCATGTTGAACAATAAAAGATTTATTTATCAAAATTTAAACAGGATATTCAAATGGATGTAGACTTCATAACTGATTTCACAAATGTTCAATATGCACATCACATGTGACACGACACATATCAAGTTGGTAGTCCAGCGCCTGCCAAACATGTTGTAGCCTGTCTTGCATAACATTCTCCAGTGCCTCAGTGATTCTCTGCTTAAGTTCCTCTAGGCTTGTAGGAAGAGGGGGAATATAGACCTGTCCTTTCACATAGCTTGTGATATTTTTCTGTGGGGGCTATCAAGTTAGATGAACATGGTAGTCATTTCAATAGCACATTGTCATTATCACTGGCACATCTGATCAATCTTTCTGGTAGATTTTCATTGAGATAAGTCTGCAAAGTAAACTTAGTTTTTTTTTTCTTTTCTTTTTCTTTTTAATTTTACACATTTTGTTAAAATTTGAGATCATTTGAGCAAGAAATGGCTATGCTATTAGACTACAAAATAATGTCAATTTTTGGGAGACACCCTGTATTGGGGATGATGATCAACATGAAATATCCAACAAAATACAGCATGTCCCCAGATAACGACAGTCCTGACTTACAACAATTCGGAGTTATGACGCAATTTGTACATTAGACACAAACAGCGCAGCAGAAGAATACATCGTCATACGACACTGAGGGAGGTAACATGGGTCAGTCCCTGGTTGTACACCATATTGGATTATTGTGTGTTCACTCTTTTGCAGGTTACATTCTGATTTACATGAACATCGTAGGGATAGAACTTTGTCACAAGTTGAGGACACCCTGTATATAAAAATGGAATATGCAAAAACTAGTTGGATGTTAAAAAAAAAAATGATTTAAGTAAGGACATTTTGCGACTTTATGTGAGTAAAGTCAAGAGTTGTTACCATGGTAACCCTGCTACATACAAACACGAGTTTATTTCAAATATTTTAAAATTTTCTTTTAACTGTTGGAATATTTTAAACTTACTAATGTTTTGTGTAGCAGGGTTGTCATGGTAACATTTTCTATAAGTTTTCATTTGATCACAAAGTATTAAAATGTCAGCAGTTAAAAAAAGAAAAAAAGCTAACATCCAACTGAGCTTCATGCATTCCATTTCTACTACTGAAGATGTAAAAATCATTCTATTACAGCCTAACATTCAAATACTAAACTTGCAAACACATGACTAGATTCACTCAAGGTTCTTGATAAGATCCAGAGACGGATATGCAATGTAATTGGCCCTGATCTGGCATCTCATCTGCAGTCGCTCTCTCACAGACGTGCCATCGCCTCCATCTGTCTTTTTTACAAATACTTTCATGGTAACTGCTCCGATGAGCTGCTTTCGTTGGTTCCCAGACTTCATGAATTTAAGCATTCTACTAGGCTGGCATCTCACTCTCACCCTTTCACTGTCGAAACTGTTAAATGTAGCCGTCTCTTCTACTTCAAGAGCTTCATGTATCGCACCTCTCACCTGTGGAACTCCCTCCCCTTTTCCTGTTTCCCTGACAGCTATAATCTCCAACAATTCAAATGTAATGTCAATCGATGTCTCCAGATGCCCTGATCTATCCCCTACTCTTCTCTTCATCCTTTCCGCTATCACTCCTATTTGCTCTCGCTCTAATTCTCTGTAACCCCTTGTGTGATAGTGGCTTCCTGCTTTGCTTGGGGTGAAATGCTTAAGAAAAAAATAAAATAAAATAAAAAAAACTGCTCCAAAATAAATTATATTTACACTATTTACATTTGAACTATTGTCCTCACCCTCGTTGCTGTTGTTATCACGTTTCAGCCATTGTACCCTCCAGCCTTCATCAGGTGTATATCGATCTGGGTAGCCTACAGGAAATACCAAACTGAGCCCTTTCTCTAATCTCTAAACTACCACTTATCTGTTATATATTTCAATCAATTTGAGATCAGCATTAACTTTCCTTAAATTTGATATACACAGGATTGTCATAGTATGGAATGTATCATCATAGCTCCCAGAAGAGAAAATGGTAATAGTAAAAATGAGCTTAAATGTTAAAATACAAAGCAATAAAAATAAGATCACACACACACACACACACACAATTGGAACAGACAAGAGGAGGTCTCCCCAATCACTACAATCTTAATATGTTCAAGTCTAGAGTTAACCATTATTTTCTTCTCTCATTTATAATGTAACCCTCTGCCTTGAGTGGCCCCTGGGCCTTGTACAGGATGAACCTTACTGTAAAAAAGAAATCAAATCAACTGAATTCAATGAGTTGATCCCCTGCTGTAGAGAAAGACCGAACAAGCTCATTTCAAATGCAACTGATAGTGATACCCCACTTTCATGGCTTTCTGCCAGACTAAGTAATTACCTACTTCTATATAAATATTTGCTGTATGTGTGTATCATACGACAGAAAGATACCAGAAACACATGAAATTCTTATTCTGAATATTCCCTAAAGATAAGAGAAAAATTCTAAGAGAAAATATCAGATGTGCAAGGTTTTCTTCTGGGGGACACAGTAAATAGGGACCAGGGTGCAGATTCTATTTTAAAGGAAGAAATGAAGGGAAAAAAAAAGAACTTTTTCAATATAAACCACAAGAGTATTGCCATAAGCTTAAATTCAAATCTAATCAGAACAGTTTTTTTTACAAAATTAGACCACTAAATGTTATAGCTCTTTCTTATATTGATGGTAGTTTCCTTCCAAACTTTTACTTTTTTGGTTGTGTGGAAAGTTAACATTATTTTTTTATTATTTTCTCTTGTTCTTCTGCCTTAGTTTGACTAAGCCTGGGCAGGGGCAGTTTGACTAAGTCTGGGCAGGAGCAGTTTGACTAAGTCTGGGCAGGAGCAGTTTGACTAAGCCTGGGCAGGGGCAGTTTGACTAAGTCTGGGCAGGAGCAGTTTGACTAAGCCTGGGCAGGAGCAGTTTGACTAAGTCTGGGCAGGGGCAGTTTGACTAAGTCTGGGCAGGGGCAGTTTGACTAAGTCTGGGCAGGGGCAGTTTGACTAAGTCTGGGCAGGGGCAGTTTGACTAAGCCTGGGCAGGGGCAGTTTGACTAAGTCTGGGCAGGAGCAGTTTGACTAAGTCTGGGCAGGGGCAGTTTGACTAAGCCTGGGCAGGGGCAGTTTGACTAAGTCTGGGCAGGAGCAGTTTGACTAAGTCTGGGCAGGAGCAGTTTGACTAAGTCTGGGCAGGGGCAGTTTGACTAAGTCTGGGCAGGAGCAGTTTGACTAAGTCTGGGCAGGAGCAGTTTGACTAAGTCTGGGCAGGAGCAGTTTGACTAAGTCTGGGCAGGGGCAGTTTGACTAAGTCTGGGCAGGAGCAGTTTGACTAAGTCTGGGCAGGGGCAGTTTGACTAAGTCTGGGCAGGAGCAGTTTGACTAAGTCTGGGCAGGAGCAGTTTGACTAAGCCTGGGCAGGGGCAGTTTGACTAAGTCTGGGCAGGAGCAGTTTGACTAAGTCTGGGCAGGAGCAGTTTGACTAAGAGCACATACAAGTCAAGTGTATGTATTTATATACACTTGAATTGCATGTGCTCTTAGTTTAACTATACTTCTAACATCCTGACTACACTCCAAAATTTTATGTTCTGTAATTCCCCATGTATATGCATTTTTTCATAAAAATAAGCAAAATTAGGGGTGCATATTATGCAAAACACCAAAAAAAATCTTTAAAAATTGCTGTTTCATAGGTCAATTTCAGTTGCAAAATGATGACTCACCACAAACATAAAATTTGACACTAACATTCAGTGATTGTGCCCCATAAGGATGTCAAATACAATCATATGTACGTAACAATATTTACAAATGTAAAATGAAATAAGAATTATAAAACTAAATTAGAATAATATTCTATGTTTAAAACCATTTTTTTAATAAGAGTAGGAATTGCTGGTAGCAATGAAATTGGAGAGGTACAATTTATAGGGCTTGATTACCAAACAAGGGGTGTGTATTATGTAGGAGTAGAAGCATTTCAGCACAATTTTAGGGGTGCATATTATGAATGAGGGTGTATTATACATGAGGAATTACAGCACTTATTCCCCCCACCACCAATAAGAATAGATAGGTTTTCCTATTGCTTGGTTCATACTCCTTCCCCATCTTTTATCCCTTGTTCTGTCTAAGATTGGGTTTCTGGTTCCTTCTCCTGATAAGAGTGTCGGGACTTTTTGGTGATATGACTGGCTGGAAGCAATGACTCTTTATTTTGAGGGTAGTGGGTTGACAGTTTTCTGGTTGCTGTATTCCAACTGGTAGCAAGGAGCCTGAGCTCTTTAGTAGGGCTTAAAGTGGTTGTTCTAGCCAACAGACACATAATATCCAGGTTCTTGCAGTGCTATATCACTCATGGATAGGTGTCCCTGTAAACACTTCCAGTGGGTAACCCCAAGGTTACACTATGCTGTAGTCGTTGCCATCTTCTGTCCGGCTTGTATTGCCTTAGATGATGAGCCTCTTCCTCCTTAAAAGCTGATTTTATGATTCTTAATTTTTTTTTTTTTTTTGTTGCCCTCACTCCTCACTAAAGTTTTCTCGTTTTCTTTCACTCCCAGTAACCCCTTGTGTCTTCATTATCACCCTCCTATGGTTGGTCAGAGCTCCATTGATAATCCCTTTCCACACTGTTCAGTCATGCATTGCTGTCCCCAGATCCCCAATATCCGACCCCGAGTCCCAAGCTATGGTATCTGGGGAAAGTCAATTTTCATGAGAAGACACTTCCAGAAGGATGCCAGAGGAGTAAAGATGAGATTTCCCGTCCACTCAATGGCAAGGCTGACAAACTGTAATCATTTTTGTTTGAGCTTAAGAGAGATTGGTCTCAGTTCTGCATAAATTGTATTAAGCGTTGCATGGGATCTCCAACTGATGTTCTGGATTCTTCTCAGTAGATTTGTATATATCATATACATATCTGCAGTACATACATGGGTCATGCAGTACCAAAGTTGACATGCTGACAATATACATTCTAACAAGATTAAGAGCCAGATAGTTATTAAGAAGTTGAAATATTTCAGTTTTGAGAATGTTAAAATGTACACCTAAATGTCTTCAGTTCAATCCTGGCTCTTGGTGTCAGGATGGATATTATTTGGGAGAATGATATTCTGGTAATTTGTTAATCCTGTAAGTCTTATCAGGAAACATCCTCATTTGAAGCTTGTGGAGACATGCTACAAAATCATAAACAAAGAACTGCACCAAAGAACAGGAACCACATCACTTAAGGACTTTCAACAGCAACAATTAAAATGGATAGCACATTAACTTAAAAAGTAATAACATTGTTCTAATTTGCATGGGAATGACTGCAAAAACAGCCTCCTTTGCAAATCTATAGAGAAATCATACAGATGCATGCTGGGATTTCTTCTTAACCAATAAAAAGGACCACTTCTCGATCTCATCCATCATATTTTTGTTCTTTCTCGTCTTGTAGTCAGAATGCTACAATCACTTGACTTTTGCATTTTAATACCATTCTTGCTTTGCCTACTTTTTGCCTTATCATCATTGCTTTGCCTACTTTTTGCCTTATCATCATTGCTTTGCCTACTTTTTGCCTTATCATCATTGCTTTGCCTACTTTTTGCCTTATCATCATTGCTTTGCCTACTTTTTGCCTTATCATCATTGCTTTGCCTACTTTTTGCCTTATCATCATTGCTTTGCCTACTTTTTGCCTTATCATCATTGCTTTGCCTACTTTTTGCCTTATCATTGCTTTGCCTACTTTTTGCCTTATCATCATTGCTTTGCCTACTTTTTGCCTTATCATCATTGCTTTGCCTACTTTTTGCCTTATCATCATTGCTTTGCCTACTTATATATATGTTTGCATAGTATTATTTTGCCCTGTTCTTTTCTTTTTGTTATTTTTTGTTGGAAACATTGTCAATTCCTTTTGTTAGGTATTTTTGCCAATTACACTTAACCATGGTCAATTACTCTACAGATATAATCTAGATGTTGACATTGCACACTACTTCAAATAAAAGAAGGAAGCACCCATCAAATGCTCACCAGTTTCTTCTGAGTCCAAGTACTGAGCAGTACTATAAATAAGAACTAGACGATATCCCTAGACATGGGCAATGGAATGAGAACAGTCTACCCCTGTAGATTAAATAAAGGGTTCAATTCAGAATTCTCTGTATGTTACCTAGATCAATATACACCTGAGGAAGGCCAGAGGACACAACAGCTGAAACGTTATGACAACAACATCAAAGATGAGGACAATGCATAGATAATAACTCATCAACCCAGAAATTCAGATAGAAAATATCAACCCTTGTTTGGTTAATTTAATGTCAATTATAAACCTTATAGGGCAAAAATGACTAATAGATAGGTAGACATGGGGCTGGTTTATACAAGAGTCAATATGATAAACATCAGACCAGTTCACATGAGAATTAAAAACGGTAGGTCTAGGTTTGGCTTACACTAGAAGATTTTACGTTAGGTTGGTTAATTTAAAGACATCAACTCTTGCTGGATTATTTAATGTTGATATGTCTTTTATAAGATAAAAATCACAATTAATTAAGCAATAAGTTTACTTGAAACTTGAATTAAAAAGGTAGACATGGGTAGTTTTATACCAAAGTCTGCAAGAACCCCCAAAAAGGTGGCCTCTTCTGGGTGTATTACCCTTCATCAGAGTCATATTCTAAGCCCTGCCAACAGGATTATGATTTAGAGGTAGGTAGCAAATTCCCATTTCGAGTTGTTAAGTTTGCTTGTACAGTGAAACTGAGGTACATGCCTTTCCTTTCCCCAAGAACATTAAAACTATACTGTATAATGTTAAAAGAACCTACTGCCAACCAAAGAGGAACTGAAATGTTCTTGACTCAACCAAGAAGCCTTTAAAAAATTAAAAAATTGATTTGACTCAATTTTTCTAATCAAACTGTGTAATGAAAGTAGTCTTAAATAGCCACTCCACTAGATCATTTTGCATTAACGCAAGCATCACCCAGGGTTCTATTTTTGGACCTATCTTGTTCTTTATTTTCATTGACTACTTTCCTGATGTTACCAATTCCAGACACTATCTCTGCTGATGATACAACTATTTACTTAATAGTAAGTCTGATAGGTTGGATTAAATCAAATTGGCAACTGATCTCGAAAATGACCTACAATTTGTTTTGAACTGGGACAAGAAGTGGCTTGTTAATTTTAATGCCTCTAAAATAAAACTGCTCTCTATTAATCATCTTAAAGAATGGGAGAGAAAGGATGAGGGAGAGTGAATGAGAGAGACATCATGTCAACAAAATATCTTGTCAGCTGCTCCAGGGCAATCATTGTATTCAGGGCCTTAATCTAGGACTTATCCTGAATCACAATTTGATACAATACCAGAATAAAGAAATTTCTCAGAACTTGTTAGCCACTCCCAAGTGGTTAAAAATAGCAACTTAAAAAAAAAAAAAAGTTTATACCCTGGGGTGCCAACTAATACTACCAATTAGAATTTTTACAAGTTGACCGACAGTGAATTGCTATAAAAGGTACAAAAGATATATTCAAAACCTTAATCCAACCTTCAGCTTGAATCATTATAGAAAAGGAAAAACTAGTATTATCAAAGAAAACCTACCAGGTTCTTGATAAATTAGGTTCAATTCTCTAAACAAGCATTTCTCAAATCTACTAGCAATATTCTTTCAGCTTTATAAAATCTAAAATGTCCTCATGTAATAACTGGTGACTTCTGTCAAGGCTGGCAACAGACAGAACAGCTATTTCTTTGTTATTGTTTAGACCAAGAACAATCAAAAAGTGAGCTAACCATTGATTCACTCGTGCACTATTGAGTAACACTGAAAAGATAATGGTAATGTAATTCGTCACAGCACAAGTTCCTTAGATTCATGCCTTCCTCAAGAGTATCAATACAAAAGTGACATAAATAGTTATTATTGGAATCTGAACTCTATTCAATTTTCTGACTAGCTTTTAATACCAAATTGCTCTTTTCTTTAAATAATTTAATTATTTCAAATTGTTAGAATGAATTGCACTGATGTTCATCTCCAGTGGCACAGTTTGTGGGTTTTTTTTTCTTTTTAATACAAAAATTCACTCACTACAAGGCTTGAAAGCCACCCAAGATAGAGTGTTAAAATGGTGTGATATGAATGTTGTTAAGAAATGGAGATTATGTGGGTACATGGATAGGTAACAACTGACTTGAAGAGTGTATTCAATTTTGGCCTTACTGGAAGTGATAATGCAGTAGCACCCAAACTTTTTTTCTGTGGGGTCGCATTTTAGGAATTAAAATTTACTCACACCTCAAATTTTATGTGATAAAAAGTCTATTTAAAAATAAAAAAAACAGAGACAGGGTTAAAGAGAAGTAACCGTAGATTTGAAATCAGAACATTATCATTGATAACTCTCCTCCAATTTGCAAACTCTAGATACTATATTCTTAATGCTTGATATAATGCAAAAATATCACAATGATAAAATCAGTCAATAATTATTTATACATATTTATACGGGGACTTATACATGCAATTACAAGTAATCCATAATAATATTTTAAATTTTGAAATCATATTTATTTTTGGCACATGAATTTTTAAAAAAAATGTTTCTAAATCTTTGTCTTTCAATCATTCCACCCTACCTGCTATCCTCTTCTGCCACATCTATGAGGTGTACGACACCGTTTGGGGACCACTGTGATAATGAATAGTTTGTTAGACCAAAACACTAACCACTGATTTTTTGGTAGACTTATTTTCCACAAGAAAAAAAAATTAAATAGATTACAACTAGTTATATAATAGTTCATTACATTAAGATTTTCTTCTTTTTTTTTTTTTTAATATTTATTAGATATTTTGGATATAAGAAAAAAATATTTTTTAGGTTGAAAGAAAGTTTGCCCATTTATACTCATTTTTATTTTTCTACCAACAATGATAAACTTTGAAGATTGATGAATTTCAAATAAAATATCTCTACAAAGGACCGCGTCACTGTTATCAGGCAGGACTGCATTAGGTTCAAATCCTTGTTACATAAGACATTAAAAGCCCGGCATTTATGACAGTAAGTAAATAAGACACAGAAAATTTTGAATGCTATTTGGAAAAATTAAATATGTCTTGTGTGATGATTGGCTCCCACTCATTTCTGAGCACATCCATCTGCCAGAGAAGCTAGCAAATCCCTAATACAGACGCCTGCTCAACCCACAGAGCACACATGTGGTTTATACTGCAATTATGCATACTTACAGTATTTCAGCTATGAAAATGCAAAGACTACTGCAAGAGATCTGTTAATTTTGCAATGGGAAGGTTTCTGAGCAAGTTTTAAGTTTTTTATCCTTTCCTCAGCTTTGTTGAGATGTAATGAAAAAGTAAAATATTTGCAATTTATAAAAATTCATAATTTGCATATACAAGGTTGGTACCATTCAACAGAAATGTTTGGTAAGTCTGCTACCAAATCATTGAAGATACTTCAAGCTTTTAGCAAACATTCTTCAGAGTTTTTTGAGTGGTGTGGATGTTTTAAGATGATGAGTGTTCAAGCTGACCAATCATCAGCAAAACACCAGAAATTGTAGATAAAAATTCATAAATTTATCCATGACAACAATCCATCATCTCTATCAGATGATTGGAAGCAGTTATGGAGTCTTTGAGGAGATCAGAGTCTGGGAATTTTCCAATACAACAAATTCCTTTAACCAAATAAACAAAAACACATACTTAATCTAAGAGTTTTTTTTTTGTTTTCTCTCCTTTATGCCATATTCTTTCAGGACGAAGGTAATGACAACTCTCCACAGATTCTTTCTTTATTGTCTAGGAATTGTCATGCATTCTTCATATAGATATTGGAGTGGTTTCTTTGTATCCTATATTGTTTCAATACCAGGCAAGAACAAGTGATAGACTGAAGAAGGCTGGATATATATTAAGCACAAGAGATTCATAGGCCATGGCACTTTCAATTTGTCTTTGTCAGAGTGAATTCTCTACTTTTTTAATAAAACAGCATTTTTCAGGTTAAAATTGTGATTATGAAGATTTCAGTGCCATATCAGTACATGTCTTGTTTAATTTCAAGCCTCTTTTATGTTTGTATATTCTTTTCTTTAAATTTTGGAATGCTTCACCAACATATTTTTGGGGGAGTTTTATTTGCATTTTACTTGCTCTAATTTAAAGCTACTTGTTCGTTTCATTTTGATTAAATTTTTAATTGTTTTGGACATATTAACAATAATTTTTATAGAGATCAGATAAATTAGTCTATTAGTTATGGAGTTTGTCGGTAGGACAGGATTTGACAGAAATACCTCCCATATTTTAAATTGTCATCTGTGTGGTGCAAGTGAACTTAAGTGGCAATGGTGTCTTCATCTAGCTAATTTCTTAACATTTTTTTTTTAAATACCATCATAGTTTTGACAGATGCACACCATGCATTTGCTTTTGTAATGTTTATTTTTAAGGGAATCTGTAATTGCAACACGGAGAGTTTTTCATCCTCATTTCATGTTACATCAGAATGAAGCTGTTCCAGATAAAAAAAAAAAACTCAATACTGCTATGGGTTGAAAATTTTAGGGCCACAAGTTCAGCCCTCAAAAGAAAGCCACCTGGAAAACCTTGAAGCACTCAATCTTCCAGGTGATGGAAAACTTTAGAGACTGTGTACAACAGTGTATAGTGAATAGAGTCTGCCATTTTTATAATCAAATGAATAAAAACTGTGGCCCTTTGTTTAAACAACAATTAAATTTTTTAAGAGCACTTGGTCTTTTTATCAAATCTTAAAATGTGGGAGGGTATTTCTTCTGCACAATTCTTTATATTCTTTCTTTTTATCTTCAAAAATTATTTTACTAGAGGAATTTCTAGATAAACTGGACACTTTTTTCTCGGAGATGTGCTTTCTTATAATCACAGGGTGGTTGGATCTAATATTCACATATTTTTATTTTGTGTTGGGTTTCATGTATGGAGAGACACTGCCAGTTTGTAGATTTAATTCTACATCCAACTATTTGACAATTTTCTTATTCATATCAACTTCTATTTCAAAGTCAAGGCTTTTGAAGAGTTTGAAAAGCACTTATAGTCATTTGTTCTTCTGTTGTCTGGCACTGTTATCAGCCTGTCATCCCTATACAGGCCATAGTATATTATATGTACAATCTGGTGATTTCATATAAAATATGTAGGCCTATTAATTCTGAAACTTCAGCACCATCAAACAAACTTTCTGATACACCAAAGCAATCCTTTTTGGATGATTTTTTAATCCAAGCTTGTCCATGGTGGAAGAAAATCAATTTATGACAATGTAAAATTATGTCCATTTGTTCAGGTGTTATATTTATGAAGACTTTGGCAAAGTACAAAGCCTGAAACAGACCTTTTTTAGATATAGATGGATACATACACTTTCCCCGTCTACAAAATGCTTTCTGCTTTCGAATTATAACCAAATATCGAATATGTTAGAGTTCAATGAATACCAGATTTGAGATGTGTTATTAGAATGCATTGTACTGTAGAGTAGTCCTAAAATCCTCTTGTATAAAAATGTCTTCTGGGGATGACAAATATGGTGTGTGTATGAGAGAACAAAAAAAATAGTAGCTTAGTACCAAAAAATTCCCAGAATCCCAAAGTAAATAAAAACAGTTCCACAAAGTAAATCTCTGGAATCATCTAAAATGGATGATTTTTTTTTCTTTTTAAGTCAATGCAAACTTATGTCTTGTTGCATTTATTCTGTGCTTCTCTCTCTCACCCTTTTATAGCCTTTTGCCAATAAGTAATTACCTACTCCTATATAAATATTTGCTATATGTGTATATCATATGATAGAAAAATACCAGAAACCAATGGAAGTCTTATTCCAAATATTCCCTAAAAATTTGAGAACTATTTTAAAGGAAAATCAGGTGTGCAAGGTTTTCCTCTGGGGGCACGGTAGATAGAAAATAGGGTAAGGGATTCTATTTTAAAGGAAGAAAAAAAACATCTTTTGATGCAAACCACAAGAGTATTGCCGTAAGCTTACATTGAAACCTAATCAAAGCATAATATATGTATAAATATGCAATGACAAAAAAAAAAAAAAAAAAAAAAAACAATCATTACATAGCAAATTGGAGGTTGTAGCTGTTGCTTAGCAACCAGATAATTTCTGTGACAGGAGTGGAGATGAAGTGCTGCAGAGGTGGAGGACACAAGTAGTGGGGGTGACAGACTGTCATTTCTGACCAACAGGCACTTTATATTGTTGAGTAAGCAACCAGCTATTTGATCAAGTCATGAGAAAAAAAAAAAAAAAAAAAAAAAAAAACACCAAAGGTGGAAAATTTCCTTGGTCATTTCCCAGTTTCTAAACTGTCAATTAAAAAAAAAAAAAAAAAAAAAAAAATTTAAGAAAAATCTGGAAGATGATATTTTACCCGGTTTCATATTTCAGAATATAGTTTTTGAAAATCACCAACATTTATCAGTACACATTTTAAAATATGAAAATTCACAATTTTCACATTGTAAACAAAAAAAAAAAATCAATACTTTTTTAAAATCATTTTGCCCCAAGGAATGCAATAAAGCCACTAAGATGCAAGAGTTTACCGAGTGTTAAAGAATATGAGAAAAATAATTATTAAAGAGTGAGAACAAAGAATTAAGACAGAAGATAATGATTGATATTACATTTAAATTTTTGAAGATCAAAGTTAACTGAAAAGCCAGAAGTCAGAAGAGAGTTTCACAAGTGTGAAGAAACGATTAACATAGAACTTATAGTTATATCTAGCTATTTCAACTGTAAAATGATGAGACCTTACCACCAATCTTATACTGTTCTTAAATTCATAAAATTTAGGTCCAAAATTCATCAAAACCATTACCATGAAAATATTTACAGAAAAAGCACAAGGAAGCTATATTAAAAAAAAAAAACGAAAAAAAATGACTGGATCCAAGATGTCAGGAACTGATAACAATGCAGATTCTTCAGATTTTATTAATAATCTTTAAATGCATAGCAGAAGCACCAGATCAGATGTGGCAGCAATATTCAATGCATGGATGAATGGTAAACTTATAAATGTGTAAGATAGATTCTGGTGAGAAAAATTATCTAGCACAACATTGTGAACCAACTTTCCTAGTAATTGATTCAAAACATAATGTATCTATCGCCCTTTATAACAACAAAACTTGTATCTCACCAAAAATCAATTGACCAGGAAAATTATAGAAAATAACATTTAAGTCAAGCTTCTATGTGCCATGTCCCTTTGAGTCATTAACGATCATAGCTCTCCACAACTTCCTGATTTTTGTAGTTCTCAATAAATTGTCTTTTTACCATCTCTCCCAAAACCTTTCTCTGCCATCCACTGACTCAAGCTTGCCAGGTAGCTTATGCATTTTTTTTCCTCTCTTGCCTTTGATTTGTCTTGTGTGTATCAAATTTTCCAAGCCCTCCTTTCTAATTATGAGCCCTAGAAATTTCAACTGTCTCGTACTGGTGTAAAGTATAAGTGTCTTTTTTGTTTTCATTGTCTCTAAAACTTCCTCGTTGCTCACATGTTCAGTCCATGATATTCTCAGCATCCTTCTTTAGAACCACATTTCTGCTGCTTCAAGTCTCTTGCCATCATCGTGCTCAATATCAAGATATAGCATTAATAATTCACCATCAAACCTCCTAAAGAGTAAATGTGATTCCATTAAACTCTGGAGAGATTTTCAAGAGCTATATAATAAATATATAAAATACATAAAAGGTTAAATGGTCAGAGTTGAATCAGACCAGGAAACAGTCGTATTAAAAAGTATTACATATTTTGTAATATGTAAGCAAGGTCTTAAGACTTTGGATTTCTGGTTTAAAAAGGTTCTTTGGATCCAGAAATATCATAATTGCTAACTTTTCCTGTTGGCAGAGGTTGCAAATATTGTCGTAAGGCTTTGCATTTCTTAAAATTTTCCACCTTACAATCAGATCCTTTGTGCATTTTTTTTATTTTTTTTTTTTAAATTCCACACATGGTTAGCTAGTTTGGTCAAATACCTAAGATTTGCTAACTTGAATGACAGCCTTGAATAAGTCGTCATTTAAGCTATCAAATTCTTAAGTCCTTGCTTACATATTAGAAAATTACTCTTAAGCACATATGAGGCTGGATACAAAAAAATAAAAATAAAAATAAAGTACAATTAACCCCCACCGATACATTTACAATACCCTAGCTTTTCTTTTCTTTCCCCTTCTTCACATCCTGTTCCTCCCTTTCTATTATACCCAACGTGCATTGGTTTATTTTTGAAAATAATAATATAGCATTCATTAGGTTTAAAAAAAAAAAAAAAAAAAGTATTAAGAGGTCATTTGATAACAATCACCTGAATTACCGCGAGGCTGTAGCCAAGGTAGCGGATTCAACTGATCTCCTGATTTTTGAAGTATACATATATATGGTGGACTCTCCCATCATATTTGATGTCTGAGGGTCAAGCGGCTCAGTTCCTAGGAACCGACAGTCAGATACCAGCACATATGATTTGATTTGATTATAGTGGTGATGGTTTTATGCAGAACCAACCACATGTTCTGAAGAGTCGGATACAGAGACCCAGTGCAGCGTGTGCCACAAAGGTCCCCAACTGAACCTCCTCAGGTTGAATTCAGAGTTGTCCTTCTCTTAGACCAGTTGCTATCCAAGTCTGTTCTGCTATTTACCCATAACTGGGGAGGGTAGATGAGGATTCATACTTTTCCCAAGGGTATTAGCACATAAGTGAATGTATCAGATTCAACTAATATATATATATATATATATATATATAAAAAAACGATTGTCACTTCTTTGCAAAAGACCATCTCTTCATTGGCAGATGGTATTTTTGATTCAGAATTTTATTATTTCCATCATTTATACCTGAGCCAACGCTCTGCTATGCATCCGTAAGTGATTCATGAAGCCAGCTTCACTTTTACAACGTCTCTTACTCAGATGGCAAACAAATTTTGTCTATATTACCCATGTTGGAGTCTGGCAACAAACTTACAAACCTTGTCACAAAACTCACACAAATAACCTGCAGGTCTTTCTGGTAGGGTTGCATTTCACAGGTGTTTACACCTGATCTCTCTGGTGTGATCTCATGTGACTAGCTAAACCAGCTGCCAAGAGGGTGACCTTTTCCACAAATACTGCAAGTGTGTTGGTGTCCTAATAGCACTGCAACAGATTCTATTTCTCTCTTCCTAATGGCGCGCTTTTTATTGGAATGCTCAATTCTCTTCTGCTCAAAATTGTTGCAGCATTCCCAAATCAACCTTCTCCAGCAGACCTATCTCCAGCAACATTTTACCCAGTCTTCAGCATTAATGCCAAGTGTCTTTAGGCTACATTTAACTACATTATTGAAACGGGTTTTTTTTTTTTTTTTACTTATGAGCAGGTAGATTACCATTATACCTGTTCACTATTAAAAAAAGTCTCTTGGGCAATCTGTCATCCCCCATATGTGTCAGATGACCTGTCCAGCACAGTTGATTATGAAGAAGTAGTTTCTCGATGCTGGCTGTGTTTGCATGCTGAAGGATTTTTTTTGTCTGGTGTACAAGACTGCCAATTGATTTTCAAGATTTGTCTCAGGCACTGCTGGTGAAAACACTGTAAGACCTTAATGTGCCTTTGATAGATGGTCCACACTTCAGAGGAATATAAAAGGGTGGTTAGGTTTCATAGATGGTGATCTTTATGCTCAAGGAGATTTTATGATCAGACCATACATTTTTTTTTTTTTTTTTTTTTTTCAAATTTTCTGAATTATTACATAGAACGAGCAAGTTCCGTGCAATAATTCACTTCTGCATCTAGTGAGTCATCCCTAAGTATACGAAAGTGTCAACTACCTCCAGCCTGGATATAAACAGTGTGTGTGTGTGTGTGATGCGTTTCACAATACTCATATACAACACATTGATCCAGAGGAAAATGCACAGATACTTTGAGCTTAAAAATTTGCAATCCATATATAATTACATCATTATTTTTTTTTTTTTTAATGAGTAAAAAAGGTGAGTTGGTAACATACACACTACTTCTTCAGATGTGGAAGAGCCTGTAATTATGGACAAAGATATAAGAAGTCATATAAATATGTATTATCCTCATCTTTGGTGTTGCTATTACAATGTTTCGACCATTCTGCCCTCTGCTCTTCAGAGTGTATGTCAATCTGGTTAATCTTTCAAGAAATTTCAAACTGAAGCCCCTATTTAATCTACAGACTGTCCATATCCAGGGATATCTAGTTCTTATTTAGTACTACCCAGTTATTGTTACAGCTATTTCCTCAGAGTCCAAGTACACATTCGGCCCAGGGATTGAACTCACAAATACTATATCAGAAAATTCATGAACCAACATTAATTCACTAGACTTAAAAAAAAAAACTAAATGAGATATCAATAGAAAAGAAGCAGTGAAACAAGAAAAGTCATGATGCTAATATATAAAAATACAGGTGATGATAAGCAACCTTAATACTTGGGGAATCTGGAGAAAAAAAAATTAATTACTTCTAACACCTGGTTCCCATCATCTCCTTGGGTTTTTGCACACTGGTTCCCAAACTGTAGATGAAGGAGTTTAGAGTTAATTCAGTTTCATTTCTGGCATGAGGAATCATTTACATATGAACTATTGTTCTAATTTTGTTGTTACTATCACAACATTTCAGCTGCTGCACCCACCAGCCTTCATCAGGTGTATGTCAATCCAGATAACCAACAGGGACTTGCAAACTGAATCCTTTATTTAATCTACAAGGATAGATTTTTCTCATTCCACTGCCCACATCTAGGAATATTCTTCTAGTTATTTATTAAATAAATATGTATCATAAATAAAGTGAAAAAATCCTATTTAAGAAGAGATGGAGTGGCACTTTTGAATTGGAGTGAGAGAGGAGATGGGAGCTGGTGCCTGAATGGCTTCAAAATCAGTCAGATAATAAAACCATATTCTTAAAATAAGAATATATTAAATTCACTGTACTAGAGATTTTAAGGGTCAAAATACCTTTGAATTTTTAAGCAAAATCTTTCTCTGGGTTTATCATTTACAAGGGTATTTTTACTAAGTTAGGGTTGAATAAGGTTTTTTTTTTTCATTTTGTTTTGAGTGAAAGATGAGGGATGGATTTATAATTGAGTAAACTAAATCCTGATTATACTACTTGCCAAGCTTTTGAAAAAGGCCTAAAATTTTTTTTTTGTTTGTTTGTCAACTAGTTATCTCTTGTAAAACAAACATTTCAATGTTTTTCACAAGGTAAGTCATCAAATGATCATAATCAACTTTATTTTTCATTCTATTACAAATGGCTGAGCTTCTATCGATGACAAAACACACAAAACAAAAAAACAAACACAAAATAGTAATATTCCTCATTTTTGGAAGCCTATAACTATAAAACTATACAAAAAGAAATAAAATAAAAAAGGAGTGTTTTTCCAAATATTAGACTATCAGATGACCCAAATATCAACTTGGTATCTTCTCAGAATACAAAGTTATGAAGTGCCAAATTTGGCAAAATGTACTATTTTCTAAGAGACTATAAATAGTCTCCACTCTTCAAATATGTAAATTAAACTCTCACTACACTTGTATTTAAAGAAAAATAAAGAAGTTCAGTAATGTCAATATAATTTTGAATTCAATTAAATGTTTCAGATATAGAAAATGATATAAAAACCTAGCTTAGATTGTACCAAATCATCTAATGTTTCACTATATTCTGCCAAGAGCAGGAGAGATTTTTTATGTTAAATTTTTTTTTTTTGCCTTAAAATGATTGACTTTATGCAGGTTAATTAAAGCCAGAAAATAATTTTTGATTGTAAGAAATTTTTATAGATAATTATTTACTGATACAAGTCCTACTAATTAATCCATAACTGGGGAGAGGGTATTTGCATGTAAGTGAATATGAAACTGACTGGAATTGGAACTTGGTCCTCTGCATTGAAATTCCGAGCAGCTGTTTCAACACTCCCCCATTAAAGTTTACAGCACCTGGTATTCACGAGTGGTCACCCATCGAACCCTAACGCAAGGTCTGATGTTGTTCAACTTTGGTGATCGTACAAGAACTGGTTTTTCAAGTGTAAGTGTAGTGCAGGAAATTGAAAAATCATCCACGAGATGACTTAAAATATTGGCTTCTTCTGGAATGCGCCATGAAATTCTTAATATAATCTTTTCTCGAAGTAAGATGGGATCAAGAATGTAGGCTTGATTAGAATTCATTTCTGACAGCTTTATATTTTTTTTCAACCTATGTCTACATCAGTGTTTCTCAACCTTTTTAAGCTTTGAAAACATCAAGGCACACGTAGCAAAATTTTTAAAGGTTAGACTTTTAAATGTTATGAAATAAAACCATAGATTTAAAAAAAAAAAAAAAAAATTCACATGAAATATGAACTTACTTTAATTCAATGTTTCCATTCAACAATTTATGCAGCTTATTTAGTGTGAAACCTGTGCCTGGTGTTTTTTCGTGATTTTTTCAATGTTTGGTTGAATGTGCGATGAGCAGACCCTCATTTCTTCTTCAGTTGAGCATAGTCTTTCTCACTTCTTATTTTTGATGCTATTTAGGGTCGAGAAGCCTAATTCACATAAATGATAAAGCCTGTTTAGCTAATGTGAGATATTCCTTTTGTATTGAAATCCAAAATGTATCAAAGGGTACCATTGAGTGTTTTACTGAGCCCTTAAAAATAATAAAAATACCTTTTAAAAAAATTAATATTAAAACGCAGTAATTAAAATAGCATAAGTGAAGAATAGTGAAAAAAATTATTTGAAAAAAAGTTTAATACTTATTCATTTCATTTATTCAAATACTAACACTGTACCATTACTACTTAAACCCACACATTTTTATATATATATATATATATAAAAATGTCATGACAATATTTCACGGCACAGTTAAGAGGATCGCAGTTGAAAATTACTGGTCTACATATTTGAAGAAGATAAGTGAATATTCTATTAAAATAGCCCCAAAAATTCTGGCTTCTTCAAACAAGGTGTCAACTGTGTCTTGAGATACACAGAGAAAAACATTATTTGGCAGATGAACAAAAACAAAGAATGGAATTGGCAAGGGTTGGATAGGAAGTCAAAGAGTCATTAAAATGTTTGGTGATTAATTGGGGAAAAAAAAAAAAACTATCATGATAGAAATTAACAATTGTTAAATGTGGCTTTGGCATTAACAGTATTGGCTGTGTGTGTTTTGAAGAAAGTAAGATTTAGTATCTATTCCCCAAAATAGAAATGATGATTGTGTGAAAACAAAGAAATCAACATTTTTACCTGTTTCTAA
The DNA here is from genome assembly GCA_964036315.1 of Acanthosepion esculentum. Classification (NCBI taxonomy): domain Eukaryota; kingdom Metazoa; phylum Mollusca; class Cephalopoda; order Sepiida; family Sepiidae; genus Acanthosepion; species Acanthosepion esculentum. Next base: position 70,211,588 of record OZ038511.1, on the reverse strand, counting down.
GAAGGGGGGAAAAAAAAAAAAATTGAGGAAATGAATCAATGGACACCAAGTGGCCAGCAGGTGGAGTGGATAGGATTTGATAAAGTAAGAATTTTATATTGATCAAATTAAATGTTCAAACCTTGAAAAAACTGACAAAAAGCTAAAAGGGGAAAACTGCCTGAAAACTAAATTTAGGAAAAAAAAAAAATGTAAAAAATTACAAAACAAAAGATATGCAAGAGTTAAAAAAAAATTATCAATTGATTTGTTTTTTATGGCTTACCAACCCTGATACAAGTCCTACTAATTAACCCATAGCTGGAGGAAGAAGAGGTGGATTTATACCTTTCCTGAGAGTAATTGCGCCCAAGTAAATATAACAAACCCAACAAGAATTGGAACTCGGATTTCCGATTTCTAATTATGAGTTGTTATCCATTCCCCCACTCGCACATCCAAGCTTATGGCACCCGATATTCCCAAGCAGTCACCCATCTAGATACCAAGCAGGCTTGATATGGCTCAACTTCAGTGGAAGAGTTAAAGAAGCATGTAAAAAAGACACAGGAGAGAAAGTTAATTATTTTTGAATGCCTATGCCGAAGAAAGATCTTGAAAGAAAATAAAAGAAATAGTTGAATTGATGATGGATGCTATAATTTCAATCGTAGCTGCAAAATGTAAAATCAAATCCAAGTTCAATTTCAAGAGACCATTCACCCAGACAGCATCTCCCCACTGAAATGATCTCAGGATCAATCTCAAAAAGAAAATGCCAAACTGGACAGTTTCCAACACAAGCCCCATCTCTGTACACAGGCCCCACATTAATTGTGTCCTTGTATCAAACTCACCCCCCAGTTATAGAGTAAGCAAATCTTATCAGCTCTACAGTCATCACAGTAGTCTGCAAGGGAGGCAGCAAGATGGAAGAATTTCAGAGTTTTTATTTTTCTTCCTGGCTCTCATTCTGACGTCAATTATAATTGGCACATTTTACCTTAGCTGAAAATTTCTGTGTACAACTTTGTACCATATTGTTTACAAAAATACATCACAAATGAATGAATTATCTTTATTTGTTATTAGACAAAGCAATGTCTACCATTATTATTAATTTTTGACTAGTATTTACTTTCATTTTTTATTGGATGAAATATTGACATCCACTACTGTTTTTACTTACTGTGTCAGTTTTTTTTTTTCCTTAAATAAGTTTCAAAAAATTGCATAACATCAGCAATTCTGGCATAGATAACCTTCCTCTAAAGTCAGCATACGTCTATAAAAACCCTAAACTTCATCTTCAAGGAAGCAGGGCAAATTTTAGAGACTTATTTCAGGAAAAAAAAAAGTGTCTTAGATGCCAGCAAATCTGGTAAATCTTTGAGGAAACAACATTATGCATTAGCTGTTCACCATAAGTCTGACCATAATTTCAAATTACAGAATACAGCTTTAATTAAAACAATGTAATTTAAATTAAAGTAATTAAATTAAAACAGAAAGTGAAAATGTAATAATTTCTGAGTCCTCCATGGTAAATTTACATCCAGCATATCACCTTTCTTTTCGTCCTGGGTATGACAAACTTCATCTGGCAGCAAGGCCTCTGATCAGGAGATTTTGAGGAGCATCAAAGCACCTCTTAATTGCTGTTGTTCCCAGGTTCACCCTGACCCAGGGTGGTAACACCTGTTAGGTGTCCCAGCTATGGGCAAATAGTTAACCTCCAAACCGAGGTCAAAATACTATGAGAGTCTAGAAATACATTTTTATAGTGACAGTGCCAGCAATATATTTTCATATTAAAAAAAAAAATTACCAGCAAGATGCTTTTGTAAAAAAAATATGACCAGTAATACGTTTTTGTAATGCTTACTAATGCTCCCAAGAAAATTAAATTTTGGCATTAAATGACCCATAAGGGGTTGATATGCCATTAAATAAACGAGGGGGGATCACCTTTCTTAGCAAAACTACTGTTATGACAATGAGAAAAATTTTAAATTGACAATAAAAACAAAAGATGCCAAGAAGCTGAATGAGATTGTGCATTTAGAAACATAAAACACCAGAAATTAAAAATTTAATGTTAAACATCCTTGCATCTTCAATGTTTGTCTCAATGTAGAATTATAACTGATGATTGTTGTATTCCCTTTCTATCCTTGCCATATATTTTATTCCATCAATAAAACCATTTAGTCTGAAGAAGTCTTTTTGGAGCACAAAATGCATAACATAGGATTTCCTTTCATTTTTAGTTGCTTATTATAAGAACTTTTACTCAGGCCATCAATCTATGATCCTGACTTGACAATGAAGGATTAGAAATAAAGTCTAAGCTCTCAGCAAAATTTGATTCTTAAGAGGTCACCCATCTAGGTACTGATCATGCTCGACATTGCTTAACTTCAGTGACTGTACAAGGACCGGCATTTCAACATATGATCGTAAGCCTAGTGAGATTTGAACTCACATTCTCAGCATATACAAGCAGCGTTTTCTGGGGTACCAAGCGATTCAGTCAGTTATGTCCCATGCGTGATACACACTTAGGCAATCATTGTATCAAAAGATACATGACTGACAAGGCAGATTTTTTCCCACAGTAGGTTGCCATTTTTTTCTGCGATAGACCAGTTGCCATCCAAGGCTATAGAACCTGCTCTGTCCTATTTACCCATAGCTGGGGGAGGGGGCAGAAGAAGAGAATTCATACCTTTCCCAAGGGTATTAGCACATAAGTGAATGCAATGGATTTGACTGGAATTCGAACTCAGCTCTCCAAATCCTCAATCCGAGCCACTATCCATTACTCCACCATGCCTATTACTGACCCAGTAGTCTTTACTGTAGATTGACAATTGCAGTTAAAATTATGATAAAAAGCAACTAGAAATTAATGAAAGTAAATACTATTGATAAAATAATAAAGGTATTCACATTGGGAGTAATACAGAGAAAACTGTGTGTGTGTGTCCACAATATGGTTTTACATGTTTGTATTAATAATAATAAAAAAAAAAATGGTGGGCCATATACATCATTTTCCATGTGTCATAGGTTTGGGTTTTTTTTGTTTTTTACGGCATATCAACCTCAATGGGTTATTTAATGCCAACAAATTTTTTTACTGCTGGTAATATTTTCCTTTGTCAAAAATCTATTTCTGGTAATATTTTTTTCCCCTCAAAAATGTATACTTGGAAATGTATTGCTGGTAATATTGTTTTTTTTCAAAAACGTACTGCTGTGTAATATTTTTTTCAAAAATATATTGAATTTTCTTGCTTTTGCTTATTAAAGCAAAATTTGTTCTTACAATTTTAATATTTACATATTGCTGGTAATATTTTTTTTCTTCAAAAATTTATTGATGGTAATAATTTTTTACAAAGTATTTCTGGTATTAAAACCTATTTTTACACTTTCATAGTGTTTTTACCCCAAATGTATTTTTATATTTTAGTGTTGTATTGTCATTTTGCTATAAAAATGTAGTTGATTTTTGTTTGGGGGTTAACTATTTGCCCATAGCTGGGGCCTTAACAGGTGATACCACCCCTGGCCATGGTGGACCTGGGAACACCAGCAAGTAAAAGGTGGTTCCATGCTCCTCAAAACCTCCTGATCAGAGGCCTTGCTGTTGGACGTAGTTTATTGTCTTACCCAGGATGGCCATGTGTCATAGGAGCACATACTAAGAAGATTCACTATAAATGAATGAGCACATCCAATTAGTATTATAAAAATGAGTAAGTGAAGTTTCAAGAACGTAAAAGTACTGCCCGGTACCACAGAAAGAAAGCGAAAAAATGATCACAGAGAATAAAATTAATTGGCTGAGAGGATACCAGGGGTCAAAATTAATATTGTCCTGGGGGGATGAATGGTTACATTTTTAAGAAAGATGATGATATGATATAATTTTAATTAAAAAAAAAAAATATTCTATATTTATTCTAAAAGTAACTAATTTCTTAGAATTAAAAAAAAAAAAAAAAAAAAAACTTCACAAACAGTGACAGGCTTTTAATAAATGTAGATAGATTCACCTATCATGTGGTTCATACTCTTCCCTGAATTTTTGAACAGGAGTAGAGGTTTATACCTTGTTTTCTGTTTAGGATTGGGTTTCCAGTTCCTTCAGCTCTGTACATCTGATATCTCTGCCTGAACTCTGAAATTTTATTTTGTAATTATTATTTTTTTCCTATCCCAATAGGAGTAGATAGGTTTGCCTATCATCCGGTTCACACTCCTCTCTTGTCTTTTGAACAGGATTAGAGATTCATCCCTTGCTTCCTGTTTAGGATCAGGTTTCCAGTTCCTAAAATCAACTTCAACTCTATAACACCTAAGGTCTCCACCTGAACTCTGAAATTTTATTTGCTTCAAGTCTAGAATTAGCTATCTTTCCTGTTATCTTTTTATGCTAATACAATGCCATACAGTAACCCTCTACCTTGAGTGGCCCTTGTATTGGGTGAGTATTAAAAAAAAAACAAAAAAAAACAAAACTTAAGCGCTTCTTTTTAAACTGGTGAAAGAAATCCAAATGGAAAATGACGGTTTAAGAACGTTAATTTAGATATTTGGATTATTTATATCTAAATGTTAAAAAGGTTAGTATATACCTAGAATTAATTTTGCTTAAACAAAGAAGGAAAATTATATCTTTTTCTTCCAATTTTTCATTAAAAATTTGAACTATTAACAAACACATTTGTTTTTTGTTTATCAACAAAACCAAAAAAATAAAGGAGAATTTTTAAAATGATAAACTTGGAAAACTTAGTGAAGACATGAGGTTAATAAATGAAAAGTTATTGATAAAGACTTCAAAAATTTTGCTCCAGTGATTTTAACAAAATTGCACTGTCCTTGCCAAGTCTCTCGCTACTCTATCACTATTTCCATGAAAGCTGTCCAGACAAACTACATACCTTAGTTCCACCAGTCCTAACCTTCAGTTAAGACCTGTCATGCTATGCACATTGTAGTGAACCACCCTCATTCCCTTCATATTCCATTGGTGAGATATAAGTTCCACTTGAGCAGTTTCTTCCTACAAACCACTACTTTGTTGAACTGACTCCCAAGAGGATGCTTCCTCGACCACTACAATCTTAACATGTCCAAGTCGAGGGTCAACCGTTATCTTCCCCACATATCCCCATAAACTGTGCCTTTGTAACCATCTATCTCGAGTGGCTCTTGGGTCTTGTACTGGCTGAACATCATTGTTCAAAAAAAAAAAAAAAATAGTAATCTGTGCTCTATTCATCAGAAGTTTTGTTATGGGAAGCGATAGTGTTTTAATCTAAGTGAATTTGACCAATTTTATAACAAAATATTTCATCTTCATTTTCAACTTTGCAACAAAATACCATGGCAAATCAGTGAAATTAAAACTTTTTTTGCTAAATAACATTAACAAATACAATTATTAACCAGTTTTATTGACAAAGCCAAACTCAAGTATAAGGAGAGTTGATAGTCAAGCCAGAAAACTAAGATCAGCATGCCATATTCAGCTACAAAGTATTTTTTTTTTTTTTAAATCATTTCACCACAAACAAGATGGGTATGCCACTAGTGCCCAGGAGGTTACAAGCAGTGAAATTGAAAGAGAAAACTGAGAATATGGAGGATAGGAAAGGACAAAAGATGAATGGGATTCAAGAAGATAGATGGCGATTGATGTTACATTTAAATTTTTGAAGATTGTAGTTATCAGAGAAGCAAAAAAAACAAAAAAAAAAAACAGAAGGGAGTTCCACAGGTGGCAAATATAAGAAAAGAAACTGTTGAAGTATAGGTGGCATTTAGCTATATCAACAGTAAAAGGGTGGGACCTAAATGTCAATCTAGTAGCACACTTAAATTCATGTATTCGGGACACCAGGGAAAGAAAGCTTGTCAGAAAAGTTGCCATGAAAATACTTGTGGAAAAGACAGAGTAAAACCATGTCACATCAGTGAGAAATTGACTGAAGTCAAAATGCCTGGTCAGGATCAAGTACATTACAGATACTTCTTTGGATTTGGTCAAGAATCTTGAGACGTAAAGCCAGAGCACCAGACCAGATATGGCAGCAATATTCAATGAATAAAGAGTATAACCAATAAAATAATCAGCTATTATTATCTTAGCTTATAATTTCTATCAATACTAAATATAATCATATCCCCTAACAAACCGAAAATTTGCATTAATGTCATTTGAGTCAACAGAGATGGGGTTCTCCAGAAGGAAGTTAAGGATACCATCAATGGAACATGCAAGCAATGAGGAAATTTTAAGGGAAATTAGAAAAAAAAGATACTTGCACTTAGAATCAGAAAAGACATAGTTGAAGAATGGTCCATTAGTTATCTGGGGTAATGACAGGATATAACAGATGTGCTAACTTATTAACAGTAACAAACAAAATTATCATTGGAAACGATGCTCAGGAAGGCTAAAACGCTGTATTATGAATGTTAAATCCTTGCATTAAAATGTAAAACTTAATAGCCACATTCTTTTTTTTCTATGCCTACAGTCAGGGATTTTTTTTCAGCCTGAGCAAATAATTGTCAATGTTAGAAGGTGGCAGTGAATTGTATTTATTGATGAGAAGACCAAATGGCAACCCCACTATAGTAAAAATTTGCTGGTTGCTTGATTTTTTTTTTTTTTTTTACAGCTTATTAACATTTTACAGGTTATTTAAGGGCAGTTTATTTGGGTTTATTTTGTTTTATGGTATATCAACCTGAATGGGTTATTTACTGACAAGATTTTTTTAAAATAGACTCATATGAATAGAATTTGTATTCTTTGTAAGAAATCAGTTTATAGATAAGGTTTCATTTACATTCTTATTTTGTATATATCTTTTGGTATAGGCCCACTGTTTTAAGAAATAATATAATGGCATCCATTTTTGCTTTTCCAAAGAGCTCATGTATGTTTATATTCCAGTATTTTTGTCTTGAGAGAGCAAAGTCTGGACACTCTGTTAATATATGTTTAATAGTGTATGTCGTTTCACATGCTGGTCTTCCTTCTTTAGCAAGTGCAACTGGCTTATACTCGTGTGGCCAATGTGTAAACGGGCCAGTACTACTACTTCCTTTTGAGATTTTCTGAAAGCCAACTTCTATTCTCCTAGTTTGTGCTGAACTACAAAGAGTTTATTGTGTGGGTTATCCTCCCAGCACCATTGTTTAAGGCCAGAAAATATTTTTAGATTTTAAGAAGTTTTTGGAGATAATTAATTACTGATACAAGTCCTACAAATTAACCTATAGCTGGGGTAAGAGGAGGTGGATCCATACCATTCCTAAGGGTATTTGCATGTAAATGAATATAATGTATTTGATAGGAACTGGAGCTCAGCTCTCAGATTTCCAATTCCAAGAAGTTATCTATTACATCACCCACCTGTCCAAACTTACAGCAACTGGTGTTCCCAAACAGTCACCTATCTAGATACTAACCAGGCTTGATGTTGCTTGACTTTGGTGATCATATAATAACCGTTTTTTTCAGTTTGATATGACCATAACCTAGACTTGTTGAAGGCCGCTATCATGGACATGATGGCCAACATGAACGAGAACCCAGATATGGGAATGTCATTACTTCTGATATGTCAGACATGATAGTCCTTCAGGCTGAGAACAGTTTTACTGAATATGGCTTCTTTTTTGTTTTCCAAAACAAATTTAAACATAGTGTTTTTTTAAAATGGACCTATTTTATCTTTTCAATATCTTTATATTCTAATTTGATTTGTTTGTTTTACGGCATATCAACTCTTTATAGGTCATTTAATGCTGAAATTTAATTTTCTTGGGAGCTTTGAAGTAATAAAAATATGATATATGTTATTCTGCTTTCACAATTGAATACATGGTAGATGATACTCAGCTTTTGTGCATATACATGCTTGTGGGGACATAATTAATAGAGTCGGTGATGTGTTTTATGTTGTAGTTTTGAAGTTATATTTTGGAATACAGTGATTTCCTTAAGAAATTGTAGGATATTATATGGATTAATGTCGTGAAAGATTTATTTCATGTTGGTTGTTTGATTGATTTTGTTTAGCAGCATTCTATGGGTTATTTAATGCCAAAATATAAATAATATTTTGAACACAGTTTTATGGCTTCAACCAAATATATTTTGAATATAATTGAATGCCTTTAACTAGAGATAAAATGTATTGCTGGTAATCTTATGTCTAGAGTACAGTGTTTGTGTGCATGTGTGTCTAAGCAACTCCTCCACTCCCACGGGTCCAATTTCAATGATCCACAGCTCATTCAAAAGCCCTAGAAAAGTTAAGCGCAGAGAATGATTTCCATCGAGCTCAAATTCAGGGTTGCCAGATTATGTGAGGTTAAAAATATATATTAATATATTATACTAGCCATTATCCTTGCTTTCATGGTTCAAGGGGAGTAACCCTTATTTTCTTTTTGTATCCAAAATTGCAGTTAGCTTAAAAGCCACCCTATTGGGCAGCATTTAAGCAAGCTCCTGTGGAGGACTCTTGGTTTGGCCATCATCACAATAGCTAGGGAGGAGTAGATATGATATGCATAAATAAACTACAGAAGAACTCAAAATTGATCACTGCATTTAAGTATTGAATTAATGTTTAAGCTTACCTTTTAAAAGTTCAACGATAATTTTTCTGCTGACAGTTCATTTAAAGACGAATTGATGTACGTAGATCCTTATTTTCCGTACAAATAATTACTTTTATTTCATGGGTGACAGAACAGGGGACAATTTATAAGATAAAATTAATATAATTTAAAGATGGGAAAATAAAATTAGTTATACATTCAACATTTGAAGAGTTAGAGAAACATAATAGCTAATTAAGTAAAACCTATATTATGGAATCTATATGAATAAATGCGTAATTGGAGCACAATTCTCCCACAAATTCTGAGATTAAAAAGCACCAGCTCTACTTTATAGTAATTTATAGATGGTATTTACTCTGCCTCCCCACCAAGACGAGAAGCAACACAAGGCCAGTTTTTAAGGTGGGGACCCGATTGCGTACACCTGGGCTAGGAACAAAAATTCCCCAAGCCCCTGCAACCGTCCCTCTCTCTGGTACAATGAGAGGGCATGGCCTCGGGTATCTGTACCCCAGAGCTGTGCACCTCTAAGTATAATTTTCCTCAGTTGCAAGTGTCTTTTGACCGAGCTGCTCCTGAGCTCACTCTTCCCAGAGACGCAACTGAGAGATGATAATAAACGTGTCACAAACTACTCAAGAAAGTAATTTGTACTTACTCTCTCAGCCAACAAATCAAGCTAACATTTACTGTATTCTCATAGAATTACTAAAAACAAAATGATGATAAATGGAAAGGTTTCAAATGCAAAATGTCTACCTGCCTTGAAAACCAGTATTTGAAATCCCAGCTTTTATTATTCGCACTCAAATGCAGGTGATGGGTGATATTCTGATCTATTAAGCAGGCCAAGAGATTAACTAAAACTCTAGAGCAGAGAAGAAAATAAAGGTTAAAAGATGTTATTATGCAAGGGATCAAGTTAGAATGCCTTGAAAAATCAGCATTTGAAATCTTTTTACCAGGGCTTGAACATTGGTGCAGCAACATCAGCAGCAGCAACATCAGCAGCAGCTCCCTTTGTGAGTTCAGTGTTAATAACAAAGATTGGGGGGCAAAGTTCAAATTCCAATAGAGTTCATTACATTCACTTACATGTTAATACCCTTGGGAAAGGTGTGAACCCAGCTCTTCTCTCCCTCCCAGCTATGGGTAAATAGTAGGACAGACTGGATTCTATAGCTTTGGGTGGTAACCAATCTAGGAGAAGAAAAACTCTGAATTCAGAAATGTATGTAGCCCTGGTGAAGCACATACTATGCAGCTAAGGAAAGGATCATTCACATTAACTCGATGATCCCAACTGCGGTCAACTCCTTTTTAATACATCAAGATTAAGTGAAGATCTCTTGGCAAATATGACTGATTACGACAGTTTCAGCGGTTCAAAATGCATTAATGACATCACAATTATCATATTAATATATCTTAGCAAAGTGAATAAAATACAGTGAATGTCAAGTAAATTTGAAAAATGGGAATTAAAAGGAGACAGTTAATGAGGAAAGAAGCCTTGGAGAATTTAACCCTCACAGGGTACATTGGAAGTAGCAGGGGCAGCAAGAAACCATGAGGACTCTAATGATTTTCTGTATATGAATGCTAAAAATTGTGGAGAGCCATTATCATAGACGTGACACATAAAAGGTTATTTTTGATTGTTAAAATAATGTATAATTTTAATACTGAGAAAAAAAACATTTTTTTAAATTGTTGAATTACTCATTGTCTTATAATCAACCAACTTTGAATGATTTATCTTGAAGTTGTGGTTAATGAAATAGTTTTGAATTGTATTACTATTGTAGTGAGTTCTAGCCTCATTAGATACTCCAGACTTATTAGCTGGTGCCAAACTAGGTTAAGCTTAGTAATCTTACAGGTCATTACTATTTTTTTCAGATTATTTACATTGTTCAAACTGTTGTCCTCATCTTTGTTGTCATATTCACAATGTTTCAAAACAAACCCTTTGTTTCATCCACTGAGGTAGATTGTTCTAGTTCCATGTGCCATGACTCTTTTGGATATCTCAGTTTCAGTTTTTCTCTTTAGCAAATCAACTCTCCATGTTTTTGTCCACCTCTCTGTGGCCATGTACTGAACTCACAACTCTTTGGGTCAAGTCACTGGATTACTTCAACCATGAGCCCTTGAAAACATAAGTGTATGAATTTTTTTTTTTAATTCATACAGCAGAGGTGAACAAAAACTTGGAGAGTTGAGTTACTAAAGGGGAAATAACTGAAACTGAGATTCCAGAAGAAGCATGGCATGTTGAACTAGAACAATCTACCCTAATGGATGAAATAAAAGGTTCAGTTCGAAATTCCAATCACCTGAAGAAGCCCAGAGCACACAATGGCCAAAACATTGTGAATATGACAACAAAGATGAGGACAACAGTCTGAACAATGTAAATAGTGTTAATAGTTACGATACCTCATTTCAGAAATATAGACAGATACTGGTTTTTTAATTTTACTATTGTCCACCAAATACAAATCTCAAGAACCACTGAAGACAAAGGGCTACTCAATGACATGGTTGTAAGTGAGTAAGGGTAGAAAGTAAGACATGCATATCATAATGATATGCAAGATATGCAATGTTTGACTGTAGACTTTAAGATTGTAGTGATTAAGGAAGCATTCTCTCTCGAATTTATTCCACAAATTAACAATTCTGGAGAAGAAGCTGTCAAAGTGAAACTTCCTCCTTGCCAATGGAGAATAAAAACGAGTCGACCCTATGTACGTGGCATGGCAGGTACTATCTGTGAAGGTCTGAACTGGTAGAAAACTAAGGAATGTACTGAGTCTGAACATTGGTCATGAGTAGCAAGGGGCTGTAAGAAAAGGGCTGTTGGTAGAAAATAATTCATCACACATAAGGTTAAATAAACATTTTTGAACTCTGTCAAGGCTTGAAAAGATTGGTCAGCCCCAGCCCAAATATGGTGGCAATACACCAGCAGGGACCGTCGGGTTCTTTCTGGGGCATTACAAGCAACCAACCATTTTTTTCAACCTCTTTAGTGATGGATCGTTTGTGTGTATACATATATATATATATATATATATATATATATATATATATATATAGTAGTTTAAAAGTCTTAAAAGCTCAGCCCAATAATTATTGAGAAAAACCCTTTGTTAAAGTATAAAAAACAAAAAACGCCATGTGAATAAACAAATAAATAAACAGATTAAATAGATAATAATGAAACAACCATCTCGATACTTAACGACCCGCAGCAAAGCCATAAAAAATTGCCGTCTGACCAGCTTAACCCACTATCACTCTTGAAATAGACCCCCCATTGTAACTTGACATACATTTTTCGAAGGGGACTGGTCTGTAGATAAAAATTAATTCTTAGCTCTTTGAACCACCTAGCCACAATGGCCGACACTAGCCGTTTCCATAGCAACTAATGTTCCAAGAGACCGCACTTATAAACATGCGCTAACCAAAAGATAGCTTATTCCCAAATTCTCGCTTGACAAGGAAGCGGGTCCAGGCACCTTAACTCAACATAACTTCAAAAATTATGTTAGGGGTCTCGGCTCTCACTTTTGAAACATGAGAACTCTTATGTAGCGAAGGAATCATATTTTTAAAAACAAAAAATATTATAATATAAGCTCTACTTCTGTATGGAGCACTGTCTTTTTGAAAATAAAAGCAAAAATACTAAGGAACACCGGATTATTTACCTAACGTGTTCTTTCCTATTTTCCTGCATATATATATATATATATATATATATATATATATATATATATAATCCACTTCAAGTCTGGAATGAGAGATTCAAGTCAAGGAGGCTTAGTGAGTATACAACTAGAGAAATTTTAGGGTCTGCTCAGTAATGATGACATGTGGTTTTGGAGGCATTGAATGATACAAGCCAATCTTTCCTCCTCCTTGAGCTGTAAGGGCTAGATCAGAGGAGAGATCAGTTACTAGCATTATCTAGCATAGAGAGTTCAATGGGTACCCTACAATATCGCCTTGTCTTATCAGATTTTTTTCATTCAAAGCAGTTTTAGGGGAGAAATACTATTGCATAAGATTAAGAGTATTTCAGTATTGCAAAAGCTTTATATTTGCAAGTTATTAAGGTGCAAAGAAAAAAATTATCATGTTTTTGATTATTTACACAGTGGTTTTTTTCATTTATTTTTAGTAATTTCATTCATTTTATCACTGTCCCAGAATACTGACTAGGTTCCAAGGTTGGGATCACCTATTCCACTAGTGAATCTATTTTGAACAAATATTCACTATAATGCTACATTTTTTTCATATTTCCTTTATAGAATATTCTTAAAAAGGCATAGAAAAGAAAAAAAAGTCTAGGCTATTTGACAGTCAAGAAGACCCCCCCCCCAAAAAGACTGAAGAGTTTCAATAACCACCACCCACACTAGCCCCAGTTTTAAAACTAGGTTTTTCTTTGCCTTCATTTTTATTGTCATAATTACAAACGCCGTTTCAAACGTAATTATACACTTTTAACTTAATAATAATACATTTACATTTTTAAAAATGTTTTATTAAAAATAAGGTAAATGCACATTTTTTTAAAATGTAATTTTAATTCTATAAATTATTTGTCCTGATAATTATCTAAAATGTGTGCTCATTCTGACATCCCCCTTTTCATTGGGGGTGGGGGTAGGCGTTAATCTGACGAGATTTTTGGAGAAACATGCTTCCCCCTACAACTATCCTCTCGTCACAATTATTCGACAACCTTTTTTTCCCTTGATCAATCAACCACAAACTGGGTTAAAAAATAAATAAATAAAACAATTTTAGGAGGATTTATTTTTTACCTTAAGTATTCGAAAAATTCACTATTATTGCCGTTGTTATTATTATTGATCAAAGTAGGCACTCATATTCCGTTGCCTTTTTGTATTTGCCTTCATCATCGTCGTCGTCGTGAAGAGAAAATATGAATGAAAGATATGCGAGCTTTCGTCATTCAACCCACCATGCCCGTTGTTAAATGCGGTGGTGGACTTTTAAAAGATTAACTATTATAGTTTAATAAGAATGTATGTATGTATGTATGTACACACACACGGTATCATACGAAACAAGCACTGTGATGTAATAGTATTTATTTAGTGAAAGTAGTAGCAGCAGAAAGATACATTGCTTTATCAGAAAAGCGATTATGGTACTACTACTACGACGACGACGCTCAGGATGATTTTTTTTAATACACAACACTCACTGCTGCTCACATTCATTCAGCTTTTAGTCACAAGTCACTCATTCAATAAACAGAGAATCATTTGTCCGCTTTACACATGATCACCGGACAAACATTCTGCATAATTCCTAAAAATATGGTTCACATTTTTACAGAGTTTGCTTATGCGTTATTCCGTAAAAAAGATTTGTTGCAAGATCGAGAGAAGAAAGTACAAGACACGTTTTTGCACTATGGAAACCCCAACGTACCAGACCTGCGTTATGAAAGAAAAAGCATTTATTAATAATTATATTTTCACATAAGTATTTAAAACTAAAAGCTTCAGTTTTTTTTATGTTAAGAGTTCATATTTTATCCTTAATTTTAAAGGCTGATATATTAACCACGACGTGGCTGATTTTTCTAAATTTACATATTTTTAAATTCTCATTTATTTATTTATCATTCAAAGAAAAAAAGTTTCGAAAAAGGAATTCAAAATGAAAATTACAACTAAAACATGGTAGTTATATTTGTTTTACTATCACAATCCTCATACTGTTTTAAGAAAATAAATAAATAATGAAAGTATTGATTGTAAAATGTAAATACAACTCCTGTCGGACTTCCATACTATGAAATTTGGGTCACGTTGCGCTTTTTCGGTGAAACATATTCCTTCAAACAAATTTATTTTTATTGAAACTAAAAAATTGCTTCTGTAAAAATTTACGAAACTGAAGAAAAAAAAAAAAAAGTAATATAAAAAAAATTAAAAAATATACCACAACAGAACAGACAAAGAAACTGACAGAATTCATTACAAAATTAAATTACTAAAATTAAAATATTACTAACACTGACAGTAAAAAAATTAAAAAAATAAAAATACATTTATGGAATATTTGATTTAAAAAAAAAAAAAAAAAAAAAAAAACGGAAAAATCTGAAAACATTTCGATATTTTAAAATATTATTTCAGTTTCATCATCTCAAATTAAAAAATTAAAACTGGTCTAAAAACTTGGTTTGCTAAGCATTTTTGTTTCACTTCTTCGAAATGAAGAAAAAAACTAACTATGCAAATTTCCATTTTAAATTCTAATTGATTTTTTTTTAAATTTTTGCCGAAAAACCTACATATTTGAAAAATACCCGAATAAAACATTTTCTTAGCTATTAAAAAAAAGAAGAAAAAAAAGACACCTTTCCTTCTTAATTACCTGATGACAAGGCGAGCATTTTAAAATTAAAACTGTCGTTTGTCGTGTTTTCGTTTTAGCTTTTCCAAGATTCGAAACCAACAACTGTTGTCTGTATTAAAAACAGCTGCTACGCCTATTTGTTCCCTTGCTTCCACTTTAATTGTAAGCGTGTATTCATTGCTCATTAAAATCGTTTTCTGTATTTTTCTTTTACAAGCAATTTTAAAATTATATTAAAAAATTTTTTCATGGTTAATAATACATATTTATTTACCAACAACAAACTAACTATCCATCTGTTAAAAAAAGAATGTAGTAATGATCCAAGACTCGTTTAACTTTTAGTTTTTAACTAAGACATAGTTACTACCAAAATGTTTTTAGTTTATTACGCAAAAAAGAAAGGGATTAGGTTTAGTTTAGTAAAATATCGTGACTTGTGCTGACGAAATCCACATACATTCATGATTTCATTCATATTTTTTTAAAAATTCTAAATGCTAATAAAAAAATGTTTACAATATTGGCGTTTACAACAGGCAAATTAAAAATGCATTTTTTCATGAATATTCTGTCCTGAAATTGATCAACTTTTGATTCTTTTAGAAGAAATTTATACACTTACTTATGAGGATGGTTGCTTCCTTTTTCCCCCCCCCAGCTGCTAGACAAATGGTCAAGGCACGAAAGTTTGAAGAAGCAAACAAGCAACGTGACACGAAGGAGGCATGAAGAATCACTTGACCATGTGTGCAGTGAAAGACGTTTTGGTTCGCAGATAATTTTGCCCATATTTATTATCAATAATAATCAAGTCACGTGTATTTTTGTTTTTCTCTCTCAATATTCCTTTCTTCGTGGGAATAGGACAAGAAGATTAAAATAAGTTGAAAAGGATTTTAATTTTGTTGACAATTTGACAGAGAGGGGGATAATTCTGAGAGAAATTAAGTGTTTTGAAAAAAAAAAAAAAATACGGCTCTATTTTCATCAGTGCCAAAAATTAAAAGAAAAATGAATCAGGTAATAAAATGAAATGAAAATATATCGTACAAATATAAATTGAAAATATAAATAATTGCAAAATTTAAGTTGTAGAATTTGAAATATAAATTCATTGTAATTCTATTTCTGCTTTCCTTTCTCTCTGTGCCCCCACCAAATCTTCCTAATTTTTTTAAGGGCGCTGTTTTAAAGATTTAAAACTAATTCAGTTGTTGTTCCTTAAAGTAGTTAAAGAATATTTTAAAAGGTATTTAATAAATTTATATTGGCATGTGATTTGTTTTATAAAGTAATACAAGTTAAATAAGTAATTTAATTCATTCAACCGTAGATGTCCTTTTGAAAGAAAACAGGTTTTACTTTTCTCCTATGCGACAAAAAAAGCGTACGAAAAAAAAAAAGTTATGTTAAATAATTTTTTTTTATTTCACTTTTTTGGTTAAAAACGAAGAGTAAAACCTTACTTACTGGTACTGCAGTTTATGAGTTGACTTTAAAAATGTAAAGTATTGGTATGTTACGTTAAAAAAAACAAAAGAAACAACTTTTTTACATTAAAAAAAAAACTTCTTTTTTTTTTATAATTTAACTTTTAAAAAAATGCGTATTTTTAAAAATTTTTAATTTAAACTATAAATTTAAAAATGCATATTTTAAAAAAAATAAAAACTAAGATAAAGGTAATAATACGTAGTACATGAATAAAACTTTAGGGTGCATACAACCCCAGCACTTATTTACTTGTGCATGAAAAATCGATTAGCAGGTGTATACCTTCACTTAATGTGGCACAAGGCCATTTTTATTGGTGATGAAACTTTAAAAAAAATGATAAAAATACTGAATGCTGCGTTTTTTTTTGTTTTGTTTTTGTTGTTTTGATTTTTGTTGTTTGTTTGGGTTTTTTTTTCCATATAAACATTATTACGAAGTGCTCTATCTTGAAATCAAAGGGGAAATGTCTGAGAAACGAAACCCCTGTCCCTGCGTTAGTTTTATGGAGGGGGGGGGCATTTGATGGTAAACCACCAAAAAATTAACCTTTATAAATTTTAAAGTACGGAAGCCTAAAATTATGACGATTTTAAAATTTTCTTGTATTTTCTTTTGCTTGCCGAAGTCAATGGTGTAAGATTTTTGGGCAGGTTAATTGTTTTTTTAGCAATAATTTGATCTTGGAAAACGAAAACATTTCAATGTTTGAATAGTCAACCTAGTTTTATTTTTTATCAATGAAGTCGTCCAATTTGTTTTGCTCTTTTGCAGCATTGTCCGAAAAGAGAAGCATCAAGCTGTCAAAAGTTTGAAATAAGAAAAAATTACTAATAATAGGTTTCCGTACTTAAAAATTATGGACGTTAGCATTTCGTGGAGACTAAAGACCGCAGTTGCTTTCCATTCCTAAGTGTCAGGAAGCTGTGTTTGTTTTAGAATGGTTATTTTATTTACAAAACATTGTTGCGTGTACTAAATTAAAGATTATGTGTATTGTTTCGTACTGTTTTTAAAAAACATGCATCGAAAATCCGATCAAACGTAAGTAAAGGTCTTTTTTAATTTGCAGTGGTGGTTTGTTTAGCAAACTAACCAAGTTCGATCCTCACTGGGTGACCTACACTTGTGGCTTTGTCAGATTAAAAAAAAAAAAAAAAGGAAGTTTAGTTTTAGCAATAAGTAAATAATTTAGGTACGACAAGTGTTTTTGTTTTGTTTTTTTAAACAAAGTATTTTTTTAAAATCAAATATTAAGTAACTGTAAAAGTAACTACACACCTATTTTTTAAAATTTTTAATTAATATTTTTGCAATGTAATATTTTAAGTTAAACTTTAACGAACTATAGGTTAACTTTTATTTAGTTTCAGTTTATTTGCCGTGAAACCGTACATGTCATTGTCATGTTTCTTAAAGAGTGCAGAAATTTGATTTCTTACATAATAAAATAAGGATGAATGTTTATAGCTTCTTGGTAAATAACAATATTTAGACCTGGGATATATACGTAAACACTATTTTAAAGGCATTTTATTTTAGGATATCAGTTCTTTGTAAGGAGTTTTGACCGTGTAAACGATTTTCATGCCGTAACTAAGTGAAATGTACACTCAGTGATTTACAATTCATTACCGTACGTTAAGGATTATGATTAATAAATCTATGTTTAAAAACTTTACTTATTAATAGCAGATGATGTATTAATAGGTGTGCAATGCCTTATGTAGGGGTATATAGATTAATTTTAATTTACACAGGTAAGAAAACAAACGCATTGCTCACTTATGACGAAAAAAACCAAGGCATTTTAGAGACCCAAAGAACGGCGAACACCTAGACATGCTTGCAAAACCGTCTTCTTTATAGAAAGGATTGTTCTTTAGAGCCTGGTTATTAACAATATCAGAAACATATACAAACATAATCACCTTAAAGAAGCCACTTTCAAAATGAACACTCAATCTCAGGAAGAGGGGGGAAAAAAGAAAGAGAGAGAGATTTGCACCCCCCGGGTCACTTTTAAAATATTTCACATATCTTGCCACCAACACTGACCTTTGTGCGACGTCTCCGCCGACTCGAGAGGACCAAATTCATTCAGATCAGTCATGTTTGGAAGTGTTGGTTACCGTGTAGTAGTAATATGATGGTTATTGTTTTTATTATCGTCGGCGACCATCGCTTTCTTCCTTCATTCTTCTACTTCTTACCTTGGACAACATCGATACGTCATTTGGCGACTAGCACGCCCTCTGCTTCCGATCAGGCGTTCAAGGGAGGCAACTCTGACGTACTGATTTTTTTTTTGCTTTCGCCCTACATTTCGTTTGCAAGACCTAGTTCCTACAGCCAGCTGGTATAAGGAATATTCTTCTTCTATCTGCCGTGTCCCTTTAGGACGTGGGCGATTATGGCTCTCCACTTCACGTCTTCTGTAGTTCTTAAAGGAATCAGTATCCAGCAAAAACCTGAGATTATGTGATTAGATGATAATCAATATCACAGATAAAAAAAAAAATTGATCGCAGAAAAGAAAACTGAAAGAAGACCAATCTCCTTGCAACTCAAGTCAACATTAATGAATTTTATTGAATTAATGACTACATGGACCACATATTCAGCACAGAGCAGTTTTACTGGTCATAACACCATGAAAAATATCATTTCTTTTGCAAGCATTTTCTAGTATTTGTGGATTGAAATAAAATTTATGGTATTTATTGAGAATATTCTTTTTTAGATTTCATTTTAATTTTTTTATACTTATGTTTACTCAATACAAGGTTCAAGAGCTACTCCAGATAGAGAGTTAATGTTAAAATGGCTATGATTGGTGAAGTGTGCAATATTAATAAAGAGGATATGGTAGGAATTGAAGATTAAGAAGGTAATGAGGATAACTAATTGCCTTTTTGTTGGAATTTAATTTGAGAACAATATTTTACAAGTTCACATTCTTGCTATTTTTTCTATCCTCACTCCAACCTCTCTTTACTTTCAAAACCGGCCCCAAAAGCCTTGATTCTTATCAGTGATAAGAATATATTTTCTGATTAATGAGAGAGCTGGAAAATATAAAAAGGAATTCCACCACCATTATTCTTTCCATAAAGTCTGGGGGAAACCTCAGAGCTTGTTCACTCCAACCTGTTTTCATTACCTTCAAAACCGGCTCCCAGGGCCATGATTCTTATCAGAGATAAGAATATATTTTCTGATCAATGAAGGGGCCAGGAAATTTGTTCAACAATTTTGGAGGGAAAAGTCCCTGATTCTACTGAGCCTACCAAATCTCCATAAATTTGGAGAATCTTTACTTATTTGGCAGTGAGACTTCAGCCCGCTGTCTGTGAGGTCAACGAAAGGGAGTTCCAGTCAACTTCAGAACCACTTTCAACCAAAGAAGAACTACCTACTAAAGAGCTGTCAAGAACAAACGTTGGCCCACAATTCCAGACTAATTCAAAGCTGTATCCCTTTACTTTTTTTTCTGTATATGTAAATAAACACTTTCTTCTTTTATTGTTACACACTGAGAAGGAGTTTTTTTCTTTATTTGTATGCACCTAAAAGAGAGACTTTGTCCACTCTAATCTTTCATTTTTTTTTTACTCGCGTTTTGTCACAATTTTCTAACCTCAACCCAATTTTTTAACCTCAACTCTTGGATGCCAGAAAGCCAGGACAGATTTCCCTGCATTTTGGCTTGAAGAGGGTTTTTTTTTGTTCCAATCAATATCACCCCAAACAAGGCAGTACAGCCACTAACACACGAGGAGTTACAGGATGTCGAGGAATTAGGAACAGAAATAAATAATAATAAATAGAAAGAGAAAAGTGTAATAAGGTGGACAGTAGATAGCGAGTGACACTGAATTTAAATTTTTGTAGATTAAAGTGGGCTGGAAAGCAGGAAGGGAGTTCCGCAATTGATGAGATCTTGACATCAGTCTAGTATTGCACTTAAATTCATAAAGTCTAGGTACCATAGAGGAAAGTTCATCAGAGCAATTACCTAGAAAGAACTTATAAGAAAGGTATAGTTCAGGACCAATAACACTGCAGATTCTTCTTTGAGTTTTTATCAAGAATCACTAAATAAATAGCATGAGCACCAGACCAGATGTGGCTGTAATATTCAAAGCAAAGATGAATGGTAGTCTTATAAATATATAAGATACATTCTGACAAGAAAAATTGTCTAGCATGACACAGTGGACCAACTTTCCTCGCTGCAAACTTAGCAACTGATTCAATATACTCTTTCCACCTCATAAGAGCAGAAAATGTTAGTCTATGAAGATGTAATGTGTCACTCAATGTAATCATAAATTCTAAAAGGTTACTGGGTGTGAAAGAATTAGAAAATATTAGAAATTATTCAAGAGTGAGAACAATAGAAGTCTAATGATGAAGACAGTAGATAACGATTGATATTGCATTTAAATTTTTGAAGATCAAAGGAGGCTTGAAATCATGGAGCCGGAAGAGAGTTCCACAAGTGAGAAGTGTGAGAGAAAAAACTGTTAGCATAGAACTTAAGGTTAAATCTACGCCATTTCAATTGTGAAATGATGAGAACTTGCCACCAATCTAGTACAAAAATTTCATAAAGCAATTAGGAAACTAAAGATATATATATATATATATATATACACACACATGCACACATACACACACACACACACACACATATATATATATATATATATCCTGTATCCTGTATATATATATATATATATATATATATATATATATATATTGTGTGTGTGTGTGTGTGTGTGTTTGTACATATATATATATATATATATACAGATAACACGTAAGGGACTGTTTTCGGAGTATACAGTATGCATATATATTATAAATTAACTGATTTAAAAATAAGAAACCATATTTTTCAATCAGTTAATTTATAATATTTATGCTCTGTAAATTTACATTGAGCACTGTTTTGTAAAAATATCAATAAGAACACTGGATTATATATCTTACTGTTCTTTCTT
This sequence comes from Acanthosepion esculentum, assembly GCA_964036315.1. Taxonomy (NCBI): domain Eukaryota; kingdom Metazoa; phylum Mollusca; class Cephalopoda; order Sepiida; family Sepiidae; genus Acanthosepion; species Acanthosepion esculentum. The sequence continues at coordinate 70,190,022 of OZ038511.1, read as the reverse complement.
TTTACTATAAGATATATATATATATATATTATTGCTATGAGTTATTTATACAGACAGAAATATTTAAGTAAATACTTTGTTTATAATAGATAGTATTAACAACATTTTACATTTATTGGTCCTGACCTGGCATCTCATCATCAGTCATTTTCCCACCACCATAAAGTTGCTTCCATGTGCCTTTTTTATAAATACTTTCATGGTAATTGTTCTGATGAACTTTCTGCTATGGTATGAATGATTTATAATATTATAGTCCTGCATTGATTTCAACCAGTGAACTGGTATTTCTGCCTCATTTAGTCATTGTGGGGGGTTTTATTACTAATATTATTTTTCTTTAGTTTCTTGTAAATATTTTGTACTCATTTGTATATACTCATTGGGGTTAGTTTTTAAAATTGTTATTTTATTCCCCTCCCCCCACAAACACTGAATTGTAAATATGGGGACCAGTTAGTATTTTCATAGAGACAGTGAGGAATTATGGTGGTACGTATGAATGTGTTGTTTTGGTGTAAGGAATATTGTTCGTATGATTGGGTCAGTGTTTGCGGCTAGCTAAGTTATATTTAAGACAGAAGAAGACCGTCCTTTATCCCCAATCCCCCCTTCGGCCTTGTGCCACATTTCTGTATTTTCGCAGAATAAATATCACTTTCTGCTATGGTACCTAGACTTTATGGATTTAAACATAATACTAGATGTAACCGTAAGTTCTAAGGGGTTACTGGGTGTGAAAGAATTAGAAAAGAGGAACATTATTCAGGAGCAAGAAAAATAGAAGTGTGATGATGACGACAGTAGATAGCATGTAGCCAAAAGGGAGTCCCACAAGCAAGAAATGCAAAAAAGAAACTGTTAGCATAGAACTTACAGTTATATCTAACCAGCTCAACTGTAAATTGATGAGATCTCGTCGCCAGTCTAGTACTGCGCTTAAATTTGTAGCTGACCGTGGGGGTGAAGATGTGAAGAGATATCTTAAGGTTAAACTTTTCTGCTGGCCGGTTCAGCTACATGAGAATATTGGACTTTAATTAAGTCCAAAGAAGACAAAGGAAACAAATAAGACCAATATATATGGGTAAGCAAATATATATTAATAACGAAACAAGTTAAACAAAGACATGGACTGTTACATATTGTTTGTATGGAGAAATTATGTGTGTGTGTTGTAGTGTTCGTACGTACGTGTATTGTTCTTGGTGTGTTCCCAGAATTTGGGAAACGCTGTATCTGTGAGAGGTCACATATTGCCCTAAGTGGAAAAGAGAGATTTTACCTCGTCCCTGCGCAAGGTAGCGGTGCAAGGCCTAAGTCAAAAAAGAGAGAGAGAGAAGGGTCAGCCAGTATTTATAGCCAGGGAGGAGAGACCCCTGTTGAAGGATTAAAGAACTGGGGAGGAGCTAATTGTGACAAATTCATACAGTCTAGGTACCATAGGAAAGCACTCATCCAAACAATTACCATGAAAGTATTTATAAAAAAGGGACAGAGAGACAACCTTATGGTGGTGGGTAAGTGACAGAAGCCAAGCCACCACATAAGGACCAATAATATTGCTGATTATTCTTTGGCTCTACGGTTAAGCTTGTCATGTTCATAGAAGCATTCACGCAGGACGTTGTAGACGTTTTTGGTAAAACTGAGTAGAATTTTTTTCATTAAATTTAGAATATGGATGAATTGTAGGTGATTCAATGAACTTCATGAAAGTGAAAATTAAAAATAAAATATTACAATTATCATAAGTATTCAATAACTGTCTATATTTCTGAGATGAGGTATTATGTACACTATTTACATTATTCGGACTATTGTCCTCATCTTTGTCACCATATTTATTACAACGTTTCGGCCATTCAATATCTGTCTATATTTCTGAGATGAGGTATTATGTACACTATTTACATTATTCGGACTATTGTCCTCATCTTTGTTGTCATATTTATCACAAGGTTTCGGCCCTTCAATATCTGTCTATATTTCTGAGATGAGGTATTATGTACACTATTTACATTATTCGGACTATTGTCCTCATCTTTGTCGCCATATTTATTACAACGTTTCGGCCCTTCAATATCTGTCTATATTTCTGAGATGAGGTATTATTTACACTATTTACATTATTCGGACTATTGTCCGACTCTTTGTCACCATATTTATTACAGGGTGTGTACCACTTTTTCTGCGACCAGACGGGCTTTCCGTGAATTGACGGGAAGTCTTGGTGCCAAGCCTGAAGGGATGAGTTGTAGATCTCTGCACCGGTGTAGGAATGTCAGATAGTTCGATATATGGGGCCAAATTGAAAAATCCTACCAGAATCTGGCATGAATATCAAACCATCTGACATTTCTACACCAATGCAGAGATCTACAACTCATCCCTTCAGGCTTGGCACCAAGACTTCCCGTCAATTCAAGGAGAGCCTGTCTGGTCACAGAAAAAGTGGGACATGTCTTGTAATAAATATGGCAACGAAGATGAGGACAATAGTTCGAATAATGTAAATAGATTATCATAAGTATTATAAATATCAAACTATCTAATAGTTATCAATGCATATTTATTTATATATTTCCTGTCCCATCTGTAGTGGAAAGGGAGGTAAGTTAACTTAAGTAGTAAATTTATGCATGATTATTTCCCTTGCTTGTTTTAATAATCTATACAAATAAAATATTTATCTGCATTTAGGCAAAATTAATTCCCGAGCAAAATGAATTGTTTACTTAATCAGTTCCTTTACTCCTACATTTCTTAGATTGCAGTCTTATTTGTTCAAGTCTTTCATGTGAGGCACTCAGATACCTTTGTGTATTAAGTGATCATCTTGCTTCAAATAGGTCTTGAAATATGCTTTGTTGTCACTGTCTTTGTCATTCTGTGGCTAATTTTTTTTCCATTTCACTGTTCTATTAAACACATAAAATCTTTAACATTAAAAGATATTGAGAAAAAGCAATTTGTATAATACCAGGAGTAATCAATAAATCATAGTTAACATTGAACATCTACAAAATATAAAGAGAATGAATTAAGTAAAAGGTTCATTAGCCTCTATTTTAATTCTGAATTAATCCGTTTTATTGAATCCCAATACATTGTTTCAAGACATTTGTTTCATTGCGTCTATTAAAATTTTCAAACAATTGCTGTCATTTTTTATGGCAAAAGTACACTAGCATCCTACGTGCTTGTCTCTCCCTTCATTAGTTCACACAACCATTACGGCCTGCCAATACCGCATAAATAATGGACTACTCCATTTCAATTGCATGGAAAGAGTGGAAAAGACACTATTGAGAAAATGAAGGAAAGAAAGTAAGAAGGGTGCAAGAGAATCAGATTAAGCTGTTAAGAACAGATATTACACTTTGATCTCAGCCAAAAGACTGAGAAGCAATTACATTTTCTTGCCACTTCAAAGGATGTGACACAAGGTTTAATGTGGGAGCCCGAGTGCATGCACCTGTGCCAGGTACAAAAACGGCCCTGGCATCAGTTTTTCTACCAATCCCTTCTCTTTAGTGCTATGACCAAGCACTTCTCAGTAATATTTTCAGTTGCACCCTGTCTGCAGACAGAAAAATAACTGAGAGATGAAATGTAGTTTATTATCCACCAGAGGGCAGATACTACACTTGGTATCTACTTGAACCCCCACTGAGTCAGGTTGTGACACAAGGTCGGTTTTTAACGTGGGGACTCGAGTCTTAGCTTGTCCAAGCTGGTCATAGCTAGTCATAGCTGGTCTTAGCTGGTCCTAGCTTGTCCAAGCTGGTCAAAGCTTGGTCATAGCTAGACGTAGCCGCGATACTACCAGCGCAGGGATGAATCCCTGTGCCAGGCATGTATCAGTGATCGAATCTCAGCCAACAGGCAATCATTAAGCGAGCAATCTGAGAACAGATACTACGCTTTGATCCCAGCCAAAAGTCTGAGAAGTGACTGTATTTTCTTGTCTTGCCATGCTGGTAGGATGTGACACAAGGTCAATTTAATGTGGGGAACCTGAATGAGTGCACACACAGGTGACCATTATAAAAGTGCCATTTTTCAAGAACCCAGTATCAAACAACAGAAACAAAGTAAGGCAATCACCAAAAATCAAGTTGTCATGAATAAAATAACATTGTCTGCTGAATTATTTTTAAATTATTATTAAGAGACATGTTCATAAAAGAGGGATTTGGCTAGAAAGAAAGAAAGAAAGAAAGAAAGAAGGGAAGATAGAAGTGTTTAACGTCTCCTGCCAATACCTTATAAATAATGGACTATTCCATTTTGATCACATGGAAAGAGGGGAAAAGACACTAATTGGTTTCAGTGAAAGAAAGAAAGAAAGAAAGAAGTGTTTAACATCTCCTGCCAATACCTCATAAATAATGGACTATTCCATTTTGATCACATGGAAAGAGGGGAAAAGGCACTAATTGGTTTCAGTGAAAGAAAGAAAGAAAGAAAGAAAGAAAGAAGTGTTTAACATCTCCTGCCAATACCTCATAAATAATGGACTATTCCGTTTTGATCACATGGAAAGAGGGGAAAAGACACTACTTGGTTTCAGTGAGAAAAAGAAAGAAAGGAGAAGAGATAGAAGTGTTTAACATCTCCTGCTAGTACCTCATAAATAATGGACTATTCCGTTTTGATCACATGAAAAGACACTACTTGGTTTCAGAGTGAAAATGAATGAAAGAAAGAAAGAAAGAAGGAGAGATAGAAGTGTTTAACATCTCCTGCCAATACCTCATAAATAATAGACTATTCCATTTTGATCACATGGAAAGAGGGGAAAAGACACTACTTGGTTTCAGTGAAAGAAAGAAAGAAGTGTTTAACATCTCCTGCCAATACCTCATAAATAATGGACTATTCCATTTTGATCACATGGAAAGAGGGGAAAAGACACTAATTGGTTTCAGTGAAAGAAAGAAAGAAAGAAAGAAAGAAGTGTTTAACATCTCCTGCCAATACCTCATAAATAATGGACTATTCCGTTTTGAGCACATGGAAAGAGGGGAAAAGACACTACTTGGTTTCAGTGAGAAAAAGAAAGAAAGGAGGAGAGATAGAAGTGTTTAACATCTCCTGCTAGTACCTCATAAATAAAGGACTATTCCATTTTGATCACATGAAAAGACACTACTTGGTTTCAGAGTGAAAATGAATGAAAGAAAGAAAGAAAGAAAGAAAGAAGGAGAGATAGAAGTGTTTAACATCTCCTGCCAATACCTCATAAATAATGGACTATTCCATTTTGATCACATGGAAAGAGGGGAAAAGACACTACTTGGAAAAAATGAATTAATGACCATCTACTAAAAATACCAGTTATGAAAACACATCAATTGAGAGATAAAATTTGGTAATTTTAAAACAAATGGAGAAAAACTGATTGATGACTGTTGTCAAAATTCAGAAGACTGTAAAAACAATCCCAGAGAAAGGATTTTATACTTCGACTAAAAGAAATTAAGGCATAAAGATTACGGTAAAAGGGGAGCAGCTGGTTAATTTCTGATTATAAAAACAAGACCCCAAATTGGGAAAAATATGCTGACGACAAATAAAGTAATAAATATGATTAATGACCAAAAGATAAGCCCAACCTGTTCACCCACAGAATCTGAAAATCGAATTTGTCCAGATGACAACTGAGTGGGGAGACTTAGATGAAATACCAGAGAGACAAAGGCTTTGGCAGGTAATGGTACAAGGCACAAATAAGAGACACAAGCAGTTATCAGGGCAAGCCAGTACCTACAACCACTGCCCATGAAAGAGGGTCTAATTAATTTTCCACAACCAGACAACAAAGAACTAAAAAGTACAATGTGGGCAGGGCAGGGCGCAGACTTGAATAGCCACCTCAATGACCAACAGCAGTATTGACCAGCATAGGAATTGCCAAGGACTGACTGTCGAGAAGGTTCATAATTGGTTGTTGTAAACCAGGACTGAACATGCATGTCATATCAGTGAGAAAATGAATAAAAAAAAAAGAAAGAAAGAAGCGAAGATAGAAGTGTTTAACATCTGTTTCAGTTAAATGGAAAAGTTGTCAATTTCAAATCTTTTCATTTGTACCCCCTTACTTCTGAAAATAATGACCAGCATTCATAGTTAGGATTGTTATTGCAATATTTGTTTAAAGTTGTTAAGCTCAAATATTTGACGATGTGATCAGGGAATTTCTATGGATATTTTATTGTCATAGAACTCGCCATGAGCTTATTCAATCATTAACTGAAGAATTAAGATTCATCAGAAAATTAAAACAGGGAAACTGTGACATTTTCATGGGTTTGTTGAGGGTCACTCACATCATACCAGCAGGTATAGCCTCGTGATCATATGGGTAAAAACATACACAGAAATAACACTTAAAGCATGGTAAATTATAAATTAAAAATCATACAATTTATTTATTTTTGTGTACTGGTGTGTGTATTTTTGGTTACAAATGTTTGACGGTTGCATGTGATAAAAGGAAGAAGTCACTTCATATTATAACAAGCAATGTCCTGAATAGAGGAGATAGACGAATTGACTTTCCAACAGTTGCTAGGAAAGAGAATGATTTCAGCATCTTTTGTTGCAAAGTCCGTTTTCTGCCAGGAAAAGTTTCTGTTGCATTCTGGGAGAACTTTTATTTTTAGTTTTTGTTTTGTTTATTTTCAACAAAGTTTTAATGTCATTTGTTTTATTTTATTTTATTTATGATATTTATTATTATTTTATATTTTATTTTTATTTATTATTAATAATAATAATGTATAATTAATAATAATATTAATAATAATAATGTCTAATAATTATTATTAATAATAATATTTAATTAATAATAATAATAATAATAATAATAATAATATTAATAATAATAATAATGTCTAATTAATAATAATATTGATAATAATAATAATAATAATAATGTCTAATTAATAATCATATTAATAATAATAATGTCTAATTAATAATAATATTAATAATGTCTAATTAATAATAATATTAATAATAATAATGTCTAGTAATTATTATTAATAATAATATTTAATAAATAATAATAATAATAATAATGTCTAATTAATAATAATATCGATAATAATAATAATGTCTAATTAATAATAATATTAATAATAATATCTAATAATTATTATTAATAATGATGTTTAATTAATAATAATAATAATAATATTAATAATAATATGTCTAATTAATAATAATATTAATAATAATAATATGTCTAATTAATAATAATATTAATAATAATAATGTCTAATTAATAATAATATTAATAATAATAATGTCTAATTAATAATAATAAATAATAATAATGTCTAATAATTATTATTAATAATGATATTTAATTAATAATAATAATATTAATATTAATAATAATAATGTCTAATTAATAATAATATTAATAATAATGTCTAATTAATTACAATAATAATCATATGTTTAATTAATAATAGTATTAATAATAATGCCTAATTAATAACAATAATAATAATAATGATGTCTAATTAATAATAATTTTAATAGTAATAATAATGTCTAATTAGTATTATTAATAATAATAATGTTTAATAAATAATATTATTAATAATAATAATGTCCGTACAGTCTTTCTATTTATTTTAATTATTAATAAAAATAAAAAAAATATGTTCACGATTATTTTTATTCATTTTTATAATACTTCAATCGGTGATTCTTATCAGGGAGGCATTTTTGAATTTTGGGGAGAAGAATGAAAATCATTTTGTGTCTGAAAACAAAGTCGTGCTACAGCTTAACTCTAGTAACATATGTCGAGAAAATTATTCTCAGATTGTGCTGGTAAGTTCACTTCCCCATTGCACTAAAAATGGAAGGGAGCAGAAGCCTTTACTGAAACATACCAGCTGGTGCATGGGGCAAGAACCAGAGCTAAATAAAAATGATTTAGCTTATCTAGGAAACTGTTATGCATGTTGGGTAGCACATACTGCAGTGAACAATTCTTTTCGTGCATGTAAAACATCAAAACTGCTGAAAGAAATAGGCTGAGTGAAAACCCACTTAACTAACATTCTTAGAATAAAGACTAGTTCCATAAAAGCAGATATTGACAATATTATAAAAGAAAAATAATGTCAAATTGAATTTATTTTATTTTGTGTATTTATAATTCCTTTTTTTTTTTACTTTCAATAATACAATTTATAATTCCTTTTTTTTTTTACTTTCAATAATACAATGTTTTTTATAATTATATATATTTGTTTAAAAAATTTGATATTCACGTTTTGAACTTTTTAGAAGCAATTTTATATTTTTTTTTTTAAGCGTATCACCCCAAGCAAGGCTGGAGGCCACTATCATGCAAGGGGTTATAGAAGAGCAGATAGGAGTGGTAAAGGAGAGGATGTGGAGAAAGAGAAAGACAGTGGGTCGATCAAGGCAAGGGGGTTACAGAAGATTTGGAGTGAGAGCAGATAGGAATGAAAGGTGAAAGAATGTGGAGAAGGGAAGTGGATAGATCAACGCAACTGGAGATGTCGATTGACACTACACTTAAACCGTTGGAGATTGTATTTGCCAGCGAAACAGTAATAGGGAAGGGAGTTCCACAGGCGAGATGTGCGAGACATGAAGCTATTGGAGTAGAAGAGACGTCTACATCTAACAGTTTCACTGGTGAAGGGGTGGGAACGGGATGCCAGCCTTGTAGGACGTTTAAATTTATGAGGCCTAGGGACAAGTGAAAGCAGCACCTCGGAGCAATTACCGTGAAAGTATTTGTAAAAAAGACAGAGCGAGGCAACATCGCGTCTGTGAGAGAGCGACTGCAGATATATAAAGTACTTTTGTGGCATGGTGGATATACCTAAGTTTTTAATTTGGCCATTAAGGAGAAATGGTTGGACAACCTTGGCTTAATTGATTTGTTCTAATAAAGAAACTTCAGAGATATTCAGATATATAATATTTGAACTACCAAGTCAGGGCATAGGAGAAGAAAATAAATTAGGAACCAAATGGTTCTTAATTTAAAATGTGTATTTTCTCTGATTTCAAGAGATGCATTTGCAATTATTTAAAGATATGTAGTTAATTTTTAGTAACCCAATAATTGGAATTGTTTGTGGACAAGCAATAAAACCCATAACTTTTAAAAGCAATATTATAAATCACTATTGGAATGAGTCGTTAGCCCTCATATAATGCACACTCCTTCACAGTCTTTTGAAGAGGAGTAGAGGTTTATCCTTTTTTTTCTGTTTAGGATTGGGTTTTTGGTTCCTTCTAAAAGGCTTCTCATCTTTCTTCACTCCCAGTAGGCCCTTGTGTCTTAGTGACATTATCACCTTGCTTGGGATGAATCAATTTTAACCCTTTGAGCCTGAACCATCATTTTACCAGTGGTAGAGAAAAATGACATAATATCCAGCCACTGGTTGAACAGTGGTAGTAAAAAAATGGCTTAATGCCCAGCCACCGGTAGAATGGTATGTAAACACTTGTAATTATTTTTATCTCTAAGAAGGGCACACCCAACTGCTTTAGGTCAGGCAACTGTGGTATTGGGCAGGATTTTTAAAGTAGCCCATAATATAGCCAATGTCTTCTTTTTTTCTGTTATTATAATCTTTTGCTTTCTGTTTCATATGTGGGTTGCCCCACTTGGTTCTGTCAAAAGCACTTGCTAATGGGCACTTTTTAAGCTGGTCAATAGGCAATGATATTTTCTCTCACTCTCTTTTAGCCCTTTCCAACCCTAGCCTTCAGATGTAGTTGCCCGTGGGTAAAGTGCCCCCCCCCCACTGGGACATGTTCATTTTCATGGTTTCCTCCCTTGACTTTTGTACTCTCTCATACACACTTGTTACACACACACACACACAAAGAAGCACATTCTTATTATACCTAGCTTTATGTTTTATCCTTTTCATCACATGTAATTCGTTTTGTTAATGCATGCATTGTCGTTTGTTTTATATTTATTGTTTTGTGTCCCTTGTTTTTACCTTTGGTGATCCGCCATGAGTCAAGGTGAATGTGATATGGCTGCAAGCCTCATACTTTGGTTCAGTGGAAGAAACAAACAAGACAATAGTGAATAAGGCCAGTGCGTATTAACTGATACTAAATATGCCCTAAGCATTAGAAAGCTGGTCTGAATAGCAAAGCAGAAATATAAGAAGAGACTTATAAACAGAGGGAAGACAAAGTATCTTAAATTGGCTGTCATATATAGATTTTTCACTTTCCTCAGGCATACTTTGTACTTCCAATCTCCAAAGTGATAATAGTAATATTAACAGTTTTCTTATCAGAAAACATTTGGCATTCTTTGAGTGAGCAGCTAGTGCCACTCTAGCTATACTTTCCTTCATTCCCTGGACATCATACTGCGATCAAAGTGTAGTATCTGTTCTTGTTACACACACAAAGAAGCACATTCTTATTATACCTAGTTTTATCCTTTTCATCACATGTAATTCGTTTTGTTAATGCATGCATTGTCATTTGTTTTATATTTATTGTTTTGTGTCACTCATTTTTACCTGGACTCACATTGAGCCACCAATATTGTTTGTGAAATAAATTTTCCAGGAGCCTGTAAATATTTACTTTCCAAGGTGTTGATTCCTGCAACATAATGGTGACTAAATATTTACCCCAAAATACCAGCAATCCCAAAACAATAGGTATGAATTCATTTCTTCTTCCACCAGCTATGGATTAATTAGTAAAACTTGTATTACTAAACCATTATTATTTCCCACCCAAAATTCTTACAATCTAAAAAAATATTTTCTGGTTTTAAATAACCTGCAAAAGTTTTATAAGCCGTAGAAAATGAATAAATCTGTAATGGCTCCTTTAAGAAAATAAAGGAAATGGCTAGTCCAGAGGTCTCTTTCACAGCATTGCTGTAACCAACATGTAACAAGTCCTCTAAATGGTCAATAGATGAACCAATGGCAACTCTGCTTTGTTTGCACCTTAGCGGACAATTAAAAAACTCTCTATTTTGATGACTGACCCTGGCACCAAGCCGCTTTCTAATCAGCAACAATGTGGAAATGTCAACAGACATTTATGTACCATTTGAATAAAGAAAATAAGTCTTTATTGGATAACACTGAAATACATTATAGTATAAAAAGAAATGGTAAGTTCAATCTAAGAGAAACAATAATTGAAACAAAGCAAGTTCAGTGATGACAATTCCAGAACAATGTAACTATAAACAATTTTTTTTTCTATCCTCTGCCAGCCGCTATGATGGAGAAAGCATTACCTCGAACCGTCGCCAGTGAGACATGATGCAAGAGCCACTCCGTTTCGCGAGGCTCGTTCCTTAATCGAGACGCCATCGCACCAATCCTCCGAAGGAACGTCATCAAACGAGGGCCAATAACCCCTGAAGTCTCCACTGCCACAGGAGTAAAAAAAATCTATCAGCAGGAGAAGAATATTTAGCTAATGCTCAACCGTGGACCTGATCAAATTACCGGCTGGTATTACACACACACACACACACACACACACACACACACACACACACACACACACACACACACACACACACACACACACACACACACACACACACACACACACACACACACACACACACACACACACACACACACACACACACACACACACACACACACACACACACACACACACACACACACACACACACACACACACACACACACACACACACACACACACACACACACACACACACACACACACACACACACACACACACACACACACACACACACACACACACACACACACACACACACACACACACACACACACACACACACACACACACACACACACACACACACACACACACACACACACACACACACACACACACACACACACACACACACACACACACACACACACACACACACACACACACACACACACACACACACACACACACACACACACACACACACACACACACACACACACACACACACACACACACACACACACACACACACACACACACACACACACACACACACACACACACACACACACACACACACACACACACACACACACACACACACACACACACACACACACACACACACACACACACACACACACACACACACACACACACACACACACACACACACACACACACACACACACACACACACACACACACACACACACACACACACACACACACACACACACACACACACACACACACACACACACACACACACACACACACACACACACACACACACACACACACACACACACACACACACACACACACACACACACACACACACACACACACACACACACACACACACACACACACACACACACACACACACACACACACACACACACACACACACACACACACACACACACACACACACACACACACACACACACACACACACACACACACACACACACACACACACACACACACACACACACACACACACACACACACACACACACACACACACACACACACACACACACACACACACACACACACACACATATATATAAATATATATATATATATATATATAATTAAGTAATTCATTGAGTCTGAAAGAAATTGAAACCCTGACAGTTAGGTTGTCAAGTGAGCGGCGCTATATTGAGTCTGATTTGCTATCTCTTTGTCACCGAGGCCCGTTGGAACAGTTGATATGACGTTTGCTTGACAACCTAACTGTCAGGGTTTCAATTCTCGGTAGTGGATGCACACTGCTGATGAGTCCCAAATATAGGACGAAACGGCCGTCCAGCGCTTTCTGCATTCTGTTGAGGTTTCTTTCAGACTCAATGAATTACTTAATTATAATTATCAAATCCTCCTAACAATTTCTATCATATATATATATATATTTCTTTTGTTGTGGCCTGTTATTAGAAGTAAACCCACATTATGTATAATTGTGACGACCTCAGCAACAAATCAATCAATCAATGAAAAATGAATCTATATCATTGATATTTTTTATGCTTTTGTTAATTTATGTAAATTTTGATTTTTTTAATTAAAAGTATCACACTATGTTAAGAATCTATAAATCTGTTTTTTTTTTAATAACGATAAATCTTTTTGTACAAAAAAAAAGGAAAAAAGCCATTGATTGCATCAGACAATTACTGGTTTTGCATATTTTCTTAATATGAAAAACATGTATATATTTATTTATTCTTTATTTAAAGGTTCGCATTCTGACCATGAGACCCAGGTTCAAATTTCACCATGGTCAATTTGTCAGGGTGGAGATTTCTTGATGTTATCGGACTGGAGTCAATCAAGCATGTGGCAGCTTTGGAAAGTGCCCGAAAACCATACGATGGGTTGGCCCAAGCCTTGTGAGTGAAATTGGGTAGATGGAACCCTTGGGGGCCGTCGATAGCTGTCTAGCACAAAGTCACAAGTCATCGTGGCTGAAGGATTGAGCATGCTGACCTTGTTGAAATTGTTGACCACACTAGATAACACAATCTTTCACAGAAACTTTAACTAAGGTCTGCTCAGTATAGTTGCAGTATAAACCACAGGTGGGCTCTGTGGGTGTTGAATAAACACAAATGTGCCTGAGCAAGCATCTGCAATACGGATTGGCTAGCCGCCCTAGTAGACGGGCATCCTCGAATACAAGTGGCCAGCTATACAATATTTAAAAGAAAACTTTTTGTAAAATAAAAATAAATGTTTATTTTCATAAATGATACACGCACATTTTCAATATAAATAAAGCCAAAGTACAGATAGTGCTATACTTCAACCTTATTTATCAATAATAATAATTATTTTAATTTCTAACCAATAGACACCTTGATTTAATTGTTATATACTGTATTGTGGAATCTTTTCAGTGTGTTTGTAAATATTATCTGTTATTGGGTGTGTTTTAATATGGTATCTATGTGGGTATGTAATTATAATATGCCATATCAAAGCTTGCCCAAACTAAATCTGCCTCCCCTGCACCTTACTAGTCCATGGTGCTGTTTCCCTTTGGGAATAAATCTTTCCTAGATGTATAAAGAAATTCCGGCTTGCAGTCCTCAATTTGGAAAAGCCCAAGACTTGCTGTTTCCCATTCATGGAATATGTCTTCTCCTGGGACATAGATGAATCTGGCCTGTTTGAATCTGGAGTCCTAAACATGGCTTCTCCAGATACAGGAGTATCTCCATATTATATGTAAGACCCATCCTTTTTGTTTCTTTTTTTTTAATCCTTTTTTGCTGTGTATATGTGATATAATATTCTCTGCAAGGGGCATATATATATATATATATATTATTGAATAATGCAGCTTAATTAATATTGTAAAATAGTCATTCAAAGAATAAATTAATAAAGTTAATGTAATTAATGGCGAAATCACTTTGCTAACAGATTAAGAAGGCATGAACTCACTGACCACTCGCTGGACAACACAATCCTTGTTTTTATTAATTGGACAATGGATTAGATGTTCGGTCCATATTGCTTGCAAGTACTTCTGGTAAAAACATTCATTTCGACAAGTATCACATCCATTTTCGTCTTGGAATTTTATGTGAAATTACCTGAAATTAAGAAAAAAATAACATCTATGCCTGAGGATGCTAAATGTTTTCCAAATCCATGAATTTGTTTTGCTCATGCTAAGTTGAAAAAAAAAAAACACTTTATAAAATTCACTATTTTTTATCCATAATGTTGAATGTGTTAGAATTATTCGACTTTTTAACAAGAAAAATCTCAAGTTTGTATTAAAAATTGCCTCAAAACATTGATGATTTATTTAAGATGAAATGATCTATTATGACATGTCTCTAAATTGTATTTATTTTCAATTTTTCTAGTTGAATTTTTCACCTATATTATATATGATGCATAATTGTACATAATTAGGCTACAATATACTTTGTATTTTAAATACTACCTTATGATCATTGAGATATGGAGGGTGTGGGCATATCATGTTTGTTTGTTTGTTTAATGACATATCAACATTCTTATGGGTCATTCAATGCTGAAATTTAATTTTCTTGAGAGCATTAGTAATTTCTTTTACAAAAACATATTGCTGGTAATATTTCTTCTTTTTTTCCCAAAAATGTATTGCTGGTAATTTATTTCACTATGAAAATGTATTGCTGGTATTTTTACTATAAAAATGTATTTTTATACTTTCATCATGTTTTGACCTCAGTTCGGGAGTTAATTATTTGCCCGTAGCTGGGACCCTAACAGATGCTGCCACCATGGGTCAGGGTGAACTTGGGAACAACAGCAATTAAAATGTGCTTCCACATTTCTCAAAGCCACCTGATCAGAGGCCTTCTTGCTGAATGTAGTTCATTGTCATACCCAGGATAAGGCATATCATAGATTGGAGGTGGGAGGTGGGGTGCTATGATGGCCCTGGTTTTAGAGTTAATATTTTCTGAGTTTTTGAAATCCTTCAGTTTCTACCTGCTTTTAGTAGAATCTCCCTGGGTTTTTTATCTTTAGTTTTAGTTTGCCCAGTTGACAACTAATAAAAAAAGTTTCCTCATCAGGTTTGAATATAGCAATTGCAAACCTGTATTCCTCATCTTCATCTCTGTTGTCATGCATTCCAACCATATTCTTGTTCAGAAATGGTGTCCAATTTGCTTTGTACTGTTCCTAGTTGAGCTAAAAACAGTATCAAACAAAATTTACACATGTAAATAACAGGTTGTCATTGTCAGTAGAGGTGAAAGGAAATTAAATAAATTTCATACTATTTACATTATTCAGACTATTGTCCTCATCTTTGTTGCCATATTTATTTCAACGTTTTGGCCGTTTTACGCTCCGGCTTTCTTCAGGTGGTTGGAATGTTGAACTGAACCATTTATTTCGCTCACTGGGGTAGACTGTTCTAGTTCCACGTGCCATGTCTAATGGATGTCAGTTATCAGTTATCTCCTGTTAATTCCCATCTCCAAGTTCTCCACAGCCTTAACTGGGTACTGAACTCACACTTTTTGGGTTCTGTCACTGGATCTAACTAATGCCTTTATTCACTGTGCCATGTGTCCTTGAAGAAGGCCGGAGTGTATAATGGGCAAAACGTTGTAATAAATGTGGTAACAAAGATGAGGACAATAGTCCGAATAATGTAAATAGTGTACATGATACCTCATCTCGGAAATATAGACAGATACTGAAGGGCCAAAGCGTTGTAATAAATATGGCAACAAAGATGAGGACAATAGTCTGAATAATGTAAATAATGTACATAATGCCTCATCTCAGAAATATAGACCAATATTTTCATGTATTTTATAACTATTAACTGCAGTGGCAGACTTGTCAGGGTGTCAGTTTGCCCGATGACAAGTAGGCCTCTGATGGAGTGGGTTCCTATATTAAATAAAATGCTATAAAGAAACAAACACAGACAACGGCTTTAGTAATAAAAAGGAATAAGAACTTCATAAAGTCATCTACACAGTATCAGTTACTCAAGTCCAATGGGAGACGACATTTTTGAAAGCGCAAAGATCATAAAGACATGGTTAAGAAATTCACTGCCTGAGGAAGATTTGGAATCATACATGTTGCTATCCATTGAAAAGGAATTGTTTGGTGAATTGAATGAAGAAGGAGTTATCGGCTGAATAGAACAATCATCAAGTGAACACAAGCGGTTGCTCTTAATATAGTAGACTGCATGCAATGCTCTCTTGTGCTTTTGGACTATCTGTTAATGTGTAAATTGTACAGTAAACTATTTAAAAATATCAACCAATTACTTAAAATTAAAAAATAAATTAATTGGCTAGATGTAACCGTAAGTTCTATGCTAACAGTTTCTTTTCTCGTACTTCTCAGTTGTGGAACTCTCTTCCAGCTTCTTGTTTTCCAGTCATGTTTGATCTTCAAAAATGTTAATTTCAATATCAATCGTTATCTTCTGTCTTTTTAATTCCTCTTCTTCTATTGTTCTCTCTCCTTATAATGTTTTTCTTTTTCTTATATTCTTTCACACTAAGTAGCGTCTTAGTGGCTTTATTGCCTTGCTTGTGGTAAAATGATTTTAAAAAGATCTGTACACAATCAGTTACTCAAGTTCAATGTGAGAGGACATTTTTGAAAGCTCAAAGATCATAAAGACAAGGTAAAGAAATTTGCTGCCAGAGGAGAATTTGGAATCATACATGTTGCTATCCATTGAATAGGATTTGGTAGATGAATTGAAGAAGCAGATATCGGCAGAATAGAACAAACATTGAGTGAACACTAACGGTTGCTCTTAATATAGTAGACTGCATGCAATGCTCTCTTGTGCTTTTGGACTATCTGTTGATGTGTAAATTGTGCAGTAAACTATTTAAAAATATCAACCAATTACTTAAAATTAAAAAAAAATATATCTGTTTTTATATAAAAAAATTTTATGCAAAAATATAATGTTAGTTTTTCAAAATTTTAAAATTTAACCGAGGCTCATAAATATTCATCAGGTTAACTGAAATATCTAGATAAATTATGAAGGATGCTGAATGACATAATTTAATGTCTAATAAATGAAAATGAGTAAAGGATTTGTTGAATTTTTTATAGCCATCTATGTTGGCTTGGAAAAAGAATAATTCTTTCAGGATTGGATATATTTGAAAAAATCTGGGGTGCAGATTTATATTTTGATAAGATTCAATAGCAGCACTCTCAACAATTTTTCATCTAAGTAAATTACTTTCTCTTTTAATAAGTGTGACATTTTTTAGATTGAAGCTGTGTCTGAACTTATTTCAATGTATAACTAATGCATTTGATAAATTATTTTGTACAATTTCCTTTTTGTGTTCATAAATGTTTCTTTCTGCAAGTTTCCCCAATGTATTGTGAGGCGCATTCGTGATGGTTTATTTTATGTATACTTGCTTCAGAACTATTATTGTTATGGGTATTTTTTGGTTGGTTGTTGGTTGTTTGGGGTTTTATGGCATATCAACCACTATGGGTTATTTAATGCCAGATCCAGTATTTACTAAATATATCAAAAACGTATAGCTGGCAACATCATTGTTTCAAAAAAGTATAGTTGGCAACATCATTGTTTCAAAAAAGTGTAGTTGGCAACATCATTGTTTCAATGTGCTGGAAAAGACCTGGAAGTTCACTATTTTCCCATAGCTGAGACCCCAACAGGTGCTACCACCCCAACAGGTGCTACCACCCCCAACAGGTGCTACCACCCCGGGTCAGGGTGGACCTGGGAACACCAGCAATTAAGAGGTGGCTCCACGCTTCCTCAAAATCTCAAAATCTCAAAATCTCCTGATCAGAGGCCTTGCTGTTGGATGCAGTTTAATGTCGTACCCAGGACGAAGTATTTTTTGGTTATATATATATATGTGTATAATGTATATATATATATATATATATATATATATATATATATATATATATTACGTGCTAATAGGAATATATACTTGACAATCATGGTGGATAAAATACATTAAGGTTTATTGTAAAAACTAATACAATAAGAATAAAGGTAACGGCACATGGTCGTCGCAAGTCAATCCAGTAGTGAGTGCTACTATTGGAAGGTTAGTAGTTCTCACATAAGTCTGAGTTGTACTCAACAGATCCCAGCTAGACACTTATAGGTAGTTATTAGCTATAGTGTAGTCACTCATGGGAGTGACAGGTTATTCATATGCCACATGTTGACTAACTTTACCATCACTCCTCCCAGTTTCAAGGTTGAATGCCGATGTAGGCCCTGGAAACAGTCCGAATTATTGCTTGAATGTCGGTCAGCCTTGCAAGCTACTCCACGGTTCAGTGACCTTTGACACTCTTGGAGAACATTGTATTGGGAACTACTGGAGGGGATCACATCAGACCCACTCAGCAAGCAGCTCAACTTGTCAGCGACTGAGTTGCACTCATTCGAGTCCTGGGCACCAGCAGTGAATTACCTCAGCAACCTTGATAGGCACGACTGTCATTGGTGTGATTTGGTTTAGAAAAAATGGCTGTACGCATGCCTTCTGCCATTGTCCTTGGTTGCACCCATTCTGGGAGTATGTCGGTGAGGCGACAGCTTGTATTGATCCCAATCATGTCTATTGATCTCACATACGCATACAATAACGTGTCATCCCCCGTTGTCTGGGGGTGAAATTGACAAGCTTTCTGAGAATAGCAAGTACGGTGTTGTGGATAACAGGAATGAACGGAATCTTACAATACAAATGTTATTCTCACCATGATCTGGTTGGATTCTTTTGGCATCAGCTCAAGATGAAGATCCGAAATGATGGAAAGCGTTTGCTAGTGAAAATTTCAATGAAAGGTGGATAAATATGGCGAGCCTGGTTTGTGTGAACAGGGCCAGCCTTTTTATTCATTCTTAGTACCCTTTTTTGACAAAATGGGGTAATTTCCTGTTGGATCCCTCCACTGGTTAAGCTAGACACTTTGTTTACTTAGTTAATGTGAGTAATTATTGTTCCCGGCCTGATCCCAGCTTTTTCTTCTGTTATGATCCATGTCAAGATTTCCAATCAACCCAGTTTTCTTTTTTGTTCCCTCTTTTTATCTTGACTGGGTCAGCTTTTTGATTCTCCCTCACCACAATTTATTTTTTCCTTCCCTCGCCTTCCTGTGAGTGAGCATTTTGATTTTGCCTATCAGCAGAATACAGCAGCCACTCTCAATTTTTTTAGTGAGATGAACGGATCTTACTAACATACTTCAGTTTTAGTTTGAATGATCTGTTGTATTTTATTTTCCTTATTGGGTTCATCCCCTCCCACTTCATTTCATACAATATATTTTTATAAGAAAAAAGAAAAACGTAACAAAAAAAGACATTTATACATACGGTACTAGAAAAAAAAATTTCATGGCATGGGTATCTTTTAGTAGGAGCTCCCATCCTTGTGTATGTGGTATCGTGGTGTATGTTGTATGAATAGAAATGAATGAATTCTTGTGCTGTTTGAGTAAATTGTAATGAATGAATAGATTGTGAATTAGATTAACTAGGTTTAGCATAGTCAGTAATGACCAACTTCACCTCACTTCCTTTTTGGCCTTGTGCCACAATTTTATTCTTTATACAATAAATAATGACAAGGATCAAAGTGTCGTATTTATTCCAGCACCCGACAACAGGCCCATGGCTCCAGCTATCATCAGCTGCAGCTCCAGTTCATCATTGTCCACTGCACCAACCACCCAACCAGCCATTTCCAACAGACCTCCATCTCCATCTCCAGCTCCATCTCCAGCTCCAGCTCCATCTCCAGCTCCATCTCCAGCTCCAGCTCCATTTCCAGCTCCATTTCCAGCTCCATTTCCAGCTCCAGCTCCATCTCCATCTCCAGCTCCATCTCCAGCTCCAGCTCCATCTCCAGCTCCATCTCCAGCTCCATCTCCATCTCCAGCTCCATCTCCAGCTCCAGCTCCATCTCCAGCTCCATCTCCAGCTCCAGCTCCATTTCCAGCTCCATTTCCAGCTCCATTTCCAGCTCCAGCTCCAGCTCCATCTCCAGCTCCATCTCCAGCTTCAGCTTCAGCTCCAGCCATCCTTAACCAGCAGCAACAGTATGCGATAAACTGTACTTTTCAGGACAACAGTTCTCACCAGCTACAAAACTGACCTTTTCAGGACAACACTCTCTGGCGATCACAAAACTGTCCTTTTCAGGATAACACTCTTCTTACCCTCTACATGAATATACAGAGATATTTTTGGCTAGTAAACTGTAACCTTATTTGTGTTGATATATTTTCTTTAACAAAAATAAATTTGGCAGTATATTTTTTTACTCAAGTCTTCGTTTTGTTTGCTGTTGTCTTCTGTCATTCAATACCTGTTTGTGGGCCGATATACCACCTGCAACACTGACATATAAAAATTTATTTATTGTCTTCACATGTATATATAAATAAGCATAATTATATTAAAATGTTGTAGTCACCTTTGTTAATTATTGCATCAAGTATATACAGGGCTGAATTATGACTTTTGGGGCCCTAGACTTATAAAATTACGAGACCCCCCACTCAGACAGAATCACCCTCTAACTCAACCATACCCATCTTGTCATTTACTCATGATATATTTTAGTGATATTTACATAGATTGAAGTAAATTTATTCTTTAAATAAATTAGAATAGCTATCTTTTGTTTTGTCAATAAAAATATCATTTAAAAATATCACTTATTTACTATTTATTGCAAACCAAATTATCACATATTTCAACACAACTGTAGTAAAAAAACAGATTTTTTTAAATCAGCATTATAACAATAAAACAATCAAAATAAATATGTTTGTCATACTGACATCACTTCAGTTTATGAAACTATTTTAGAAATTCAAAAACCTAGAAAATTAAAATCATTGCTTTATAAAAATTTCTTAAAACATTCTGAACTAAAATCAAACATGTTATTTACTTGAAACACAAAGACAGAAACTAAAACTTTCTTTGCTTTGCTTCCTGCAAAGTCAAATAAATATGAGTTCGTCATCTTGATATCATTTCACTTGATGAAAGTATTTATATGTTTTAACATCTAGAAAATTATAATCATTGCTTTATAAAAGCTAGAGGGCCCCTAGGCTAGTTTAAAGGATGATTCATCTCTCTCTCTCTCTCTCTCTCTCTCTCTCTCTCTCTCTCTCTATATATATATATATATATATATATATATATATATATATATATATATAAAAGTGAACTTAGAAGTCAACACTTAGAAGCGACAGTCTGTTTTATGCTAGATGCAATCGCCAGGCGACAAATATTACCAGGAAAAAAAAAAGTTGCTGGCATTAAATAACCCATTGAGGTTGATATGCAACAAACCAAATCAAACCAAAAATATTCCTTAAGAAATACGACTTTTACTATTTATTGTAAGCGAAATTAGCACAAATATCAACACAACCGTAGTGGAAAAAACAAAAACAGATTTTTAATAACCAGCATTATAACAATAAAACAATGAAAATAAATATGAGTTTGTCATCTTTATATCATTTCAGTTTTCTAAACTATTCTGAAAATTAATATCACTGCTTTATAAAAATGTCTGATATAAACATTCTGAACTAAAATCAAACATGTTATTAACTTGAAACACAACACAAATTAAAACATTCTTTGCTTTGCTTCCTGCAAAATCAAATAAATATGAGTTTGTCATATCATTTCAGTTTTCTAAACTATTCTGAAAATTAATATCACTGCTTTATAAAAATGTCTGATATAAACATTCTGAACTAAAATCAAACATGTTATTAACTTGAAACACAACACAAATTAAAACATTCTTTGCTTTGCTTCCTGCAAAATCAAATAAATATGAGTTTGTCATATCATTTCAGTTTTCTAAACTATTCTGAAAATTAATATCACTGCTTTATAAAAATGTCTGATATAAACATTCTGAACTAAAATCAAACATGTTATTAACTTGAAACACGACACAAATTAAAACATTCTTTGCTTTGCTTCCTGCAAAATCAAATAAATATGAGTTTGTCATATCATTTCAGTTTTCTAAACTATTTTGAAAATTAATATCACTGCTTTATAAAAATGTCTGATATAAACATTCTGAACTAAAATCAAACATGTTATTAACTTGAAACACGACACAAATTAAAACATTCTTTGCTTTGCTTCCTGCAAAATCAAATAAATATGAGTTTGTCATATTGACAACATTGAAATTTATGAAACTATTTAGATTTTATAACATTGAGAAAATTAAAATCATTGCTTTATAAAAGCTAGAGGGGCCCGAGGTTGCAGCCTATACTAGCATACTGGATAATCCGGCCTTAAGCTATATGGTTCAGCCTATAGTAGTCTAAAGAATAACTCATTTATCTCACTATATATGTATATATGTATATATATATATATATAGGATAAAATGTAGTTTATGAAACTATTTAGAAGTTCTAAAACCTAGAAAATTAAAATCACTGCTTTATAAAAATTTCTAAAACATTCTGAACTAAAATCAAACATGTTATTTACTTGAAACACAATGACAGAAACTAAATCATTCTTTTTCTTGCTTTGCTTCCTGCAAAGTCAAATAAATATGAGTTTGTCATCTTGATATCATTTCACTTTATGAAACTATTTAGAAGTTATAACATCCAGAAAATTAAAATTATTGCTTTATAAAGACTGCAGCCTATACTTTAGGATTCTCTTGATAAAAAATCCTATGAAAAATAACCTCAAACAAATGTTTGATGTAAGAACAATTATCAGCACAAAACAAATGACACATAAGATATAAGCCGAGTTTAAAAGACATGATAAAATTTATTCTTAACAACACAAAAGTTTTACACAAATTTACTGCTTTGTGTACCAATAACATGTAAATTAAACAACGAAAAATGAAACCTGCCCTTTTTCAATTAAAATTATATTGTGTTGGATGGAAACTTCAATTTTTAAGGTAAATTAAAACACAAAACAAAATTATGCCATTAAATATCCATTCACCTAAATATGAACCATTTTGTTGCACAACCTTTCTCCATTTTCCCTTTAATTTAAAGATTCCATATTCCCAGAATTTTGGTGGTTTCTTGGCAAAGAACTCATTAAGGTGATTTTTATGTCATCCAAAGAATTAAAATTTTTACCATTGAGATTATTTTGCAAGGACCTGAATAAATGAAAATCCAAAAGAACAATGTCTGGTGAATATGGCAGGTGGGGTAACTAGCCAAACTGCAACAATTTTTGCCAGGTTGCCAATGAAATGTGAGGTCTGGCATTTTCCTGGTGGGAAACAACACCTTTCCTGGGGGTTTTTCTTGAATAGCTGCCTTTAATTTGTCCAGATGTGAGAAGTAATTTTCAGAATCAATTGACTGGTAACTTGGCAGAAGCTCAGTGTACAGTGTTACATTGTTCTTAAAACCAGATCTTCTACTGATTCATGCTTCACTAATTTCCACCACTAGCCGAATGTGAATGCACTGAATACCAAAAACTGAACTAAAATTCTGTCAACTATAGAGGCTTTGCACGTACCTTCTGTTTTACTCACACACTTAAAGAAATACAATCTAGAATTTCCATCCTCAAATAGCATCCACTCTTGCCTAAAGAAACAAAATAAAAAACAGAGCCAAGAAAGGACATTTTCAGCAGTTGGACAGCATCTTGGCCTGGGTTCACAGACTTCATTGAAAAGTGACTTCCCATCTCCAAGAGACAAATCGCCAAAGGCCTTCGCCCCAGTAAGTCACAACTCATCTTCCCTCTCCTTCTGTATGCCTCTGTGGATGTTTTTAAAAACTCCACTTATCTCCTTTTCTCAATGAAACAGATTTAAACCAAATTATTATTTGTTGTATTTTACATTAATACAATTGTTTATTTCTTTAAACCTTTGTTGTTTCTTCTTTGTTCTGATACCATATGCTTAATATAACAACATCAATCACTATCTTCTTTTATCTTAAATGTAACACCAAATTTCATCATTATCAAAGACCTGCTGAATCTTCTTGATGGCATGAACTTGAGTATCAGCAATCTTTTGGCAAAATTTCATTCAATATCTCTGCTTGATAATAATATAAATCCAGAATTTCCACCCAGAAGCACCCACTCCCACTTAAAAGAAACAAAATAAAATCTGGAGCTGGTTTTAACCTAAGAAAGGACATAAAAGCACATCAAAGGGACATTTTTGACGGTTGGACGGCATCTTGGCCCAGGTTCACAGACTTTGTTGGAAAGTTACCTCCCATTTCCAAGAGAAAGCTCTCCAAAGGCCGTTACCCCAGTAAGTTACAAATCATCCTCCCATACACCTCTGTAGATGCCTTTTACAACTCCACTTATCTCCTTTTTTCAATGAAACAGATTTAAACCAAATTATCATTTGTTGTATTTTACGTTAATACAATTGTTTATTTTCTTTAAACCTTTGTTGTTTCTTTGTTTTGCCACGATATGCTTAATATAATAACAGGATTCCTTTCCAATCCCACCAGATGCACAGTATGACTTTCTTAAGATGAAGACCAGCTTTTGAGGTGGCTAATGTTGGCTCATGTTGTTTACCCCAGGATCTTTTTCACTAAGCATTGCTATAAACAATCCATTTCTCATCACCCATCACAATTTTCTTTAAAAAGTGTGGATTTTCATTGAATTTATACAGAAAATCATAGATGAAATGAAATCCAAAAGATTCTTTTCACTCAAATCAAGTGGTATCCAAACATTGTAACAATTTGAGTATCCAAACTTCACTAAGTGCTTATGGTTGGTGGATTTTGATAAATTTAGTCTTTCTACCAATTACCGCATTGTGTAATGTGGGTTATCCTCAATCAATGTCATGATTTGGTCATCGTCTGTAGTGGGGGGGATCTCCCTGAGTATTTTTTATCAATAAGGCTACAATCACCAACTCTAAACTTAGCAAACCATTTACATACAGTTTTGTCAGCTAAAGCACTTTCATCATACAGAGCACATATCATTTTTGTTGCTTGTGAGGCATTTTTGCCTTTACAGTAAAAAAGCATCAAGTGTCTAAAATGCACCTTATAATCTTCCATTTTTATAGGGATGCAAAATTGACATGAATTAAGTAATTTTAAACTTTCTATCTCAAGAGATAGTTTGAAATGTGCTCTAATCAAAAATGTAAGAATATTAGGAAGTTTAAGTTTGGTCGGTCAATGGTGCGAGCTGCCAAATTTATGCCAGACATTGCCCAGAATTATCACTTCTGCCTGCATTTTCTTGGTTTTTTTCCACAATAGGAGACATGATGGAGTAATGGATAGTGGCTCAGATTGAGGAATCAGAGAGCCAAGTTTGAATTCCATTCGAATCCATTACATTCACTTACATGCTAATACCCTTGGGAAAGGGATGAATCCTCTTCTTCTCTCCACAGCTGTGGGTAAATAGCAAGACAGACTGAGTTCTATAGCCTTGACAGCCATTCTCCAGCTCCAGCTGGCCATCTATTCTCCAGCTGGCCATCTATTCTCCAGCTCCAGCCAGCCAGCCAGCCATTCTCCAACTCTCGCCAGCCATCCATTGTCCAGCTCTAGCCAGCCAGCCATTGTCCATTTCTAGCCAGCCAGCCATTCTCCAGCTCCAGCCAGCCATCCATTCTCCAGCTCTAGCCAGCCAGCCAGCCAGCCATTCTCCAACTCTCGCCAGCCAGCCATTGTCCAGCTCTAGCCAGCCAGCCATTGTCCATTTCTAGCCAGCCAGCCATTGTCCAGCTCTAGCCAGCCATCCTCATCACCAGCAACGATATGCAATAAACTCCTTTTAAGGACAACAATTCTCAATGACTACAAAACTGTCCCTCTCAGAACAACACTCTACTCACTCTCTCTGAACATGTATAGATATATTTTTGCCTAGTGCTGTATAACCTTATTTTTTGTCAATGTATTTTCTTTATCAAAAATAAACTTGGCAATATATTTTTTCATTACTCAAGTCTTCATTCTGTTTGCTGTTGTCTTTCGTCATTCAATATCTGTTTGCAGGCCAATATACCACCTGCAACGCCATAAATATTTTCTTTTAGTTGAAAAACTTAAGTAAGCTCCAATCACTGCATCTGCTTTATCTCTGAAAGCTGGATCTATGCTCATGTAACTTAAATTTCTTATAATACTAGTCTAAAGAATAATGCAGCCCTGAGTATGCAAGACCGTGTGGATCGCACATATGTGTAGTATTTTAACTCTGGCTTTTATATAATGACATTAGCCTTAGATAATTGATAAAATGAATCTATTCTGATTTAATTCAGCTATTTACCTCTTTATATAAATACTTATGTTGGTAAAGCAAGAAAGATCCGTTTATGATTTACCATCCAGCTTCTAAATTGGTCTGTGAGTCACAATGTCATATCTTGTTTGGAAATAGATTATGTGTCTGATTAGTTCAACAGGCTATGCAGTTATATCCTTGCTGGAATCGTTTCTGTTTAGTTTGCCAGACTGTGACATCATAACCTTGTTGGAAACGTTTTTGACCAATTTGTAGAAATATGATTTCATGGTTTAGTGATTGTGAATTTTTATCTATTTTTAAAGATGGTGAAACTTACTTTGGTCGCCTTGTTTTTTTTTTTTTTCTATCACAACAAAGTGTCTCAAATACTTCACATGTGAGTGATTTTTCAATTAGAACCTCCCTAAACTGATCAATCGATTCATTTTCTACAGCCTATCAATCCTTTATAGTGTAGGGATACAGAAGACAACCATTTCCCTTTGATGGGGGTAAGTCACATGGGGCATGTGATGGACCACTTAGTGATGTCGCTCCATACAGTGATAAAAGCAGCAGTCAATTTTCAGTTTGTTTACAGTAGCAAAACTGAGAGATTGTTTTCTTTAGCCTCCATTCCCATGGCTCAGGCAGAGACTAAATTTGCCTCCTCTGCAGCTTACAAGTCCCTGGTACCATTTCCCTTTGTCAATAAATCTTACCCAGATATAGAAAGAAACTCCAGCTTGCAGTCCTCAATTTGGAAAAACCCTAGACTCACCGTTTCCCATTTGTGGAATAGGTCCTCACCTGGGATATAGTAAATAATCCACCCTGTTTGAATTCTAAGTCCTAAACATGGCTTCTCCAGACACAGAAATATCTCCATATTATATGTAAGACCCTGCCTTTTTGTTTCTCCTTTCACTATGATATTGCTGTGTAGATATATGTGATATATTATTTTCTGCATGTAGCACACACACATATACACACACACCTATATATATATATATATATATATATATATATATATATATATATATATATATATATATATATATATATATATGTAGTTGTGCTTATGTCTTAGTAGTAGAAAAGTCTCTCTGAAAACAAAGCGTGTTTGTCATTAATTTTCTTTTTAGTTTTTCCGTTCCATCCGTGAAATACCGGAGTTATTATATCATGGATATAATAATGCTCATAATGGGAAAAATACAAATGGCAGAATAAATCTTTCTTCCATTGATCTCTCCTGTTACACCAGGTTATTTAAAGCCAGAAAATATTTTTAGATTGTAAGAATATAGAGGGAGATACTAATGGTTTAGTGATGCAAGTCTTACAAATTAAATTCCAAGCCATTATCCATTATACCATCTGCATATCCAAGCATACAGCACCTGGTATTCTCAAGTGGTCACCCGTCTAGATACTGACCAGGCTCGATGTTGCTTAACCAGTGATCATATGAGAACTGGTGTTTCAATTTGATATAGTCTTATGTCCTTTGTACCACCCACACCTACAAGCTTAC
The DNA here is from genome assembly GCA_964036315.1 of Acanthosepion esculentum. NCBI lineage: Eukaryota > Metazoa > Mollusca > Cephalopoda > Sepiida > Sepiidae > Acanthosepion > Acanthosepion esculentum. The sequence goes on along the minus strand of OZ038511.1, from coordinate 70,161,633 downwards.
ATCACCTAGTATTTCCAAGTGATCATCCTTCTTGATACTGACCATTGCTTAACTTTGATGATCGGACAGAACTGGTGTTTCAATATATGGCAATAAGTCCTTTATACCACCCATATATCCAAGCTTACATCACCCGAGATTCCAAAGTGGTCACCCATCCAAGTACTGACCAGGTTCAATGTTTCTTAAATTCAGTGAACATTAATAATGATTTGACTGATACAAGAACCTACTAATTGTTTGATTGATTTGATTTTTACAACTTATCAACAATTTTCAGGTTACTGTTCCCTCTTTTTAAAACTTATTCACCGTTCTCTTGATGGTTCTTGAATGGACTTTGAAGATGGAAGTCAGAGTATGAATGTTGGTACCATTACTGAAGGCCTGAATGACCTTTTGCCTCTCCCCATTGCTCATTTGAGAAGACAGTGGAGCTGACACAAAACGATTTTAACCTGTTCTCTTTCTAGCTGAATAACTAAAATGGATTTCCAATGATTATTACGACATAGAGCTAAACGTCTTATTTGAAAACCTGCAAAAAAGAAACTCAATTAGTTTAGAGTTTTTTTTAGATATGAAACATTTTGTGGGTTGGACACATATGCTGTTACATGATTTGGACAATGCTGCTGTTACACCAGGAACATATATATATATATATATATATATATATATATATATATATATATATATATATATATATATATATATATATATATAATATCTGGATAAAATGAATGAAACAAAATTGGGTGTTTTTTTTATGAAAGTATTTATTTCTGTGTTTTTGTATATATTTAATTATTTAATATTTAATATTATTTAATATATACAAAAACACAGAAATAAATACTTTCATAAAAAAAACACCCAATTTTGTTTCATTCATTTTATCCAGATATTATATACATATCAAGAAAGTATACGTGGCCTCTCATTATGCTATATATATATATATATATATATATATATATATATTGTGGTTAGAACACTCGCATTCTGACAATGAGACCCAGGTTCAAATATCACCAGGGTCGATTTATGTATATATATATATATATATATATATATATATATATATATATATATATATATATATATATATACACACACAAATCTCTCTCTCTCTCTATATATATATATATAAAAAAACATATATATATATATATAAAAACACCCAATTTTGTTTCATTTATTTTATCCAGATATTATATATATATATATATATATATATATATATATATATATATATATATATATATATATATATATATATATATATATATATATATATATTGTGGTTAGAACATTCGCATTCTGACAATGAGACCCAGGTTCAAATATCACCAGGGTCGATTTGTGTGTATATATATATATATATATATATATATATATATATATACACACACACATAAATCTCTCTCTCTCTCTCTATATATATATATATATATATTATATATTTTCTTTCAAACATGTAATGTTGAATGTTAAAGACAACATAGTCTTACACATTTTCTTTTGATTTTTCTCATATTCTCTAATGAGACTTTTTATTTGAAAATAGTTTCGAAATATGTATTGTCCATACGATGACCTAGCGCTTTCGAACATCATTGTTCATCTTCAGGGTCAATATTTTAGTCAAATTTTTTTTTTTTAAACAAACATTTGCCAATTATCTTGTAGCGTAATCATGTTGCTACTTTTTTACAAACTAAAAACGTTAAAATCCTTTTAAATTCAAAAGACGCGATGATGTTATATCACGTGCATGGCATAGAATTTTATCATGTGACAGCGTGAAAAAGATTTCCAATACACAACCCATATATGATACCAACACCAGGGATTACAAAGAATATCTTATAAAACGACAAATTGATATTGCCAAAAATAATATTAACCTCCTAAATACTGCTTCTAATCGTATACAAAATGATATTATACAACGTACCAGCCATGAACAATTTCAGGAAATAACATCACGGCTTAAACCAATTATTGAAAAGGATATAACTCCTCAGAAGTTTTCCATCAATAGGAAACTTAACAATTTATACAAAGCAACTATTCTACTACCCAATGGAATTGATAAATTTATTAACCTCTCTGGTTGTGAATTGACCCAATCACAGAAGGATCTTTTAGATTTAGGCCCTAATTGCCATATTATGAAATCTTACAACATGATGTTTAAAAAAACAGAAATTGAAATACTATATCAAGACATTTTAAAACTACAACTTAATAATGAGGTATCTACCACCTCTGAATTGCAATATTTGTTAAAAGCTGAAGCTTTGAAGAACAGATGTAACCTTCAACTTACTTCCTCATCT
>OZ038511.1:70139288-70154288 GCA_964036315.1 Acanthosepion esculentum | reverse complement strand
ACTTCTTTTCCCCACTCCCTTCAAATTTGGGGGAGCTGATGAAAAAGACAGAAAGAAATTCGTTAGCCTATGTGAAATTTTCTTTGGATAAATGAAAACCTGAACTTCACAGAGATTGGCCGGTGAGCTGAGAAAAAGACAAAAACTTCATAAGCCTATGTGAAATTTTCTTTGGATAAATGAAAACCTTGTCTTCACAGGAAGTAGCTGTTGATCCTAGAAAAAGAAAAAAAGAAAATAGTGATCCTATGTGAAATCCTTTTTGATATAAAATCAGGTAAAAAATTAAATCAACAAGAGTGTCTGGAGTCATGTAAAAGATTTTGTTTCTGTTCACACATCCCACTTGAATTTTTTACCAATGACAAATTACTCACCAATTACATTATCAGCTTAACTAAGGACTTGACACTTCAAAGAACTTTATTTCAACAATACAAGAAAGCTAAGTACATCAAACTATCCAGTATCTGTCTATATTTCTGAGATGAGGTATTATGTACACTATTTACATTATTCAGACTATTGTCCTCATCTTTGTTGCCATATTTATTACATTTCGGCCCTTCAGTTCTGGCTATATTTCTGAGATGAGGTATTATGTACACTATTTACATTATTCGGACTATTGTCCTCATCTTTGTCGCCATATTTATTACAACGTTTCGGCCTTTCAGTATCTGTCTATATTTCTGAGATGAGGTATTATGTACACTATTTACATTATTCGGACTATTGTCCTCATCTTTGTTGCCATATTTCAGTTCGACATTCCAACCACCTGGAGAAGGCCTGAGCATACAACGGCCGAAACGTTGTGATAAATATGGCAACAAAGATGAGGACAATAGTCCAAATAATGTAAATAGTGTACATAATACCTCATCTCAGAAATATAGACAGGTGTTCAGTTCAACATTCCAACCACCTGAAGAAGGCCGGAGCGTACAACAGCCAAAATGTTGTGATAAATATGGCAACAAAGATGAGGATAATAGTCTGAATAATCTAAATAGTGTTCAAACTATCCTCTACTTCAGAATCCTAGAGGAGAGTCATGAGCAGCCGAGACGCAGTGTTAACCTACCGTTCGGACGTACACATCTATCTGCTTATTACTAACACTCTTGCTTTGCATATATCTGTTATTTCAATACACTTGTTCAACCTACCTTCGTCTTCCGTGTCTTTCTTTCTGGCCCCTAAACAAGCCACAACAGAGTTTTATTTAGCAGTAGCTTAAAATCCTTTGAATAGGCTTTGTATATATATATGTTATTTCAATACACTTGTTCAACCTACCTTCGTCTTCCGTGTCTTTCTTTCTGGCCCCTAAACAGGCCACAACAGAGTTTTATTTAGCAGTAGCTTAAAATCCTTTGAATAGGCTTTGTATATATCTGTTATTTCAATACACTTGTTCAACCTACCTTCGTCTTCCGTGTCTTTCTTTCTGGCCCCTAAACAGGCCACAACAGAGTTTTATTTAGCAGTAGCTTAAAATCCTTTGAATAGGCTTTGTATATATCTGTTATTTCAATACACTTGTTCAACCTACCTTCGTCTTCCGTGTCTTTCTTTCTGGCCCCTAAACAGCCCACAGCAGAGTTTTATTTAGCAGTAGCTTAAAATCCTTTGAATAGGCTTTGTATATATCTGTTATTTCAATACACTTGTTCAACCTACCTTCGTCTTCCGTGTCTTTCTTTCTGGCCCCTAAACAGGCCACAACAGAGTTTTATTTAGCAGTAGCTTAAAATCCTTTGAATAGGCTTTGTATATATCTTTTATTTCAATACACTTGTTCAACCTACCTTCGTCTTTCGTGTCTTTCTTTCTGGCCCCTAAATAGGCCACAACAGTGTTTTATTTAGCAGTAGCTTAAAATCCTTTGAATAGGCTTTGTATATATCTGTTATTTCAATACACTTGTTCAACCTACCTTCGTCTTCCGTGTCTTTCTTTCTGGCCCCTAAACAGGCCACAACAGAGTTTTATTTAGCAGTAGCTTAAAATCCTTTGAATAGGCTTTGTATATATCTGTTATTTCAATACACTTGTTCAACCTACCTTCGTCTTCCGTGTCTTTCTTTCTGGCCCCTAAACAGGCCACAGCAGAGTTTTATTTAGCAGTAGCTTAAAATCCTTTGAATAGGCTTTGTATATATCTGTTATTTCAATACACTTGTTCAACCTACCTTCGTCTTCCGTGTCTTTCTTTCTGGCCTCTAAACAGGCCACAACAGAGTTTTATTCAGCAGTAGCTTAAAATCCTTTGAATAGGCTTTGTATATATCTTTTATTTCAATACACTTGTTCAACCTACCTTCGTCTTTCGTGTCTTTCTTTCTGGCCCCTAAATAGGCCACAACAGTGTTTTATTTAGCAGTAGCTTAAAATCCTTTGAATAGGCTTTGTATATATCTGTTATTTCAATACACTTGTTCAACATACCTTCGTCTTCCGTGTCTTTCTTTCTGGCCCCTAAACAGGCCACAACAGAGTTTTATTTAGCAGTAGCTTAAAATCCTTTGAATAGGCTTTGTATATATCTGTTATTTCAATACACTTGTTCAACCTACCTTCGTCTTCCGTGTCTTTCTTTCTGGCCCCTAAACAGGCCACAACAGAGTTTTATTTAGCAGTAGCTTAAAATCCTTTGAATAGGCTTTGTATATATCTGTTATTTCAATACACTTGTTCAACCTACCTTCGTCTTTCGTGTCTTTCTTTCTGGCCCCTAAATAGGCCACAACAGTGTTTTATTTAGCAGTAGCTTAAAATCCTTTGAATAGGCTTTGTATATATCTGTTATTTCAATACACTTGTTCAACCTACCTTCGTCTTCCGTGTCTTTCTTTCTGGCCCCTAAACAGGCCACAACAGAGTTTTATTTAGCAGTAGCTTAAAATCCTTTGAATAGGCTTTGTATATATCTGTTATTTCAATACACTTGTTCAACCTACCTTCGTCTTTCGTGTCTTTCTTTCTGGCCCCTAAATAGGCCACAACAGAGTTTTATTTAGCAGTAGCTTAAAATCCTTTGAATAGGCTTTGTATATATCTGTTATTTCAATACACTTGTTCAACCTACCTTCGTCTTCCGTGTCTTTCTTTCTGGCCCCTAAACATCTATTTATCCATTGTGTATCATTTGAATATTTGCTTCCATTTTGAAATAAAATGGCTTTGACAACTGAAAAATATGAAGCTGAACTGAAGAAAATATAATATAAAAGTACCTCCAACTACTCTTTTTCTTACATTGGACTATTCGAGCATATAATGACAAAGTATTAATTTGACTACTAAAAGAGAGAGAGAGAGAGAGAGAGAGAGAGAGAGAGAGAGAGAGAGAGAGAGAGAGAGAGAGAGAGATAACAAATTTGATTATAACGACGAAGTGGTAATCTGACACCTAATTTTCCCTCTGCTGGAAAATCTTTATGTCGAATTGATTGCGCCAAATCAGCCACTCCAAATTGGCAACACTACATCTGGAATGGCGAAGAAACAAAAAAAAAACAAAATGATACACGATGGATAAATAGCTTTACTAAGTTTTTTTTAGTTTTTTTTAAATACAATATTTTTAGTCATCTAAAAGAAAATAGTCACCCACTCTATTTTGAATCTCGAAAATATCAATTCACATTCAAATCATGGTAACTGCAAAACTAAAGAAAATAGTAGAATGAGGTATATTAGAGAAAGTCACCCAAGGTGATAGCAGTTAGGTTTCCCCAAATGTTGCGATACAAATGCCCAATGGCAATTTGAGGATATGCAGGGATTACAAAGTAGGTGTGAATCACCAGATATTCTCTGATTCATTCCCCTTACCTAAGATAGAAACGGCAAGTCATGAAGCGAGAATTAAATACTTTGCCAAGATTGTCATGAAATTAGCATATCACCAAATAGAAATTGAGGAAAAATTTTAAGAAGTCACTATAATTAATACCCTGATAGGCTTACTAAGATGGACTTGTCTTCCATTTAGATTTAAGACTTCAAGCCATATTGTTCAAAAAGCAATTGAAAAAGTTCTATCAAAGTGGGTAAAATATATAGTCATATACGAAGACAATATAAGCATAGGTGTTTGCAGTAAAGTGGAATTTTAAAAAATGAATAAGTTTTAAACAAATTAAAAAATGTTGGTATGATGATAAATAGTTACAAATGTGAGTTAAATTGTGACACAATATCATATATGGGATACTAAATATCTAAGGAAAGAATTTCACCAGGCAATAACAACAGGCTGAGATATCTATCAAAGTCTGTTCATATCTATCTATCTATCTATCTATGTAGATAGATAGATATGATAAACTGAGAAGTAGATAGATAGATATGAACAGAGTGAAATAGATAGATGTAATAGGGTGAGATAGATAGATAGATAGATATTAATAGGCTGAAATAGATAGATAGATAGATAGATAGATAGATAGATAGATAGATAGATATGAACAAGTTGAAATATTTTTTCTTTTTAATTATTCCATCCCAAGCAAGGCAGTAAAGCCACTAAGATTCAAGGTGGTTACTGAGTGTGAGAGAATATAAGAAAAGAAAACATTATTAAGGAGCGAGATCAATAAAAGAATTAAGAAGACAAGATAAAAAGATCAAAGTTGACTGGAAAACAAGAAGTCGAAAAAGAGACAAGAAATGTGAGAAAATAAAACTGTTACCATAGAACTTGCGATTGCATCTAGCCATTTCAAATGTAAAATGATGAGACCTTGGCACCAATTTAGTACTGCATTAAATTCATAAAGTCTATGTACCATAGAAGAAAGTCCATCAGAACAAATACTATGAAAGTATTTATAAAAAAGGCAGAGGAAAGATACGTTGCAGTAGTGAGAAAGTGACTGAAGCTGTGATGCCAGGTCAATAGATAGATAGATATATACATACATACATACATATATGAACACACTGGGATAGATAGGAATAGAATGAAATAGATAAGTTTTGAATAGACTGATATATATATATATATATATATATATATATATATATATATATATATATAGATAGATAGATAGATAGATAGATAGATTTTGAATAAACTGAGATAAATAGATAGAGAGATATTTTGATTAGACAGATAGATCGATAGTTACATACATATTGAACACACTGAGATAAAAAATAGATATGAACAGAATTAGATAGATAGATAGATAGATAGATAGATAGATAGATAGACAGATTTTGAATAAATTGAGATAGATAGATAGATAGATAGATAGATAGAGAGAGAGAGAGAGAGAGAGAGATTTTGAATAGGCAGATAGATCGATAGATACATACTTACATATTGAACACACTGAGGGAAAGAATATAACAGAATTACATATAGATAGATAGATAGATAGATAGATAGATAGATAGATAGATAGATAGATAGATATTTCTTTTGTGAAATAATTCGATTGAAACAATATAAAGTCATTTTTACTGTTTTGTTCAAATAAGTTACAAAATGGACGATATAAAATAGCGAAGTATTTAATTACCATTTATTTCTTAATATTCGCTTAAATGGTAGATGTGCCCAAGGGAGACAACTATTTACATAATATTTCAGCAGTTATCTTACCTTACACTGTCATTTTTTTTGCGCATTCTTGACAAAATATTCAAATAAAACAAGAGTAAAAATATGAAATTAAATTTTTGATTTTCTCCTTTTTTTAATTTACTATTATTTATTCCTTCAATAAACATTTAGAGGAATAATACTTCTTCTAATTTTTCAGGTTGAAATTTAGAATATGTGTGCGTGTGTTTCTGCTGCTTTTGTAACTCTGATTGGCGTGGAAAGTGGAATTGTCGAGTTGCGTTCAAATTTACGCATTCTTTGCTGTGTTCCATTTCACCCCGTTACCTTTGTGAAAGGCACAAATCCATCCTTATTTTCCTCCATCCAGCAATGAGCACTCCAGCCTTGGCTGGCAGCAAGGCTAAGTTAATGAAAACTCTGAATTTTAAACCATTTAGAAGGCAATGGGAAACCACTTTACTATCTTTCTAAAGAAGTCATGTCAATTTGCTGATAATAAAGAAAGAGGAAGCAGTGGAGTGCCATGATCGCTTAGATTCTGAATGAAAAAAGACTATTCTGAATTCCAAACCGTGGAAAATGCAACAAGAAATCACTTTACAAAGTCAAAGCAATTCAAAGATAATCTACAAAAGGAAGATATGGAGAGCCATAATCACCTACTTTCTAAAGTGATATAGCATTTAAAATGTGTACATGTGTGTGCCAAAAGTTGACTTCAACCATAATTTAATAAAAAAAATTGACCAACAGAATTTGTCCATATTACTTAATAAAACAAACTTTGGGATCATCAGATACCCAACAATATCTTCATTTCAAGAGCCATCACCCCAGAAGCTGTCTAAAATCCATCCCCTCTTCCCTAGCATGTAGTGTTTGCACTATGGTGACCAACAAACACCTCCAAAAACCTGCCTAGAAGAACTACATAAACCTCTCAAAAACAAGGCTGACTAATAAACAAAGGTTTTGAACCAGCAGAAAAAATACCTTCAGACCAACTACAAAATCCAAAGAAACACAATGTCGAACAAACTCAATATATCTCAACATACAACAAGAACAATCCAGAACTATTTGCAGAAATTACAAGAAATCTAAGCATACTTAATAAGAATTATAAAATGAAAAATATACTAAAAACCACCAAAAAAAGAAAAAACCTAAAAGACATATTAACCTCATTCAAACTCCTACACTTTTGAAAACCCCACAACATTCACAATAAAGAAAAACTTAAACTGCAACTCCAAAAATGTGATTATGCACTCAAGTGCAACAAGTCCTATATAGGTATCAGCCAAGCACTAAACAACAGAGTTTCCCTTCACAAAAGTAACATCAAATTACCCTACACACCATAGGAAGTGTGTGTATATATATATATATATATATATATATTGAAAAATTAATTTCGGTTGAGCCCTTTGGTTTGAGGTGTGAATTTGTAAACAGTGACTATTTAAGCTAATATTGCACGACTCTTCGACAGAATTGAGTCACTGTCAGTCACTGTGTGTTTATCAAAAATTTAAAAATAAACATGCTAAAATTCACCTTCATCCCGTACCGTGCGCTGATGGCTTAGTGGGAGAAGTTCCGACTGACTCAAATTCAGTCGGGTTTCAATCCTAGCTAGAGGCAACCGGATGTCTAGTCACACTGATGAGCTGTGAAATAGCGAAACAGTCTGTCTGTGGATGACAAAAAAAATATATATATATATATATATATATATATATATATATATATATATAGGCTGCAAGACCGAAAACATGTGTACCAAAAATATGGAAAATAAAGTATGATTTATTTTTCAAAAATCCACATTATAACCGAAAACGTTTGCGACTTCACACTACTTTTTATAATATACACTTTTCTCTCATTGAAACAACTATAACCTCTCCCTTATAAACACACACACACACACACACACGCACACACACACACACACACACATATATATATATATATATATATATATATATATATATATATATATATATATATTGGTGTAACTGCAAAATTGTCCAAATCGTGTAAAAGCAAAATTGTCCTATTGTTAGATTAAGCTCTCAAATGTTGTATCTTAGAAATGATTAAATATATCGTACAGGAATTCTCCAAGGTTTTTGTAACACTATTGGACTCTACTTCAAGCAATAAGAATATATAATTACTTTCTAAGGACAATAGTCTGAATAATGTAAATAGTGTACATAATACCTCATCTCAGAAATATAAACAGATACTGAAGGGCCAAAATGTTGTAATAAATATGGCGACAAAGATAAGGACAATAGTCCGATTAATGTAAATAGTGTACATAATACCTCATCTCAGAAATATAGACAGATACTGAAGGGACGAAAAGTTGTAATAAATATGGTGACAAAGATAAGGACAATAGTCTGAATAATGTAAATAGTGTACATAATACCTCATCTCAGAAATATAGACAGATACTGAAGGGCTGAAACGTTGTAATAAATATGGCGACAAAGATGAGGACAATAGTCCGAATAATGTAAATAGTGTACATAATACCTCATCTCAGAAATATAGACAGATACTGAAGGGCTGAAACGTTGTAATAAATATGGCGACAAAGATAAGGACAATAGTCAGAATAATATAAATAGTGTACATAATACCTCATCTCAGAAATATAGACAGATACTGAAGGGCTGAAACGTTGTAATAAATATGGCGACAAAGATGAGGACAATAGTCGGAATAATGTAAATAGTGTACATAATACCTCATCTCAGAAATATAGACAGATACTGAAGGGCTGAAACGTTGTAATAAATATGGCGACAAAGATAAGGTACCATAGTCTGAATAATGTAAATAGTGTACATAATACCTCATCTCAGAAATATAGACAGATAATGGTTACTTCTTATGTTATTCTATTTTCTTCTTTTTCTCTGGCGGCTTACTCTTTGTTTCATTCTTTTCCACTGGTTTCATTGATTTTCTCTCTCTCTCTCACTCTCTCTCTATTTCTCCCTCTCTCTGTTTTCTCTCTCTCTTTTTGTCTGTTTCTCTCACTCTCACTCTGATTCACTTTGTTTCTCTTTGTTTCTTTCTCTTTCTGTTTTTCTTTGTCTCTTGCTCTCTATTTCTCTCTCTGTGTCTCCTGCATTTTTTCACACTCTTTCCGTCTCTCTGTTTCTCTTTCTCCGTTTTTCTATCTCTCTGTTCCTCACCATCTCTCTGTCTCTCTTTCCCTCTGTTTGACTCTTTGCTTCTCTCTTTCTGTTTCTCTCTCTCTCTTTCTGTCTCTCTGTTTCTCTTTCTCTCTCTTTGTTTTTCTCTCTGTCTGTCACTTTGTATCTGTCTCTCTCTTTCTCTCTCTCTTTGTTCCTCTCCCTCTCTCTGTCTCTCTTTCCCTCCATTTGTCTCTTTGCTTCTCTCTTTCTGTTTCTCTCTCTCTCTTTCTGTCTCTCTGTTTCTCTTTCTCTCTCTTTGTTTTTCTCTCTGTCTGTCACTTTGTATCTGTCTCTCTCGCTCTCACTCTTTCACTCTGCTCCTCTCCCTCTCTCTGTCTCTCTTTCCACCCATTAGTCTCTTTGCTTCTCTCTTTCTGTTTCTCTCTCTTTCTGTCTCTCTGTTTCTCCCTCTCTCTCTGTTTTTCTCTCTGTCTCTCACTTTCTCTCTGTCTCTGTCTGTCTGTCTGTCTGTCTGTCTCTCTCTCTCTCTCTCTCTCTCTCTCTCTATATATATATATATATATATATATATATATATATATATATATAATCAGGTTTATACTTGAGTCTGTTGAATGAGTGGGCATTTTCAAGTGGAATTGACAAAATATCCAATAAAAAATAAGAACAGAACAAAATAATACAAGAAAAAAAAAATACAATCAAAAAGCAAGGCAAAGGAAAGCCATTATAAAACAGTCAAAAAGAAACAAGATCTATACACAACTGGGATACAGTCAAGTGTTTATAGCTGTCCGATTTCAATACAAAGAAAGAAAAATTGTGTAGCTATGACTAAGTAGTGTCCATTTTTGCTGACTAAGAAGAACTAAGTATTGCCCATTTTTACTAAGATGAACTAAGTATCCCAACATGCATCAGTAGTATTTTATCTCTAAATTTGAAGAGGAAGGCATTCTCCGGAGACTGGAACCAATGAAGTCATATAACTCAACACTGATCGTGCTTATACTTAAGTCTGTTGGCAAACAGTTTATACTTGAGTTTATCGATAAACAATGAAACTTTTGGCGGATTTCAAATATTTTTTTCCATCTGTGGTTGATCAAAAACAGAGACAGGCAAAACTTCACTATTGCTACTAGTTTCACAAGATGGAGCAATATTCAGACTTAAATGTTTGAGGATTGCTTCATTGCATTAAATTAATTGTGATTGTCTGCTGATCAATTTATCAAGTGAAATTAATAGTAGCAGTGAGATTTGCGTCTCTATAGCCATCTTGGATTATATTCAAGGTATTTTTTCAGTCTGTCGTTGATCAATTCCAAGACTGGGATATAGACACAAATCTCAATACTGTGACTAATTTCATTAAATGGAGCAGACTGTTATATATATTTTATTTCAGCTCCGTTCTTGGTTGTTCTTTTAATTTTAGATTCCTAATCTAGATTATCAAACAATTTTCATCTTGTTAACATAGAATTCTATGTTATTTCTTTTTCTGTGGTGGTTTAGTTCCAGTTTTAGTTTTCATTTTGTTCTTTTTTTGGTGTCATTTATTTATTTATTATTCATTTAATAGGAAAGTTTCAAGTCTTTCAAACGGGGCAAACAAACAACAGAAAGGAATGCCAGAAAACTGAGGAATATTTCTGATCAAGAATTTGCTTTGCAACTCGTCTGTCCAGTGTGTAGTCAAATTCTTTCCTCCAGGATTGGTCTTGTTAACCATATGAGGCACCTTAGCCAGAATGGACGTACAAGATTGTCTGAAATTAACTAGCAATTGAAACTAATATGCCATGTCTGTGCATTTAATGAAAAATCATATGCTTACTTGAAAAGTCATCTTCATTGCCATAGCAGAAACATTATGTGGCAAGCTGTACCCAGGAATAATACTGAACATGTACGTTGCATTTTCCATTTTGTTGCCAAAGCAAATACGCATCTAAGAGTTTGAGAATTTGTGAAAGAGCCAAGCAACAGATAATTTCCAAAAGTGGTCAGCCTCAAAATTGATAGACAGCCAATATATATATATATATATATATATATTAGTAACTATACTTGGTTGGTGAAAAAACCCAGATAATGCAATTTGCAAATATAAATATAGCAAAACAAATTGGTACCTGAGAAAAAAATTAGAAATAAAAAGAAAGAACTTGGAATATCTGAGCAGGGCGAAAAAATCATCCAGTACCTTAAATTCCATTCCAAAGAAAAATCCCAATCGAGTAACTCAGATAAAACATAAAATGCTCAATATGCTAAGTAGAGCCAAAAAAAATATATATATTCCTATATATATATATATATATATATATATATATATATATATATATATATATATATATATGAAGAAATAGTCTTAAAGTGTGCTATATTTATGGGATAAAGTGCTCAATATCAGAGCTAGAGAGTGTGTAAATATAAAAGTGAACATAGAAGTCAACACTTAGAGACAACAGTCTGTTTCATGCTAGTGTAATCGTCAGGCAACTTACATATATATATATATATATATATATATATATATATATATATATATATATATATATATATATACAGTACAGTTCAAAAGTTTGAAGGAACTCTCAGAATTTGCATGGGGTGAACTTAACAGAAGAGTTAAAAAAAATATCATTGTAAAACGAATGGAGTCAATGATAGATATGAACAGACTGTGGTAGATAGATAGAGAGAAAGAGAAATAGATTTTAACAGAGTGAAATAAATTTGAACAGACTGTGATAGATATGAACAGACTGTGGTAGATAGATAGAGAGAAAGAGAAATAGATTTTAACAGAGTGAAATAAATTTGAACAGACTGTGATAGATATGAACAGACTGTGGTAGATAGATAGAGAGAAAGAGAAATAGATTTTAACAGAGTGAAATAAATTTGAACAGACTGTGATAGATATGAACAGACTGTGGTAGATAGATAGAGAGAAAGAGAAATAGATTTTAACAGAGTGAAATAAATTTGAACAGACTGTGATAGATATGAACAGACTGTGGTAGATAGATAGAGAGAAAGAGAAATAGATTTTAACAGAGTGAAATAAATTTGAACAGACTGTGATAGATATGAACAGACTGTGGTAGATAGATAGAGAGAAAGAGAAATAGATTTTAACAGAGTGAAATAAATTTGAACAGACTGTGATAGATATGAACAGACTGTGGTAGATAGATAGAGAGAAAGAGAAATAGATTTTAACAGAGTGAAATAAATTTGAACAGACTGTGATAGATATGAACAGACTGTGGTAGATAGATAGAGAGAAAGAGAAATAGATTTTAACAGAGTGAAATAAATTTGAACAGACTGTGATAGATATGAACAGACTGTGGTAGATAGATAGAGAGAAAGAGAAATAGATTTTAACAGAGTGAAATAAATTTGAACAGACTGTGATAAATATATGAAAAGACTGAGATAGATACATACATAGAAAGATAGATAGATAGAGAGAGATAGAAAGAGAGAGAGAGAGAGAGAGAGAGATTTTAACAGAGTGAAATAAATTTGAACAGACTGTGATAGATATGAACAGACTGTGGTAGATAGATAGAGAGAAAGAGAAATAGATTTTAACAGAGTGAAATAAATTTGAACAGGCTGTGATAAATATATGAAAAGACTGAGATAGATACATACATAGAAAGATAGATAGATAGATAGATAGAGAGAGATAGAAAGAGAGAGAGAGAGAGATTTGAACAGAGTGAAATAAATTTGAACAGACTGTGATAGATATGAAAAGACTGCAAAAGATAGATAAATAGATAGATATGAATAATCTGAGATAGATGTGAACCTAAATATATAGGTAGATAAAGAACACGAGAGTCTGATAGATATCAATGAACTGAGAGAGACAGAAAAGATTTTACTTTTTTCAACGCCATCAGTTGTGTTTATTAATTGAGAAAGTGAAGAACAAGTGAGATTGAAAAGAGAAAGGCAAAAGTGGAGTGATATACAACACAGCTACATATCAAAATGGTGGCTTTGTAAACAAACAAAAAAAGTTGTGCCTAAAGATGGCCGGAGCCATCAACATTGCCAAGATTTACCCAATCAGGCACCCAACCAATTCTTAACATCTTTGGAATAATGCAAATTCCAACTGATTATTTCCTGCTTCTTCTTGCAGACTTTCGCTTTTTGCTTGCCTTTGGATTTATTTGGTAAGGAAAGTCATGTTTCGTCATCTTTATAAAATTCTGTGCCAATACCTTGGTGAATATTTTTTCATTTCTTAACAAAACAAAAAAAAAATAAAATAATAAAATTAAAAATGGTGTATATTTTCTCTGTGCGGAATTTTTTTTTTGGAAATAAACAGTCTTTATGAAACTTTAAAATTTTATGTTTCTTCTTTTGAAAATCAAATAATGCCAATATTTACTAAGTATAGCTAAGTCTGGTACAAGGTCATGAAGGCAGAGAACTTAATGATGATTGAACTCAACAATAGATTGCTAATCAGTGTTCTATAGCAGAGATGACAAAACAGGCTTGTGAACCCTATATCTACTGGTTGGTTGATTTTGTTTAGTGGCATATCAACACTTCTATGGGTTTTTTTATGCTGAAATTTAATTGTCCTGGGTATGATGATAAACTATATCTGGCAGCAATGCCTCTAATTGGGAGGTTTTGAGGAGCATGGAACCACCTCTTAAATGTTCATTATTTACATTATTCGGACTATTGTCCTCATCTTTGTCGCCATATTTATTACAACGTTTCAGCCGTTGTACACTCTGGCCTTCTTCAGGTGGTTGGAATGTCGAACTGAACCCTTTAATTTGCTCACTGAGGTAGACTGTTCTAGTTCCACGTGCCATGCTTAATGGATGTCAGTTATCAGTTATCTCCTGTTAATTTTCCCTCTGAAAGTTCTCCATTGCCTGAAGAAGACCGGAGCGTGCAACGGCCGAAACGTTGTAATAAATATGGCGACAAAGATGAGGACAATAGTCTGAATAATGTAAATAATGTACATAATACCTCATCTCAGAAATATAGACAGCTCTTAAATGTTGTTGTTCCCAGGTCCACCCAGACCTGGGGTGGTAGCACCTGTGAGGGTCCCAGGGTGAACATGGAAACAACAGCAATTAACAGGTGGTTCTACACTTCTCAATACCTCAAATCTCCTGATCAGAGGCCTTGCTGTTGGGTGCAGTTTATCGTCATACCCAGGACTAATTGCTTTTAGACTTGTAATCTGAAGCTGGAGGAAATATGCTGGCTGAGTTTTTTATCATGTAAAGCTGATGACAGGACAGGCCTCAAGGACTCAGGGAACTCTTCCCTAACTGCACTGTCAGGTTACATTTACTTGTAGCAGCTCCCACTGGTTCTTGGGGGAATGACAATTTGTGATTGCTACCACACCAGCCCCAATCTGCTCTCTGCTATGTTGCAACTGGTGTTGTGTTTACCTGTCAAATTGGATATCCAACATGCCCGTGGTATACTTTTCACCTGAAAATGAATTGTAATCAAGGCCCTTCTGATAATAACAAACAACTATTATTGGTAATTTATTAAACAATTCTGTCTTCTTTTTGTTTATAGTTGGAATAGACATTAGTCTCTACACAAAAGGACTCCTTTCCTTTGAGGACTTTTACTATTACTAACAATAGTAGCAAATTTTTCTTCTTCTTCATTCTTTCTTTTAATATCTGTTTATATCTCTGAGATGAG
Source organism: Acanthosepion esculentum (assembly GCA_964036315.1). NCBI lineage: Eukaryota > Metazoa > Mollusca > Cephalopoda > Sepiida > Sepiidae > Acanthosepion > Acanthosepion esculentum. Next base: position 70,139,777 of record OZ038511.1, on the reverse strand, counting down.
GTATTATGATTACTTGTATTATTTACATTATTCAGACGGTTATCCTCATCTTCATTGCCATATTCACAACGTTTTGGCCATTGTATTCTCCGGCCTTCCTCAGGTGACTGGAATCTCAAACCGAACCCTTTATTTCGTCCACTAGGGTAGATTGTTCTAGTTCCACGTGCCATGCCTCTTTCGGATGTCTCAGTTATTTCCCTTTAACTCAACTCTCCAAGTTGTTCCATTCACCACTCTTGTGGCCTGGTATTGAACTGACAGCTCTTTGGGTCTAGTCACTGGATCTAACCAACGTCTTTATCGACTGGGCCACGTGTCTTTTTTGAGAAATCTTTCTTTTAGGCCAGTTTCTGATATTTTTTTTCATTCAATTCCATACCTTAGCCAAGTGTACATTCACTTAATGTGCTAATGCCCTTGGGAAAGGTATGAATTCATCTCTTCTTCTCCCAGCTATGGGTAAAATAGCAGGACAGTCTGGGTTCT